>JAABKJ010007545.1:75867659-76125813 GCA_011634705.1 Andricus grossulariae | reverse complement strand
GATAACTGATGATGATATATTAATTTTGAAAAAATTATTTGAAAAGAATATTTTTTAAGACTTTCTAAATTGTCCGAAAAAAATCTAGAAGATTTTAGAGCAATTTGAATAAAAAATATATTTAATTTAAAACTTGAAATGATTTCATATAATTCAAAATAAATTTGTCGATTTTTGCAGATCTTGAACAAAAAATGTAGAAGCTTTTTAAGAATTGTGAAAGGTTTCAAGAATGTTCATACATACAATTTCTTAAGATTCATAAGAAGATTGCAAATGATTTTTTATTTTGAAAAAATAATTTCAAGGAAATATTTGAAAAGATTCTCAAAATTGTCAAAAATAATCTAGAAGATTCTAAGGCAGTTTTTAAATTTTTTGTAAATTTATTAAATACTTGAAAAGATTTCTTATAATTTGGAACAAAATGTAGATTTTTGCAGATTTCGCACCAAAAATTTAGAAGCTTTTTGAGAATCGCGAAAGGTTTGAAACAAAAATAAAAAAAATGCTCACAAAATTCCTGGGACAATTGAAAATGATTTTCTATTTAGAACAAATAACTTTAAGGGAATGTTTGAAAAAGTACATTAAAATTGCCAAAAAAGAATTTCAATGATTTTAAGGCAATTAGATTTTTGTTTAAACTAATGAAAAATTTGAAATAATTTCATATAATTTAAAACAAAATAGAGACTTTTACAGACTTCAAACAACGAATTTGGAAACTTTTTAAGAATTGTGAAAGGTTTAAAAAAAATGTTTTCAAGATTCATAAAATTGAAAATGATTTTTTATGTTGAAAAAATAATTTGAAGAGAATATTTAAAAAGATTTTTTTAATTAATTCAAAACTTGAAATGATTTCATAAATTTTTCTAAAAAATTTATATTTTTGCAGATCTTGAATAAAAAATCCAGAAGCTTTTTCAGAATTGTGTACTGTGTCAAAATTTTTTTTTTAAATTCCTAAGATTCCTAGGAAAATTGAAAATGATTTTTTATTTCGAAAAAATAATTTGAAAGAATATTCAAAAAGATTTTCTAAATTGTCAAAAAATAATCTGGAAGATTTTAAGGCAATTAGAAAAAATATTAATGAACTTAAAAGTTGAAATCATTTCATATAATTTTTAAAAATGTAGATTTTTGCAGATCATGAACAAAGAATTTAGAAACTTTTTCAAAATTGTAAAACGTTTAAAAAAAATAGAGAAACTTTAAAGGTAATTTGTTTAATTTTGCTTAGAACTTCTAAAAAACATTTCCAAAAGTTTTAAGATTATAGAAAAATGTTCTTGGTATTCCTGGGAAAATTAGAAATATTTTGTATTTGAAAAAAAAAAATTTTAAAGAATATTTAAACAAATTTCGAAATAAAACCAATATTTATGTATAATTAACAACTGAACAATTATTAGTTCGAAAGTATTAAAAATTAAAATAATTTAAATTCTTATTTAAAAAGTGTGTGGTTGAAAAAAAATAATCGTTTAATTTTAATTTTTCTGCCTTAAAATTGCTTAAAATGATATAATTTTGGAAATTTACAAATTTATTGATTGATTCTTCAATTTAGAGCAATGAAAATGATAACGTTGGTTTATATTTATTTAACTGAATTTGTATCCTTGACATGTACAATTTATAAAAGTTTAAAATTTTGCAATTTAACTGCATCAAATTTAAAATTGTTCAGTTAAAAAGATGTAATAACTTTTATTTTATATTCGTAAATTATAAAGCGTTTAAAAAAAAAGTTGAACAAAAACGTTTTTTATGTTTCAATTTCAAAAGTTTTAAATTAAAGAGTTCCAATTTAAGTGGCTTGATTTGCCGTTCAATTTTCATTACTTAAAATTAAAAATATTTCAGCTTTGAGGGTTTGAATTTTCTAATTTCATTGGCCCGGAAATTTTGTTGAAAAACTGCAAAAATCGGGAAATGCCCGGAAACTTTTTCCTTTAATTAAAACTGGCCGCTCAACCAGGGCAAAAGGTGGAACTAATAATTATTAATTAGTTTCTTCTAAAAAATTTGTCGATTATTGTTATTGTATCTAATTTTTGTTAGAAACTCATGAAACATAATTCATAAAAGTTAAAATCTTAATTACACATTTTGTATATAAATTATAATTCTCAAATTCTTTAATTATTTATCGATCGAATAATTTTCTTTTCTAGCTTCTTATTTCAAATCTCAAGTTTCTGAATTATATTATACAATTAAGACATTTATAAACCAGTCATAAAATTCGATTGGACCTTTTACATCCATTAGAGCCACATTTGCATATAAAAAAAAGCTGAGCCGTAAAAGCGATAAAACAATTAACAGAGATTTTTACATTAATATTAATTTATTATAGCTTTCATGAATTCAGGGTAATCAAAATACAATCAGTTTTATTTTCTTCCTTCTTGAGGCGAATATGTATTGCTCATTTGAATAAATTTTACCACTGTGTGGGCTACGAATGCTATCGATTCTCCTTGAATCATTGAGGTCGGCAGAATTTTTTTTTGCTCCTACACAATGCATATTGTGCATTTCTAAAATGCGAGCAACAAAGGCGCGCACGAAAAATTCTTAGATCGAGTGAGGAATTTATTAATTTTTAATCAGGAGGAGAAACGTGCCCAAGAACGACGGAGAAATTTGACGTATCTCGTGGCCGACTTTCTACGAGAACAGGGGTGAGTGTGATCTTTTGAATTAAAAAGTAATTATTCTTCATTACAGACATTAGGAAACGATTAACTTATTAATACTTGAAATAAAAACAATATTTTATAGGCACCAACATTCAAAAAGGAAATCATCAGAGAGCGGATTAGGCCACTGTGAAGTTGGCTGACGAACGCAGCTCGGCTCTCACATGCGGAGCAGTGGTGCTAACGGACCACGACTTTTTTAACTGCGCAGGCGTCGCGCAATGGTGGAGTAAGGAAGAAAACTGATGTTCTCTTCGTCACTCCTTCTTTACGCCACGCATGCGCAGTTGAAAGAGGCGCGGTCTGTTAGCACCACTGATGCGGAGAACCGACGGTTCGGCAGGGAGGGGGTCGCGAAGCAGCGTGCATGCGCGCGCACGCTTGCCGTTGCTTTCACAGGGGTTCTCAGCATATGAGAAACGAGCTGCGCTTAGCCAACTTCACAGTGGCTCTAATCCTCTCCCTAGATATAATATTTTTAGAGTGTTTTGGATCATAGGGGCCTTTCAAAAACTACGTCATGCTAAAAAAACTGATATATAGGTACCATATTAAATTCAATATGAAACGCTTAAGATTTCCAGTCAAAATATATTGCACTTTTAACAAATTGCTTACATTTTTAATCAAAAAAAATTAATGGTCTACCAAAAGAGTTGAATTTTTAACCCCACCAAATAGTCGAATCCTCAACCCAAACAGACGAATTTTTTAGAAGAAGTTGAATTTTCATCCAAAAACTTTTCTATTCAAAAAGATGACTTTTTGACAAAATAGTTGAATTTTCAACAAAATAATCATAATTTTAACGAAATACTTGAATTTTTAACCACATCGTTGAATTCTCGATCTGCAAAGATGAATTTTCAACCCAGCAATTGAATTTAAAAATAATTAATTATCATTTACAACCAAATAGTTGAACTTTCAAGCAAAAGTGACGAATTTTCATTTTAAATTTTCAATCTTAAATAAAAAAATATTACATAATTCTCAATGAAAAATATAATAGTTGACATTTTAACCAAGAAAATATTTTTATTTTGAATCAAAAACACTCAAGTTTAACTAAAAAGTTAAATTCTCGACAAAGAATATAACAATTGATATTTTAAGCAAATAAGATTTCAATTTTAAAACTAAAACAGTTGAATTAAATCAAGAAAGATGAATTTTTTACAAGAAGTTAAATTTTCAAATAATTTTTCTACCAAAAAAAAATGAATTTTCAATCCAAAAGGAGGAACTTTCACGAAGCAGTTTAATTCTAAAAAAAAAAGCTGACTTTTGAGCAAAATAGTTGAATTTTCAACAAAATAATGAAATTTTAAACAAAAGAAATGGTATTTTAAACAAAATATTTATATTTTTAACAAAATAGTTGAATTTTGTAACCACATAGTGGAATTTTCTACTTACAAAGATGAATTTGCTACCACACAGTTGAATTAAAAAAAATATATTAATTATCATTTTCAACCAAATAGTTGAACTTTCAAGCAGAAGTGACGAATTTTTAATTTTAATTTTCAATCAAAAATAATAATTTTCATCCAAAAATATAATAGTTGACATTTTAACCAAGAAAAGATTTTTATTTTGAATCAAAAACCGTCAAATTTAACTGAAAAGTTGAATTCTCAAAAAAATTTTATAATTGATATTCTAAGCAAAAAAGATTTAAATTTTAAAACGAGAAGAGTTGAATTAAATCAAGAAAGATGAATTTTTTAGAAGAAGTTACATTTTCAAAGAATTTTTCTGCCAAAAAAAAAGGTGAATTTTCAATCTAAAAAGAGGAACTTTCACGAAGCAGTTTAATTTTCTATAAAAAAAGATAACTTTGGAAAAAAATAGTTGAATTTTCAACAAAATAATGATATTTTTAACAAAATAATTATATTTTTAACAAAATAGTTGAATTTGTAACCACATAGTGAAATTTTCTACATACAAAGATGAATTTTCTACTACACAGCTGAATTAAAAAAAGCATTAATTAATTATCATTAACAACCACATAGTTGAACTTTCAAGCGGAAGTGACGAATTTTCAATTCAAATTTTCAAATAAAAAGAATAATTCACATCATAAAATATAATAGTTGATATTTCAACTAAGAAAAGATTTTAATTTTTGAACAAAAACAGTCGAATTTAACTAAAAAGATAAATTCTCAACAAAAGAGTTGAATTTTCAACCAAACAGTTGCAGTTTTACCAAAAAAATATGAAATTTCTATCAAAAAAATATGAGTTTTCAGAACCAAAAAGACGAATTTTCAAAAAAAGAGTTGAATTTTCAACCAGAAAAGATTTTTATGTCAACAGAGAGAGAAAAGTTCAAGCAAATTGCTGAATTTTTAGAGCAAAAGGCGAATTTCGTAGGAAACAGTTAAATTTTGAACCCGAAAATATGAATTTTGAACAAAAGAGTTAACTTTCAACTAAATATAGTTGAATCTTCTACGGAAATAATAGAATTTTGAACCCAAAAAGATGAATTTTCAACAAAACTGTTGAATCTTCAAGCCAAAAAGATGAATTTTCTACTAGACAGTTGAATTTTCATCTTCATCCCAAAAATATGAATTTTCAACAAAATACTAAAATTTTCAACCAAATTTTCGAATTACTAAATACGATCAATTTTCAAACAATAAAGTAATGGTTAAGTAAAAGTCTTTAAAAAATGCTTAAATGACAAATAGTTTAAAGCTTTAAAAAATTAATTTTCAACCTAAATAAATGAATTTTTAACAAAATTGTCAAATTTTCAACCAAAAATATGGATATTTAACTAATAAATTAATTTTTAACAAGGTAGTTCAACTTTCAACCAAGCAGTTAAATTTTCAATCAAATAGGTTAATTTTCAACCAAAAAAGATAAATTCTCAATGAAAAATTTAATATTTGAGTTTTCACGCGAAAACGATCAATTTTCGGCCAAAAATGTGATAGCTGAATTTTCATTTGAAATCATTAATTTGAAAAACAAAAAATGTCAACCAAATATTTAAATCTTCAACCAAATAGTAAACTTTTGAATCAAAAGAGATTAATTCTGGCCCAAAAATATATAATAGTAGACTTTTCAATTGAAAGCAATTAACTTTTTACGAAAAATAGTTAAATTATCTTATTGGGCTCTATTAATAAAATGGGGGAAAAAAATAATTCTTAAAGAATAGGTAAATTTTCAATTTACCCATTTCACAGATCTGCAAAAAATGGATTGCGATTGTTGCTGGATAACTGAGGGTCATTTGCTATGTAATTTTCTGCGTAGAATCCGAATCCGAGGTCAGAATTTTCCCAGCACGTCAGGTTTTTGAGATATCCTGACCTAAAAATGCGAAAAATGCGTTTTTTTTGTATATTTGAGCTTATGTTACATCGCGAAAAAATGTTTTTTCTGAAATCGGTTCATGCCATCTAAAAGTGCAACTCTCAAACATTGAAAAGCTTTTTTAAAATTGAAGATATGATTTTTCTTCGCAGAGATATCCTTCAATTAAGTTTAGCCAATAAGGAGGCTTTCCCCTTCCACACGCAACGTTTGCGCAGTTGAGAAAGTCGCGGTCCGTCAACATCATTGCACGAACCTGCGTGACAGTGATGTCACGGACCACGATTTTTTCAACTGCGCAAGCGTTGCGTGTGGAAGGGGAAAGCCTCCTTATTGGCTAAACTTAATTGAAGGATATCTCTGCGAAGAAAAATGATATCTTCAATTTTAAAAAAGCTTTTTAAAGTTCGAAAGTTGTTCTTTTAGATGGCATGACATAAGCTCAAATATACCAAAAAACCGGAGTTTTCGCACTTTTAGGTTAGGATACCTCAAAACCCTGACGTGCTGGAAAAATTCCCACCTCGGATTCGGATTCTGCGCAGAAAATTACATCGGAAATGACCCTCAGTTGGCCAACAACAATCGCAATTCATTTTTTGCAGATCTGTGTTATTAATTACTGATACAGTTTTTCAAAATTTAATTAACCTATGTGTAGAAAGTTTAGAAACAGTTTTCATATAGCAATTTAGTGACAAGATTCGAATATAAAACAAAGATCTAAGTAGCCGAAAGTACTTGCTCTTGAGAACCTTAATTTAATCAAAGCCAAAGGCCCTTTCATCACAGGAATCGAAAAGCGCGAAGCACAGACGAATTGAGTTTCGCGTGCCTACATAATTAGATACGTGAGAACTGAGAATGAGCAAAGGGTGTATAATCGAGACTCAGAATCAGTCACCTGAACTTCTCTTTTACACCCTAGACGTCTCGTATTTAATATCCATTTATTCTGTTTGATTAACCGCATTATTGAATTTATGAAGCACCCACCGTTAAAAAGACATTAACGATTTTTATTGAAGTAATTTTTTTTTATTAACAATATCTGGATTTTGTACACCCCTATTCTTCTTCACTTTTTTGTAATCAGGCTACTTTAGCCAGGCTGAAGAAACTGGATAGAGAAGAGAAACTTAATTATCGTCTTTGAAAGATATAATTAGGCTCTTCCTAATGACACGCTTTTAATTACTAGGAAGCATATTAGGAAAGGTCGATCAATTTATTAGAACGAGTAAAATTTAATTTTAAGTAATGAAAATTTTAATTTTCTTGTCTTTGAAAAAATTAACGCTCGTTCTCTTCAGTAAATAATGAAAAAATTTAAAAAATTTATTATTTTATTATTGCATGTTAATGTTTGCTGTATGGAGTAAAATAATATGGGCTTTTTTTAAATTAAAATAATAACAAAAAATCACTTGATTTGGTTGTGTAGTGTTCTCGTTTGGAGTTTTATTGTGTAGAGTTTACTCAATTATTTCGGAAAATTTAATTCACAACATTGTGCAGTACCAAAATCTCTTCCAAATAAATAATATTTCAATACAGATATATCACTCTCGAACTAATGAAATTTTCACATCTTGAAGTATATTAATACTATTATTAAATTTAAATGTTGAAGTTACAATCTCAAGTCATAAAATTAATGAAAAACTGTTTTGTTACCTGATGACACAAAAACTAGGCGGCATTTAAAAAGTGATTATAACTCTGAAACTATAATCGGGGACAAGGAAAAAACTTGTTTTCTGTAATTCTGCGATTATTTATAAAATATACGGGTATTTAACAATTAGATCTTATGCTTCTTATAAAATATATAACACTTTATATTAAAAAAGAAAGTCAGAGACAGTGGGACACTGAGGTACACCAAAAATTGGACTTTCGATTTTTGGTGCTCGATCCCCCTAATTTATCAACATTAACCAGTGCATCCGGCTCTTGAAATTAACATGGAGGTTAAATGACAATAGCTCGGTTTTCGAAAAAATGAAACAAAATAAAGTACTTGTTATTAACTTTGTCTAAACTAAAGTTTAGGCATCTCTTAAGAAATGTTCCAGGAAAAATGTCCACCCAATAACTTTTTATTTTGACCTGCAGAACCCCCTTGTATTGTGCCCGGAATATGTCCCAAAAAATGCAAAATAGCAGTTTTATGTCAAATTCATGCTAAAGATGGTATTTTTCAAATTTTGTTAACATGAATAATTTCTATTTGAAAAATGACAATTTTCCAAGTATTTTCTAACTAACTTTGAATTTTTCAAACAATATTTATTTTCTGGTATATCGTGAAAAGTTATTATTTTTCGGGATAAATAACGCAGTTGATGAATGCCAAGGGTATTATGTTTGTTTAACATATTTTTCAGGTGTTTGAACAATTTCTATTTGTTAATTAAATTTTATTCAAAAAAAAGATCTTCTCTTTTCACTCCGCTGGGATTCGAACACCAGGTCAACTGATTTCCGGTCAGGTGCTCTAGCCACTAGCCTACTGGTGAGATCAGAGCCGCAAACGCATGATGAATGTACCTGTAGGCGATACCAACTGCCGAGCATGCAAGCAAGAGCCAGAAATACTGGGACATGTTCTTCGTGTATGCTCAAAGTATGCACGCTACGGGTACATAGAAAGACACAACGCGACTCTAAAATTGTTGTATTACCGTGGTAAGCACTTCTATGGTGTTGATCTATTCCTAGTCTTGAGATGTGCCCAGGGGAACTTGTGTCCGTTGTGGAGACTGATCAGTGTAAGATCTACTGGAATTTCTCATTCTCCACCATTCAACGTATCAGTGCTAGGAAGCCTGATATTGTCCTCCAAGATCTGAAGACAAAGATCATTTACGTGATGGAATTCTCGGCAACAGCCGATGGTAATCTCAAGGGGAAGGAGAAAGAAAAACGGGAAAAAGATCAAGCGCTTCTTTTCGAGCTGAGCAGGCTGCACCAAGGCTACAAAGTCCATCTTGTAGTTCTCATAATTGGCTTTCTTGGAGGTATGAAAGCTTCATTTCTTAGCGAACTCAACAAGATTCCGTCTTGCCAGCGTCAGGCTCATTCTTTCGAGAACCGTATGCAAAAGGCTGTTCCTCTGGGATCACTTCATCTGGTCCGTCAACACTGTTCCTCATAACATTCTACAAAGATTGGTAGCTCTGAAAAAAAGTATCCAGAGGTGAAACCTTCTTCTCCAACTGTCACGTCTGCCGCGTAAGGTCATCCGCGGCTAGAGACCTGAATCCAAAGAACAGTATTGCTCGATGTTATCACGCTCTTGTTCACCTTCCAGGAGAGAAGGACTATAAGTGGATGACGTACACGTTCCAGTTGCGTCGGGATTGGTTGCTTTAAGGAACCGTGATCGTAGGTTCCGGAGCCTACAACTTCTCAAATAATAATATAAAACTATTAAATATTAATTGCATTTATTGTATATAAATATATTCTTCAAATATATTGAATAATAAATTAAATGATAATCTATTGAGAATAAAACTATTGAAATACTACGATTTAAAATGTAGAGCTATTTGAAACCAATGAATGGGATGAAAATAAGAAAAGGAATGAGAAATGTAAAATGTTCTCATTCCAGTGCCAAAAATTTAACAATATTGAAGAAAGTTTAAAACATTTGTTAACATAAGTTAACGTATAGTCGTACAGCAACTTAAATAATTTCAAACAAAAAACGTTTAGAAATATCGATATTAGATATCTTCAACAACCTAACAGTACATCATAGAAATAATTTTCAGTGTAGTATGTTTTCATTTAGGAAATTAGATCACGAAGATCATGCACAACTGTAGGACGAGGTGGGGGCTGGACAGCCTCAGCTCCGATAATGTGGTAATAAGGAAGAGATCTTATCACACGAAATTTGAAGTCAGCTATATCAACCACTTCGCGGTTATCACTCGGAACTTGTATAACTTCATTTTCATTCTCACTAGCGAGGGTAATTTTCAACACAGCTTTTGTATCAGGATCTATCCTCACTCTAAAGACTTTGCCTCCATAAACAAAAAACCATTGTGTACTATTAGGCTCCATATAGTTTCCAGCTTGAAAATAAAATAGAGATTTGTTACTTCAAAAAGATATAAAATTAATATTAAAAATAAGCGTTTCCTTACTATAAGTTTGATTTTAAGCTTCAAATAACATCGTAAGGAAGTAAACTCAAACTCCAAAGATACGAGCGTGAAAGGGGCTCCCACTCCTGCGACGTTTAGATTTCGGGGGTAATGCGTGAGAACGCACACAGGCCTACTGCGCGCATGCACCCGTATGCAATTCGCAATGAACAAACGTCGAATTCAAAACAGCGCGCGCCTCACTTTCGACTAGGGTGGGGAAAAATTCCGATCGGTGCTTTGGAGTCGGGGCGCTCGTATCTCTGGTGTGCTCGTATCTTTGGAGCTTGTATCTTTGGATTTCGAGTGTAACTTCTTTTATTTAACTAGGTACTTTTCTGGGTAACAATAGTCCGTGGTAAAAACTTCGGAAAGAAAGTTTCTGATAGATTTTCGTACGATTACCTTCCAGATTCTCTCTTGAGATCTGCATCTCAAGATTTATGTTTCTATGAGAAGTTTTGACTCATTTTGACCACAAAATTTAAGTTAGTGCAAATTACTTGCAAATCGATTCGAAATTAAATTAACAGCATTTTTGCTTAAAATGTCATATCGATTTTTTGTCAGAAATTTTCGGAAAAAATCTCAAGGTTTTTTTAAGGTTTTGAAACAATTAAAAAAATTTTCGAGTATTTGAAAAATATATTCATAAGATCAAAGTTTTTGTCACAATTTTTTAAATGACTGCCAGCCCTAAAATCTTTCAAGATTGTTCAATTTTATCAGACTTTGTACAATTTTGTAGATACAACCTTGGATTTAATTATCTACGTTTGTAGATACAGATAAAACAAGAAGCAAAAATATCTGATACGATGAAAAATAGGTTATTTTACGTTCCTTTGTTGCTTTTTTCATATTTTTTCAATATCCTGACATTTTTAAATGGAGGGGTAAATATCAGCAAAAAAACTGTTAGGTAATCTATAGATATATCCTTACTTGTTGGTTTCGGTGCTCGGACTCCCAGAAGTCTTCCACTTTTATCTACACATTCCACTAGTCTTTGGCCTCCCTCAAAAATAACAAGACGGAGTAGATATTCAACCCTTCCATGCTCCCTCACATTGGGACATTTATTGTTCGGATAATCAGCTTGAACTATTCTTTGATGTTCATCTAGCCAAACCTCAATAATCTGATTCATATGCGTGATAAACCCATCTGAATCACGTGTTAAACGTTCGGGTTTTATGCGTAAAGAAGGGTTTACCTGGAACTTCCCGCGAACATGCCCATCCACACGCCTGCTCAAACTACCGCGCGCGCGTCCGCTTCGGGGCAAGCGCAGGCGGGAGTTGCCCTGTCCTTCACCGGATCCTGAACTTGATCCTTCATTTTCCATAGCATGTAATTCTGTAAAAAAGAATCAAAGATTTCTGATTGAGAAAAAATTCAATATTAATCTCAAAATTAAGCAATCAACAATTCTAAACTGTAGCACTGAAGATAAATCAATTATATACCTCCGAATTGAAAAAAAAAACTATCTAAAATACAGGTTTATTAATTGATAGTCTCCGGTTTATTATATCACATATTTAAAAACTTTCTGAATACTGTTGAGTTCTTTTGAATTCACATTGCATTCCTTTCAATTTTTTAAGTTATTTGCATTCCAGATATTATTTCTTGGATTTTGAAAATTCCGTGAGTTTCAATAACTTTAAAATCAAGCAGAAAATATAGAGGAATTTAGAAGTATTGAAAGAATTTAGGAATTCGAGATAATTCACAGAAAATTCTCTGAATTGAGGAAATCCAGATAGTTCAGAATATTTGAGGATTTCTGAAAATTGGAAAAATTTCTGAGATTTAAGAGAATCTAACCAATTCAGTGATTATTCCGGATGTTGGAAAATTTAAGGAATTCAGAGAATTCAAGTAATTCTAAGAATTTGATGATTTCTAAGAATTGGAAAAATTTAGATAATTTGAGAAATACTCAGAATTTTGTAAATTCAGGGAATCCGAGGAAATCAGACGATTCAAGGATTTCAGAGAATTCAAGGAATTCAGATAATTCAGGAAATTTAGATAATGCAAGGAATTCAAAGAATTTCAGGAATTCAGAGAATGCAATAAATTTACAAAATTTAAGAAATTGCAAAGAATTCAATAGGTGCAAAGATTTTAAGGATTTCTGAGTTTTTCAGGAATTCAGGATCACAGAATTTTTGAGAATTTTCAGAGCAGCAAGGGAGTGAAGCGAATTCAGAGAAATAATGGATTTCGGGGCGTTCATGGCATTTAGAGAATTCAGGGATATTCAAAATATTTACGGACTTAAGGGAATTCTGAATATTCAAGGGATTCCGGGAAATCAGAATATTCAGGGATATCAGGAAATTCAGAGAAACCAAGGATTTAGGAGACTTTGAGGATTTCATAGAATTCAATATATCCAAGGAATTTTATGCGTTCAGAATTTTCGAAAAATTCGATTACTTCCAGCAGTCTAAAGAATTTCTTGGAATTCAGAGTATTTCAGAGATTTCAGAATATTTAAGGATTTCTGGAAATTTGAAAAATTTCAGAGATTTAAGAGAATCTAACCAATTCAGTGATTATTACGGATGTAGGAGAATTTAAGGAATTCAGAGAATACAAGGAATTCAGAGAATTCAGGGAATTCTAAGAATTTAATGAATTCTAAGAATTGAAAAAATTCGGATAATTTGAGAAATATTCAGAATTTAACAAATTCAGGGAATCCGAGGAAATCAGAGGATTCAAGGATTCCAGAGAATTCGAGAAATTCAGAGAATTCAAGGATTCAGAGAATTCAAGGAATTCAGAGAATTCAAGGAATTCAGAGAATTCAAGGAATTCAGAGAATTCAAGGAATTCAGAGAATTCAAGGAATTTAGATAATTCAAGGATTCAGAAAATTCAAGGAATTCAGATAATTCAGGGAATTTAGATAATTCGAGGAATTCAGAGAATTTCAGGAATTCAGAGAATGCAATAAATTTACAGCATTCAAGGAGTGCAAAGAATTCAATGGGTGCAAAGATTTTACGGATTTCTGAGTTTTTCAGGAATTCAGGATCACAGAATTTTTTAGAATTTTCAGAGCATCAAGGGAGTTAAGCGAATTCAGAGAAATAATGGATTTCAGGGCGTTCATGGCTTTCAGAGAATTCAGGGATATTCGCAATATTGACGGAATTAGCGGAATTCTGAATATTCAAGGGATTCCGGGAAATCAGAATATTCAGGGATATCAGGAAATTCAAAGAAACCAAGAATTTGGGAGAATTCAATGATTTTATAGAATTCAAGAAATCTAAGGAATTGAATGCGGTCAAAATTTTCGAAAAATTCGATTACTTCCGACAGTCTAAAGAATTTCTTGGAATTCAGAGTATTTCAGAGATTTCAGAATATTTGAAGGATTTAAGAAACTGAAAGTATTCCGAATATACCAGGAATCAGAGAATTCAGAAAAATCAAGGTATTCGAGAACTTAAGGAAGTTCAAAGTTTTACGAAAAACTTAAGGAATCAAGGGAATTCGGCATATTCAAGGATTTCAGAAAGTTCAGAATATTCAAGGAATTTACTTATTTCAGGGAATTCAGAATATTTCAGAGAATGAATGGAATTTAGGGAATTCAGAATATTGCAGCAATTTCAGAGCATTCAGGGAACTTGGGGAATCCAAAAAATATAAAAATATTCTAGGAATTCAGGAAATTCAAGGAATTTAAGTATTTTTGGAAATCGAGAGATTCTCAGGGATTTAAGAGCATTAAGGGAATCCAAGGAGTTTATAAAAATAAATAAATACAGGAAATTAAATAAGTTCAATGTGATGAAAGAATTCAGCGATTCCCCAGAAATTCAAAAGATTTCAAGCTAGTTACGAGACCTTGAAGGAATTCAATGTCAAATTAAAATAATTTGAATATTAATGCATTGAATCAGAGAGTATTTATTACGTAACGCGATTATGTACGATGATGCTAGACAATTATATTGAGTTTACTTACCACCAAAATGTAGGAAAACTACAATAGTAAGAAGCAGAGTGCTGATAAGGATTTTCATTTTTTTAGGTTGATTTTGTAAACGATAACTGAGAAACTTGGAACAAATTCGCTGCTATATATACTCATCATTATCGGTTATTACTTCCCCCAAAACCTACAGGAACATAAAAATTTCCAATGAGTAGAGACTACGTGGAAGATGCATTACGAATGCTTTTAAGCCAGAACAAACATTTAGAATAACGAATATCATTTAAGAGATCATGTTCCCTGTCCTTGTATCAAGAAAACATCTAGTTTCATATCTCAAGTGAAGATTATTATCAGTAACAATCAACCTTATATATTCTTAAGCTTTCGACAATGTTTTCAATTGAATAATTCATAAAAGTTATATTTCTTTTAGAATTATAATTGAAAACCAAGATATTTTTGATGTTATTATTGTCAAGCAGATAAATGTATTAAATAAATGTATGTTGAGTGTTTTTTATCTACTGGTCAAAAATCAATATTTTTAGATATTAGTTTTTAATTTTCAAGCCGTGAAAAAATTGTCCTTAGCTCCGCTGGGATTCGAACTCAGATCTTTCAGATGATTCATAATGAAAAAATGTGTTTTGGTCAAATGCACGAAAAAGATCGTTTGGGACATCAATACTGATTATAGCAAAAAAAAGCTCATCAGGATTTCAGAAATACGTACAAAGATAATTGCATAGGTTCACGAAACTGTTGAAATTCGTACAAAGTAGATTAGATCTCAACCAAATAATTGAACTTTTAGCCAAAAGCATAAATTTTCAACCGAGAAGAATTATTTTCAACCAAAGAAGACAAATTTTCAACCGAGAAGAATTATTTTCAACCGAAGAAGACAAATTTTCAAAAAAAGGTTATAAAAGGTAGATCTGCATCCAAGCATTTAACCTTTCAACTAACAAAGGCACATTTTCAACCAATAATGACATACTTATATTTCAATTTAAAAATTAATGCTTGACAAAAAAAAGGAATATTCTACAAAATAGTGCAATTTTTTATCGAGTAGATGAATTGTCAACTAAAATAAAAAATCTGTAACTGAAATAAGTAAATCAACAGTGAAAAAGCTAATTTCAAAGGGAAAAACTGCGATTTTTCATAAAAATAATTGATCAAATAGTTCAACTTTCAACCAAGTACTTGAATTTTCAAAAAAGAAGATAAATTTTCAACTGGAATAAGAATACTTAAATGTCCATTTTACGAAATTAATTTTAAACTAAATAATTGTATTTTCTACCAAAACAGTTAAATTAAAAAAAAAAAGAATTTTCAACACATCATTAGAATTTTTAACCAAAAAATGACTTTTTGACCGAATTGTTCAATTTCCTACAGTGGAATAACTTTCCACCAAGCAGTTGAATTTTCAACCAAGAAAATGAATCTACCTAGGATCTATTGCATTATTACTATTTTGAAATGTTTACTATTAAAAAGCTTCTATAAGGAAGCAAAAATTATTTTCGATAATTGCGAATTAAAAGCATTTGAATTTAAAGAATTTTTACTTCGTAGGGGAACATGGGGCAAAACGCGACGATTTTTCTTTAGAATTTTTTTTCGTTTACTAAAATACTTTTCTTCCGCATTCAACATTATTGGTGCCTGAAACAACTAATAATATACTAAAAACTTTTTTGTTGCATCGAAAAAATTCCACATTCTACTTTTTTTAAATGAGTAATAAAAAAAAGGTTTTTGTTTCGTTTTGCCCCTTACATGGGGCAAAACGGCTCGCAAGTCATTCTTCACGATCAAAAGAAAAACTACGTGACTTATCAAAAAATAATTCTTAACAAAGTTGTAGCTCTCTTTCGGGCGAACAACTGTTGCCGATTTATTTTTTTCATAGCTTGTGTCGTTTGTCCAAAAAATTTGATTTTTTGTATTTCTAATGTTGTTTCTTGCCAATAAAACAAAAACTACATGTCAAATCACAAAGTGATTAATAACAAATTTGTAGATCTTATTTGGGTGCTCAATGTCAAGCACTCGTGTGAGTGCTTGAAATCTGAATTGGATCACTTTTCCCTACTTCCAACCCAAACTACCATAGAGGGCTCTCAAGGGACCAGTGTAAGAGTCAAATTAACAACTGCTAAAAAAACTGCAAAAAACACTTCTAGTGTGGAATCCGTTGGTCCCATCAACAATTTACTGCATTCCATGTTCAATCAAGTGGATGTATACTTCAATCAAAAACCGTCACAACGGAAAACCAGGGTTTCGTTGATCGACGACTTATATTGAGAGCAGGAAGAAAAATTGATCTGATTGGTCTTTTGCACAGAGATTTTTTCAATCAGGATAAATTTTTCTTGAATGGGGTTAAACTGCTGCGTTCCAAGGATGCTTTTTGCCTCATGGATATTACGAATCAGGCTCCTATCCATATTAAAGAAGCATGTCTTCTTATCCAACGTGCAAAAATCAGCCCTGGAATTCTGCCTTCACACGCAAAAGATCTTTCTCAATGTAGGCCAAGTATCCACTTACCAGAGTAGAGGTTAAAACACACAATACATTCTGGAGTTCAAAGTGAAACTCTCGATAATGTTATACTTGGTCAACTGCCTAAATGTGTTATTATTGGATTCGTCAAAAATGACTCATTCAACGGTCAACGAGGTTAAAACCCCTTAAAAAAAAATTTCTCTCTTTACGTGGATGGCACGCAAATCCCATCAAAGCCTTTGCAACTAGATTTCTCAAAAGGGAAGCTATGCATTGATGATTTTCATACTCTTATTTTCTGAAACGGGAATTCATTTTGTGATAGAGGATTTTGTGTAGAGGAAGGACTACAGCAAACTATTAATTGTATAGTCTACGCTGAGTATGGCAATGTTTTAGAAATTTACACATTCAGGCAGGTTATAGTGGATTACAGCGGTTAAAACCTGAACAGACCTGCATAAAAATGTTTAGCAGGACCGGTTTTTACCAGCAGTTGAAAATATAGGGAGATATGGATGATCAGTTTATACCAAAAATGGTAATTGATGTTGATCATAAATACATAGCCTATTGGATAGTTGGACCACCATATATCTTCTCTGAACTTCCTGCAAGTTCACCATCACAAAAGAACTGTATAACCTGTTTCTACCATTGAATTGAATGGTTTGATGGAGATGTCCCATTAAAGTTTTTATATTTAAACCTTCGAGAAGATACAAAAACCGCATTACAGATTTACAAGCGTGGTCGAGAAAAAGCATCGCTTTTGCAAAACAATCACAAGCAGACAAATCATCAATTTTGAAGAAGTAAAGTGCCCAGGCTTTAATAAACTTGACGACAGGAAAGATTTCTGTTTTCGCCATGGAGGTAGAAAAAAGGAAATGTTTAAATTTTCTCTCTAAAATGCCATGAAACTTCGCTATTGGGTTCGAAGACAACGACAAGAAGACTTTTTCTCTAAATTTTCAAACAGAAAGTCAACTTGTGGAAAAACAATCATAGCCCGGAATTCAATCCCAGGCATTGCTGAGATAAAACCTGAATCTGCAAATAAAACAACTAAACCTTATCAAAAAAAAAAATTAATTAAATAAATTATTTTTCAGCCAAATATTGACATTTTTAATTGCATCTTTAACCTAATAGTTGAATTAACAACCAAAAAGATAAATTAGTCACCAAGAAGATTAATATATTATCACAAAAGACAAAGTTTTGACAAAATACATATATTTCCAAACAAATAGATGAATTCTCGACTAAAGGAGATTGATGTTCAATATAATACTTCACACTATGTATAAACTATACATAATTTTTCCGCCTGGGATATATCACTATATTATTCGCAGTATATTTTGAAACTTTCTATTTATTTTTTGATCACAGGTGGAAAAAATATTAAAATCCATTTGAAGATTTTTTTCTAATATTTGGAATTATGATGCAGAACTAAAACGTTTTGTGGCCGTCCGTGATTGGAAAAAGCTAAGAGTAACAAAATATACCTATTAAAGCATTATTTTCATCATTTTAGTACAATCAAGAAACAAATCTTGGTTACTAATTAAAACTCCTGCTCATTTCATGGTTTTTTCACAGTGAACAAAATTTCTATTGAAATCTTTTGAAATCCACGGAAACTATTCACTTTTTTACATCTCTTGAAATCCAAAGATTCCTTATAATGTTATTGAATCTTCTTTCAATAATAATATATGCATATTTGTTGCTGCTAAAAATACAAGATCCTGCGGCATGGGAAGATCACGATTACAAAAATCGATGAAATTAAGATAAATATCAAAATGAAAGAAAAGTTATGATATCGTATGAACAATGGGTTGTTAGGTCGTACTGGTTGAGTTCAGGCAGTTCGAATAGAGAGAAAGCTCTGATTTTTAAACATGTACTTATAAAGTTGTATAACGAGCGAAGCATCCCAGGGTTTATATTTGACAATAATAAGTGAAGATTGTTCTTGTTTATCATACCAATGTTCCGCAAGTAATGATTTCTAACGAGCGAGTATATTGGACATTTAATGAGGATGTTTAAAATATCTTCATTTCTCTTATATTACATAACTGGCAAATCTGTTGTAGATCGGTTACAGTTGTGTCAGCTTTATGTAAGATGTTACTGTATATATAACTTAAGTGAGTGTTTCCCAATCTTAATAGATCTCGCGAATAAAAAAAATCATGGTATCTTTTAGCTAAAGTATTGATTTGAGTTATAAGATTGGGTCCATTGAGTTCCATGAGATTGTGACTTATGCGGTTTCGGGTAGTTTTAGCACACAAAGTTTAGGATAGCGGGAGTCTTCTATTTAAAAAATCCTTGCCGCCCAATTTAGCGCCGTTTTTAAGATTTGGTATGAAACACAGGTTAGACCTTGTTTCAATCTAACAACGAAACCAGGCGTATTTCTGGGCAGGCGCAAAAGATTTTCAAAAAAAAGGACCTTTGCTTTTTCGAAGACAACTAGATAATTCAATCCGATAGAGTGGGCCGCATATAATGAGGAACTCCTCATAATCGCGTCATGAATTTTGATAATGGAAGACCATGAGGAGCACTTCGTTCTAGTTAGAATATTAAAGGCCGAGGCTGAAGATGAATTGGCTCTGCTAACTGCTGCATGCTGAGCTAAGTTGAAAGTTGTTCTAGAAAAAATTTTACCCAAGTATTGAAAAAAAGGAACAAACTCCAAAGAGCTATCATTATATTTCAGACATGGAAGATTTACGCTGATTCGACCCTTCTTTAATGTAGGGTATTTAGTATTGTTGTTATTAAATCTTGGTACTGGCCTGTGAGTTTGGACGGCTATGTGTCGCGGCGCTCCGTAATTCTTGTCTAAATACTTGGGCATCGAGTCATCGTGCGTTAACATGCTGAGTCTATATTACAGTATTTAATCTTGGAATTACGATCCTGTTAATTGTGCGGGCAGTTTGTGTCAGAAAACTCTAAAAACTCTAGTTTTTCTGTACAAGTTTCGGTGTCCTTGGTAAGATGGTGGTATGTACCAGATGTGGAGGAACGGTCACGAGAGAGAACTTGGACTCGCTCGCTTGTCACAAGTGTGGTGCAATGGCTCATTTGAAGTGTCTTAATATCCCTATTAAGGATCTAGACAAGATTTAAAAAAAAAAACAGAAGCAGTGGTATTGCTCTGACTGCTTCCTAAATGCTAACAAGGTGAAACAGCGTAGTCACCATTCTTTTTCATCAGAAACAGCTAATGATGATGTAGCAAATCCAAGGACCGCTCTAGTCTCTTTGGGGCCTGGGATTGAAACTGCTATTATGAACGTAGTGTCAAAGGCTCAGGAAGCTGGATTACATCGGATTCTCAACATGTGGGAACTGTTTGAAAATAACAAGATAGTGTCTTTCAAAAGCTTGGTTAACAAACTCGAACGTCACGGATATCTCCGGACTCCCAGCAACTATGCAAAAACTCAATTCTGAGAATGATATGCTTATTAAGAAAGTATCGGCACTAGACCAAAAATGCAACAATTTGGAGCAAGCAGCTCTAAATTTCACTCTGGAATTACGCGGACTGCCATATGAACAATCTGAAAATCTGCCTTTCACCTTTTGCAAAATAGCTACCGTTCTTGGGGTATTATGCACCAAAGATGACCTTGTCTCTATTTATAGAATTCGTCCTGCGGATCCTTCGCGCTCCCAGCTACCACCCATTATTGTGGTCAAATTGATCCACCAGATAATCTGTGCTGACATAACCAGAAACAGAAAAAAGAAAAGGGGCTTATCCACCAATGATCTTGGAGGGGAGGTGTATCACCCACTCCACTTCCGAGAATCCTTTTTCAAATTCTACAGGCAAATTTTTAGTGCTGCGCTGAAGCTTAGGTGAGCTGGAAAGATAAAATTTTTATGGATTGCGGATGGCAAAATTTATTGCCATCAAGCTCCTTCGCTAGTGACTACTGGGTTGCTTCTGGACTTTCAGGAAGCGGGCTGGTGGCTTGCTTATATATCATTTTTCTTATTATTATTATATGCCTTATCATAGCTTATCTGCTGAGTTTATTGTTATTAATTTTGGAGTTGCTCTCATTCTGTACAGTTAGGTTTGTACTCGTCTTATAGATTTGTATCGATTTTATATATTTATGATTTGCTCTGCCCTGTTCAGCCCTGTCCAGCATATTGCTTACTATTTTTAAGATTCCTAAGCTAGATCATACAGTAATTATTTGTTAACCTCCCCTGTATTAGCGAGGTTTGGTTTGGGGTGGCTTATTACTCGGGATATGTTTATTTTAACTTGTTTTACCTGCCTCAACATGAATTGCACCAATAAACTTTCTCGATCGTTTCCTTAAATATATGTCACATGAATGCTCAATCTCTCTTGGCTCATTTTTAGAAATTTGAACACTTTTTTCATGCTTGATTTATCACTTAATCGCGGTTTCTGAGACTTGTTTAACTCCTAATCATCCTTCCAGTATGGTGGCCCTTGATAATTACGTGCTCTTTCACCGGGATAGGGACGAAAGAAGGGGGGGGGGATATGTCTCTATGTACATGAAAGACTTGGAGTTGTCATTAGGGGGGTGAGCACAAAAGCAAACTATCCTACACTGGAGTTTCTCCTAGTAGAGGTTGGTACAGGTGGGAACAAAATCATAACTGGTGTTGTATATGAACCGCCCATTGCATCCTATGGCCTATTGACTGACGAGCTAAGATGGGAGAGCAACAAGAGGGGACTAAGACCGGGAAATGATCCGAGGTATGTGTGGATTGATCCGCCTTCAAGTCGTCAAGTATACCCACTCCCTCAGCATTGCACCAAACCAAGTCTTCGACACTTTTACCCCCAGAATGAACAAAAGTAAAGTGGGCTGGTTCGTCTCTCCGCGATCTACCATTTGAGGGATGAAACTCCTTCACCTCCATCAGTTCTACCAATTTCAACCCCCTCCTGTTGTGTGCAACATCGTGCCTCTCATGATACGTTGAAAAATTTGTGTAATAAAACATATCAGGTTGACCCTGGCTCAATCCCCCGCTCTACATTCGAAATCGCCATATATAGTGATAAGAACGTTAGTGTATAAATTCTTGAAAATAAACCAAGAATCTTACGATAAAATTTGGACAAAAACCACAAAATGTTCCTATTTTGATTCCTAAAAACAAATTAAGTTCCTTTGGACAAAAATGAAAAAGAGGAATGAAAAATGAGAAGGCAACCAACCAAATCCCCTTCCTTCTCTTTTTTATTTCTTTCGTCTTTTTTTATTATTATTACTTTGGAATCACAATAAAAAAGCAGGGATAATATTCGCCAACGTTTGTGAATATTATTTATGCTTTTTTATTGTGACTTCAAAGTAATAAAAATAAAAAAAGACGAAAGAAATAAAAAAGAGGAGGAAGAGGATTTGGTTGGTTGCCTTCTCATTTTTCTTTCCTCTTTTTTATTTTTGTCCAAAGAAATAAATTTAGAAAAATGTTCGTTGTTACTTCCGTGATTTCAGCTACGAAACATTATTTCCTGGCCTGAATGGCACAAGGTAAAAAGGATTAGTTTGTAAATAAATCTTGTTTTACCATTTTTAATAACGCTATGTTTGTGAAGGTTGTTGAAAAGACTTACAATATTGATCTCTCATTATTTCAATAGAGTTAAAATGTTTCACAATGGCATTTGTTAATTAAAAATTTATATTTGTCACCGTTTCAATTTCCGCGTACTTTTGGAAAATATTATATGAACGATCTCCAGGAAGTTTACCTCTTAAATTCCGACTTATTTTTAACATTTCCTTTAAGAAATAAATTTTTCGAAGCACAATATTTAGAAAAGTTTCTAGATTTTAGAAGAATTTTCGTAGAAATTATGAATAAATATGAACACAAAATATCTCGTTATACATATATGTAAATGATAGCTAAACAAAACAATGTTAAAATAACAATTTATCTCTAGAATCGTTAAAGAACAATAATAGCATGTTTCTTTGATTCAAGCTGACGAAATTTCAGATTCGGCATATTCAACTTTTCTCAGAAATGAGTGTCCAAACATTTTCAAAAAATTCCTCATGAAAAAATTGTTGTTAATTTATAATTGGTTATTACTATTTGCGTAAGAACTGTATTTTTTTTTTTTTTTTTTTCGTGAGCCAAGCCACAAATTTTATTGCCTGGGTCAAAGCGATTGAATTGATTTTAGCATTTACACTCCGCCCTGACCATTATATTATTAAAAAAAAATTTTTTCCACTTTATTAAATTACAGATATATGATCTATAAAAATAATTCAAAAAGTTACTTTATAGTTCATTATATTATATAGAATATTCTTTTTTTAATATAAAAAATAATACCTACTTGAAGGAAAACTTTTCTTGAATCAAAAGAGTCATCCTCTTTTCTTTTTTTTAACCATATGAATATATTTTTTACACTGACGAAATTATTTGACTGCAAGATTGGGTGGAGCTAATTACAATAAGGATAATTTTCCTGCAAAAAAATTCCAGTTGACGCGAATGAAAATCATCCTCATCATAAATTTAACAGGAATTTCCATTTACGTCAAGGAACATCCTGTTATCAGAAAAGAACATTTCTTTTAGTGACTCTATTCCGCTGACCTGGAAAAGGGTCAGGCCTAGTTGTCTATCTCTTTAGGATGATTTTGAAATTTTCAGATACAGTTAAAGCGTGATGATATGGACAAATTTTATTTTTGTCTTCTGACAATTCATATCCTCAGTTATGAAACTGTTTGTCATCTTTCACGGTTAAACACTGCCGAGTTTAGGAGAATAAACAAAGTTTATTTCATTCAATCAAAATTTCATCATTACTACACAAAGATTGGAGAAGTTTTGAAGGCTTTCCATAAAACGTAGAAGGTTATTTGTAAATCTTGACATCAATTTTAACGCATTTCTTAAATAATTTTTTTTTCTTGAATCCGACTTAAAAAATGCAAGTATCTCGGAAGGAAAAGCTTAATCCCTATAATATTTTGAATGCCGAATATTGATATACTTTTGTCTTCACCTTGGTTGTCATCTTTAATTATATTAGTAAATCTAAGCATTATTATTATATATCTAATATCTATATATGTAAGGATGTACTAAAGTTGTCTCAAGTTAAAAAATGAGCATTGTTAAAAATGATTGGTAAAATCCAGGGAAATTTTTCCATTGTTAATTGTAATAAATATTGGAAGGTAACTGAAGGAAAAATTCAGAAGAAAATATTGAAGATGAAAATGATTAATTTAGCGATATTTATTTAGAGTTTTGATTTTGCTTTCTCTTTAGGTTATTATAGCAATTCTTATCTAATCCTAATGTTCTAGGGTTCATTTTATTTTTCGAAAGATTCTCTATAAATATCTTTGGCACGTTTTTATTTAGAAAAAAAAATGAATTATACAATTATCAGTTGTATAACATTTTTCTAACAAAAAATCGTATGAAAGAGATTTGTAGAGCGTATTTCGCGGAATAAAATGAGATCTACAGCACTAACATTAAATAACTACTTTCAACCGGGAAGGGTACAACTGTTCACGGAGGAACTGTGCACAAGCCCATCTGTGCACGTCTGAATTTACACGTTCACAGATGGTACCCTACGAACGGTTAAATAAAAAATATTTTCTGATTTTCCAACCTTCCGAACCCGATGCTTTAGTATTGAAGCTTCTATAATATTGAGAGAATATACAGTCCATTCACAGAAAAATTGCGTATTTTTTATCAACAATATGAAAAATGCTCAAATAGATTATACAAATTCAACTTAAATCATGCTTATACAACGAGAAAACAAAAACGCGTAACAATAAAATTTTAACTTGGCTCAACAACAAAAAGTCTGC
Source organism: Andricus grossulariae (assembly GCA_011634705.1). Lineage (NCBI taxonomy): Eukaryota > Metazoa > Arthropoda > Insecta > Hymenoptera > Cynipidae > Andricus > Andricus grossulariae. Next base: position 76,101,170 of record JAABKJ010007545.1, on the reverse strand, counting down.
CATATTTGAAAAATACGCTCTTATGACAATTCTGTTATCATTCTAACAAATTTTCTTGAATTCGCTAGATCCAAAATCGATGAGGTATCCTTCCAAAATGATTCCACATCAACGCAGTGCGCTTTCTCTTGAAAATAAATGAGTCTCCAGATATTAGAGCGTGATTAATCGTTCAGACACGGCTCACCTTTAGACAGTTAACATGAAACCTGATCAACTATTATGTATCTGGAATACTCATTGACAAAGCGAGCTGGTGCAAAACCTCCTTCATGTATTCGATTAATTTAGCTTCTCTGAAAAAATATTTCAACCATTCGGCCGATTATTTTACATTCTACATATTTTATCCAACCACGACAGTATGTTCTGAAGCACCAAGTAGAAGAGGTGAAGCCTATTCACTTCAAGCCGAACTGCATAATTGGGCCTGTATTGAGGAAGATGTAGCAGGCCTTCAAGCAATGAGAGCTGTACCCTCGCAAGGAGATCTTAATGGTCTTTGACCCAAACCTGTATCCCGTATATAAGAGTACTAATTACTTAACTATTAAGGTGCACTTGTCAAATAGCAAGTTCTCTCGGCAGCCTGCTACACCTTTTGTCAAGCCACATTGTTCGTACATCTCTCTTACAGGCTCAATTTTTCGAACAATCCTGTCGTTTAGGATAGCTGTAAATTTCTTATTCGGCGTATTCAAGCAAGTCAATGGCCTGTAGTTCTCTGTGTTGGACAATTTTTATTTTTTTGTTAGAAATATAGTGCGCCCTAACACCAGCCACTGCGGAATGAGCATCTCTGACTTTAAATATGAGGCAAAAATGTGGGCCAGATGTTGATGCCTGGAAATGAATTTATTTCACCAGATGTTCTTTATTCTATCTGGTCCTGCAGTAGGAAAGTTCTTTGTGCCGCTAAGTGCTATTTTCATTTTTTCAGGAGTGATTTATTACAGTTTTTATACCTCTCTACAAAAAGTCTCCACCTCGTTAGCGAGCAACTGTTAATTCTCACGGACACATCCCTCCCTCTTCTGTATTCTTCTCCTTGAGTCAGATAACAGCCGTATTTTGTCAACAATATGCTGCTTCATTGTGAGCAGCTTTGACTTGTTTAGTGTGTAATGTCAGATCTTCAGTTCTTGGGCGATCTTTCAAACCCTTTCCGTGAACGGTCTACCAACACTGAACACGGAACGCAATTTCCTTGTCCACTCAATCTTCTTGTTCAGGTGATGCAAACGTCTTTCGGTCTTTTGATCCATCGTCAGTTTAAGCCTTCGATTTGAATTAGCCAAAGTTCCCGCTGCATCAACGCGTCATCCTTGAGTCGATTCGACCACTTAATGTAAGCATTTGGTCGATTCGTCGTTTCGTCGTGAAACACGACGGCAAATCGGCGAAAGGCTCATATTGAATGGTCGAATCGACTCAAGGATTTATTACTTTAACCAAATATTTTGGGTACAATCGATGCAATTCCCTTTTGATACCTTTCCTCCTTTTCCTTCTCATTGTCAGTGATATTGTAGACGGCCGGAGCCGAAAATTTTATCACGAATATGGTTCGTTTCTCGAAGTCTTGAACAACAATGTCAGGCCCCGCGTGTGCAACGGAGACTGATATCCGAAAATCGTAGTTCCAGAAAATTTGGCACTTCTTGTTCTGGACAATTGACTCTATCTCCCTTGGAGCGTTCGGCAGGTCAGGGTCGCGGTCCACACCGTAAGAGCGACAAAGATGGTAATAAAGCACTCTTAGGGCCGCATTATGTCTGTAGATATACGTTGTTCCCGCATGAGAAAGGTGGAGGGTGGAAGGTGAAGGGTAGAGGATAGAGGGTAGAGGTTAGATAAAGAGATGATGAAAAGGGAAGGTTAGCGCGGAAGGGCAGTATGATAGGGTGTAGGGAAGAGGGAGAGGAAAAGTAAGGGATTGGATAGGGAAGTGGGAGAGTGTAGAAGGTAAAGGGTAGATGGTAGAGGATACATGTTAGATGATAAAGGATCGAGGATGAAAGGTGGAGAGTAGAGGGTAGAGGAAAAAGGGTAGAAGGTAGATAAAGAGGGCATGAAAAGGAAAGGGGGGCGGAATAAGGCAATATGGTAGAGTGTAGGGAATAGTTAGATGATAAGTGAAGGATTGGATAGGAAAGTGGGAGAGGGTAGATGGTAGAGGGTAAAGGGTAGATGGTAAAGGGTAGATGGTGGAGGGTGAAAGGTGGAGGGTAGAGGTTAGATGAAGAGAGAATGAGAAGGGAAATGTAGCACGGAGGGGCAGTATGGAGGGTGCAGGTAAGAGGGAGAGGAAAAATGAGGGATTGGATAGAAAAGAGGGTGGAGGATAGAAGTTGGAGGGCAGAGGGTGGAGGGTATTGGGTAAAGGGTAGAGGGTAGAGGGTGGTGAAAGAAAGGTGGAGGGTGGAAGGTGAAGGGTAGAGGATAGAGGGTAGAGGTTAGATAAAGAGATGATGAAAAGGGAAGGGTAGCGCGGAAGGACAGTATGACAGGGTGTAGGGAAGAGGGAGAGGAAAAGTAAGGGGTTGGATAGGGAAGTGGGAGAGTGTAGAACGTAAAGGGTAGATGGTAGAGGATACATGGTAGATGATAAAGGATCGAGGATGAAAGGTAGAGAGTGGAGGGTAGAGAGTGGAGGGTAGAGGGTATGAGGCAGAGGGTAAAAGGTAAATGCTGAAGGATGAAAGGTAAAGGGTAAAGAGTAAAAGGTAAAGAGTAGATGAAGAGGGGGATGGGAGTGGAAGAGTAGCGGGGAGAGGCACTATAGGATGGGGAATTGTCAGATATGGGAATTAGCGAAGTATAGAAGAGTGAACGATAAGATAGAATTATTCAGGATCCGATAAAATGAAACTACAAAACATAAACATTTTAAAGAACATGATTAATAGGCTACGAAATCCTTCTTTGTAGGCGCATGTCGCCTGCTTTAACCAATGATCTAAATCTATCCTCAGTATCCTCATTCTCTGGAGAGCGATAGGAAACAACCTTTATGGAACCATCTGGATATTCTAGAATGCCTAAAGGCAATTACAATTTAATCAATATGAAGGTTCGTTGAAGCGAAGATAAAATCGAGTGGCTTCGCCAGACTCTTGCATTACCCTCTTTGAGTGTTTACAGATTCAACTTGGAATATCTGGCTTCGAGAAACACATAAATGATGAAAACGGTCTTCGTCGTCTATTCTGAGCCGAAGAGGCCGACGTCTTGACTCCATTAACTTCACACTTAGCAGCACCTTAGACCTAGCGAAGCCCCAACCTCCTCGCTACCTTGCCAGCGGAAGATCTGATTAGGGGTTCGAGTCTCTGCTAAACGCGTTAGACTCAGTTGTAGGGGGTGGGGGTTGGGGAGGAATAGTGAGGGGTAGCCCCGTTGTCTCTCTACGGCTTGATGCAAATTGAGTAGGAGCGCAACCAACTACGTCGGTATCCTTAAGAGAAGCTGAGGCTCTCTCAGCTTCCTCCTTCGCGAATTTCTGATCGTGCCCAAGTTTATTCGAGCAACCAGTTCCCTGTAACACGCCAAAGTGTTGCCGTTTGGGGTTTCCCGTATTTGTCAGGGAGAATTTCAAATTTACAGAGCCTGCTGCCTTCAAGAGACAAAATGCACCGTTGATTAAATATTTGGTGACTTCCGATGCTCTAACTGCAGAGGGGAGGTGCCAAGTCTCGAGAATAAATAGATTTTCTTATTATTCATTTTCTAATTAGCAGTAAATGGATGCGCGAAAAGTGCAAGTTCGCATTCCGGTAATTTTATTTTCTGATATTAAAAACATAAACAATTTGAAAGTCAATCAATTTAAGAATTAATTTTGTCTAGCGAATAAAAAAAATTAATTGCAGAGTGATGCAAATATTGAACTTACTGTCGGAAAAGGTATACAGCCTTCAACTTTTAACCTTATTGAAATTTTTTTTCAATCAAAATTAGAGAGTTTAAGATCCTTAACAAACGTTGAAAGTGCTGTTATGAACTTTTTTTTTACTTTCAAGCCTATTTTATAGGGTTTTGTAGCCCTGAATAGAAACACTTATAGACCTGTTCGGTTATCCGTCTGTCAGTCCGTTCGTATGTTACTTCGTCCGTTTGTCAGTCCGTCCGTCTGACAATCCGTCCGTCCGTTGTAATTATTTCTCCCTGGAAGGGAAGTGGTGAGAGAGGAAGTTAAGGGAGGGTTAGTAGAGGTAGTGATGATTATTATTATTATTAAGTGAGGAGAGGGGAAGTGGGAGAAATGAGCAAAAGTGATGGGAGAGGAAGTGATTTCTCTCGGTTTAGAAAAAAAAGATATGATCGATAAGCATCAGCAAACCTTCTTTGCAAGAAATCTGTTGACGTTGAATCATACAAACAATTTTTAAAAAATCCGTTATCAAACCAATTTTTCAATATTGTGTTTTAACTTTTTTTTTAACAATAACTAATCATTAATAATTTCTAACTGAAAATGTCTGAAAAAAAAAAATATATATATATATAAAACGATTTTTGACAATTTGATTAGAAGAGGGAGTTGAATAATAATGTGTAATTTCTAAGTCGAAGCGCTAAAAATTCAACTTTTTTTTTAATTGAAGAATCACGAAATTAAATTATTTCGGATTGAAACTTGGGAAATAGGACAATGTCGGAACGTCAAAAATGGAATATTTTGAAATTCTAATTTTGGGTAATAGTTTATTTAAAATTCAGAGGAACTGAAATTGCATTAATTATAATTAAAAGCGCCCAAAACAAAAAAAAATTAAAACTTTTCAATTAAAATCATTTCAAATTTAGAGCAATTAAAATTTGACAATTAGAAACTTAAAACTAAATTGAATCTTTCAAAGTCAAAGCTTCCGAAATTCTAGAATTTTGAGTTTTTGTTACATAACAAAATCATAATTTAACATTAAAGCTGATGAGACAAATTTATCTAAAATCAAAAATGAATTGAATCATTAAAAAAAAAGTTGAAAATGAATATTAATTTTAAATTGTAAACAGTAAAAATGAAGAATCTCTACTGTAAAAAAAATTTAAATCACCAAAAATTGTGAGATTGATACTTTTCTATGCTCAAACGCCTCAAAATTTTAATTATTTTCAGTATATTTAAATCGTTAAAAAAAATTAATAACTTTTAGATTGCTAATTATATTCCCTGAAATTCAACCATTAAATTTAAATTGCAAAATTAAAATTTATAAAAGGGAAAAATAAAATATTTAGCGTTCAACATGAAAATTCAGAATTGTAAAATTTTAACCATTTAAAATTGCCGAAATTAAATTACTGATGTATCAATTTGTAATTTTTTTATAATTTCAAATCTTCCTTTAGAATTATTATACATTCTTGAAATTTTCAAATAGAATATTTTTCAATTTTCAATTATTTATTTATTTACATCTTTAACTAATGATCGGAAAACTTTAAGATATTATGTAAAAATAAAAAATAAAATAATACAAAACAAGATTGCTGTAATATGATTCCAATTTTTCAAATCGTACAATGTTAAGCTTTTTCATTCGAAATTGCTTTATATTCACATTTAAACTTATTAAATTCAAAACTGACTGTCAAGACTTTTGATATGAAATTTTGAAATATTTAATTATGAAACCGTCCTGGTATTTTGGATGAGTGACCACCCTGGTTAACAACAATTTTCTCAGGTCATTAAAATAAAAAAAGGGATCAAACTTTTAATCCTGAAAATTTTATCGATTGAAGTAATTAATACTTCATCATAAAATTAAATCATTCAAACTCTTCTAGATTCAAAGTAATTATAATTAAAAATTTTAAAAAGTTCAAATTTGAAGAATTTAGAAGTTGTGTACCTTCAAAGTGTAAGTATTCTAAAAACATTGAAAATTATATGATTTGTAATCCGAAACTTGCAAAATCATTCAAGTATTCTTAAACTAGGTTCTTACGACCAAATAATCAAAAATCAATCCCTGTCAAATTTTGCGTTAAGCTTTTTGAAAATTGTTCATTTCACATTGCAGATGTTCGAAAAAAATTTGAAACTCGAATTATTAAATTATAAAAATTAATAATTTCGATTGAGATTGATAAAATATATATGTACGAAGATTTTAAATCAAAAACGTTCTCAATAAAAAAATTTCAGATTAGGTGAAATTTTGAAAAAGAACAATGTTTCGAATAGACTTAAAATTAACTAATTTCGAAAAACCGACAATTTAATTTGAAAGAAGTTTAAATTCTATCATTCCTAATTCGAAGCGGTCAAAACAGAAAAATTCTATTTTGATAGCCTTATATCAAAATTGAATTATTTCAGATTAAAATTTCAAAAATTAAACATTTTCAAAACTTTGGCAATTTTTAATCATAAACATCAAAAATTTAGTTTTGAAAAATCGTTCAAAAGAAAAAGCTATATGAAATAAAAAAAAATTAATTTAAAATGCATAAAAAATGTTTTAATAACTTTTCTCAAAACAAGCATGATTAGCATGATTATATTATTATTGCAACCCCTCTTTCTATACATAATTAATCAGTTGCTTTTCACTATATTTCAATCAAAACTTGTTTTAAAAATAATTTATTAATAATTTTTTATTTAAATTTTGGCATTTCAGTCTTTCTCGAACGTTTCTTAAATGTATCGCAATTTCGAGCATTCTTATTCCTCGATTCAAACTCCCTCTATAGAAGGGGGCGAATAAATTTGAATTCCACTCTCCAAGCCTTTTCAAATATAACCAAATTGTTCATATTTTCTAACACTATGGAATTGCATGGTGTTGTTTATGTATTCCCGTTATTATTTTTTCATTTATTTTTTCGTAATTTTCATTTTTTCAAATTCAAATCTAATGGAATTTCCTATTGTCATCCTAAATAAGCATGTATACAATACATACCCACATAGTGAGACAGATAAAAGCTTGTAATAATAATAAAAAAAATTCTACTACATAACGTTGAAAATAAAAGAATCTGATCTTGATGCAAAACAGAAATAAGTTCTTTTGTAGGAGAAAAATGTCTGAGAGTGATCTACTCTGATGAAATGATTTTTCTCGAGGCTCTAATGTCTGAAGCGTTTAGCATTTGTGGTAGCACGTTATCACCAAACACGACACGTATCTTTGCTGGAAATCATAACACCATTATACAGAAGCACCCTCCCTCTAATGCTTCTTTTTTATGGCACTCGATTCTATGTCCTGGATCGATTTTAGTTCACATCGTGGTACTTATCGTAGCCAGTTACGAGGGAGCATTGCTTTTTATAGCGCTGATGCTCGATGTTCCGATCTCTGGAAAAAGCGACATTTTTTAATCTAAAAAGAAAGAAACCACGCGAATAGGACATGAGAAAGAATTATGACCCAATGGAAATTAGGGTCCTCATACTCAATGGTGGTTTTTCGGGTTGCCCTCCGGGTTACCATAACTCATCTATGACTAAAATCTCGGTACATATAACTATCTAAGGTCTGGTCTAGGGTCTAAGTTGGAAAAGAAGGATGTGCGATAGCATCTCAAAAACGCTGTCATTTAATTTATCAAATTGAATGAATAAATAAATAATTGACCAAGATATATAAATACATCTTCAAAATACTTGCATCTAATATAAAATTATCGTGGATGTACTTCACTCAAACTATCATTACTTACATTTAGAAAAATGCATGCGAATATGTTAATCCTATTCTCAGTTAGGGTGCAACATAAGGGACAACAAAATTTACAAACATTTATGCATTTTTTTTTGCTGTTCGTAATCAACTAAAAATAAAAACATCACTACAAACCAATTCATGCTGCGAACAAAATGCTTTAGCAAAAAATAGGTTTTGCGAGTTTTTGTCGCTAATTATGATTGCTTTGCGGTTTTTAAAAATGAAAATTGTTTCTGTTAAATTAAAAACTTCTTTCTGTTTTTATCAATTTTCTCTTAGAATGGAGATAGAAAATCGCGGCGTTTTAAAAAAATTTCCACTTTTTGTCCAATTTTCAATTGATTTTCATTAGTTCATTATTGTTCACAAACATAATTGTTCAAGCAATTAATTATTATTGCTAATGATATTCTCCTAAAATAATGCTGAAAGATTTAAGTTTTTTTCTGAAATTTTCAGCTTTTTGTTCCCTTTTTACTTGGAGTGAGTTAAATAAATAACTATTTAATGTCAACAGAATTATTTGCTTGAACAATGTAGTTATATTATTAATAATATTCAATTTTATTAATGCCAGAAAGTTCTGGTTTTTTCCCAAATTTATTTATCTACTTTTCACATTGGGTAAGTTAATAAATTATTTAATTTAGCAAAACTAATTATTTAAATCAATTATTATTGTTTATAATTATCTTCTTCTTTAATTATGCAATATAGTTGAGGTTTCTTCTGAAATGTTCAAGTTACTACCCACTTTTTACTTACAAAAGTAGTGAATAATGCAAGTTAAAAAACATAGTTGTTTAAACAATTTATGATCGTTTATAACTATCTTCTTTTAGATAAGTGGTAAAAAGTTGCGGCTTTTTCCGGACTCATAAACTTTTTGCTCATTTTTACTTACTGAGGTGATATTTCATACAAGTTAACAAACATGCTTATTTAAACAGTGTTTTATTGTTTATAACTACCTTCTCTTAGATAAGTGCCACAAATTTGCGGTTTTTCCTGAAATGTTAAATTTGCATTGTCTTTTTAGTTATGAACACATAATAAATGATCCTCAACAAGAACAATTTATTATTCATGCCCTCATGCCCTCTAGCAAAATATATGCTCGAAAAAGAATGAGATTGTTTAAAATATGTTTCTCTCTAATGTTTATTTATCATTTGCTCATAACTGAAAAGCTGAAGCAAAATTAAACATTTTAAGAGAAATCACAACTTTCCAGCACTTATCTAAGAGGGAAAAAGTTAGAAACAATAATAAATTGTTCAAACAACTATTTTCATTAGCTTGCATTGATTATTACCTCGCTGAGTGAAAAGTGGGAAAAAAGTTAAAAATTTGAGAAAAAAAACCCGCAACTATGTGGCATTAATACAGATGCAGATTATTAACAATTATAATTTGATAAAACAATTATTTTTGTTTAACTTAAATGATTATTAAGTAACTCTAAGTGAAAAATAGGCAAATAGTTCAAAATTTCAGAAAAAACCGCAACTTTCCACCATTAATCAAAGAGAATATTTTTAAAAATAATAATAAATTGTTTCAACAATTATTTTTGTTAACTTAAAATAATTATTACTTCACTCTGATTGAAAAATGGACAAAAATTGAAAAATTCGGAAAATAATCACAACTATTTAGTATTAATATAAAAGAAGATAGCTATGGACAATAAAATTTTGTTTAAACAATTATTTTTGTCATAATAAATTAAATATTAACTCACTTCGAATGAAAAGTGAACAAAAAGTTGAAAATTTCAGAAAAAACCGCAATTTCTAGCATTATTCAAATATAATATTATTAAGAATGATAAAAAATTGTTTGAATAATTATTTTTATTAACTCTAATCAATTTTAACCTCTTTCTAATTGACAATTGGACAAAAAGTGGAACATTTTCGAAAAAACCGCGACTTTCTACATCCAATCTAAGAGAACATTGGTAAAAACAATAATAAATTGTTTAAACAATTTATGTGAACATGTAGTTTTCAGTATAAAGTAGGTTTTTATGTATCAGAAACAATTTGCATCCAAAAGACTGCAAAAAAGATCATAATTAGCGCCAAAAACTTGCATAACCCATTTTTTCACTTGTGGGGTTTTCTTGGGAGCTTATAGAACAGACTTGTCGGGGTGATATTTGAAAATTAATATTTAATTCGTATTCTTTGGCTAATTGTGACGAGAAATGTTGAGTTTCAGCTATAAATGAGGTTTCTGAATAAAATTTGCAAAAACGTCTTTTTTTCTAATGGGAAATGCGTGTTAAATTTCGTGGGGTTTGCGCCACCTCTGAATATAATTTTTTTTATGGATTCTGTTTTTTGTGGATTCGAACAGATTTCTGGGCGTTCTTCGCAAAAATTTTTTAAAAAATTTTCAATGCGTTTTTGGACCACCCTAGTGTGGAGTGAGCAAACAAAGCATGATAAAATCATTTTTTGAAAATATTAGTTATGCATGGTTCTAGCAGTTCCAGGACTGGAGGAATATGATAACTAAAGTCTTTAATATGTTATAAAAACTGCAACTCAAAAAAATGTTCTCTTGCATCATAAGGATGTTTCTTGTCACAAATGGAATTTTCTCTTAAAAAAGTTGAATGAAATTTCAATGATCTTATAAAGAATCTTTGTACAGCAAACAAAATCCTTTTGCGACAAAATCCACCTAATCTTGATCTCAAGTAATTCTGTTAATGTAAAAAAAGAAATTAAAGTTGATCAAAACGAATCAGACAAGAGGACGATGCTTTTGTTTTGAGATAACTTTTTCTCTAAGTGGCATAAATTCACATAGAAAAAAGTAAAGTTTCATTTTAAACAAAGAAACGGCCTCAAAGTGAACTAAAAACAAATTAAACCATAATTGGTTCATATTGAGCAGTACGAATATTGAAAGAAATTGAACTGTTTTCAGTTTTTACATTGATCAAGACAGTGAACATACCTAAATTTCAAAATAAGTTCATCTCGAAATGACCTGGAACAAATCGCTGATGATTTTGAAATACTGCATTTGCTTAATTCTATTAAAGAATCATTTCAAATAAATCATTAATGTTTTGCTCGCTTACCCTTCATATAATAAACTATTTTGCCAAAGATTTGTGTTGACTTTATCCATTGCCTCTGGTTATCAATTACGTAATTAAATTCCGACTGTCCCTTTTATTATTTTAATATCCAGTGTGAGTTTAGGGTAAAGAATCCAATATTTGGGAATAATTTATCCAGCAGGATATGCTTTCAGGAGCACTGTGGTGTGGACGTGCTCGGATTACAGTATTAGAGAAATAAGGATACTGCCGGGGTTATACTGTTGTACCAACTGTCGCCTCGAGTTGGGCCCCGCGAGCCTTTAAAATCTAACATTCCCCATTTTCCTTTTATTGTCGGTTTAAAAGTCGATCTTTCCCCGGTTTTGAGAATCTGCAGAAAATATACCACCTTATGGAGAATAACCAGAAACAGCAGTATAAAAAAGATCAATATACATTATTACATTTCGCCAGAACAAAAGCCTTGGGAATCATTTCGTCAGGATTTAAAGGGCGCTCACTACATTGAAATTCGAGGCAGGTGTGAAAGACATCAGTCTCAAGATTCCAAAGGACAAGCGTGTTCGAGCAATTTGTTTCTCGAATGAGTTTCTAAAAAGGTAAAAAATAACTAGGATCAAAATATTCGACGATGGTTAATTTATTCATTTCTGTGTAATCCGAGCGGTAATGGCCCCTAATTAAAGAAAAATGATTGAACAAAAAACTTCCCCTACATATTTTAAAATCTTCACTATTTTAAATTGGAAAACTTTTCATGTTTTAATTGCACATTCGTTAAAGCGGAAATGAATTGAGAATGCGGATTTCTATTTTTATTTAAACTTTGAAGCGACTGCAGTAGGATCGAAAAAGAGATAAAAATGTGAAAGTAAAATAGAGGGGGAGTATTTTCTGCTTGGAGAGCGGAAGTAGGAAAAATTGCCAGAGTAAATATACGAATACGCGTATCGCGCTGTAACTTGGTAGCGAATAATAAAAATAAAAGTATTCAACGTCGGTAGGCAGATACCCGCGCGGCCATTGCGTATTCAGCGGACGCTGTGTCCCGTGGTGGAATCCTGTTTAGGTTTATGTCGGGATTTCTGTCGAGTGGTTTATTCCGGCGCTTATGCAAATGCAGACGTGATTTTTTCAGCACCTCCGCACCTGCGCGGTATACTAAACATTTACGGCATTTGAAACGAGCGCCGGCTATATAGCTGCATCATGAAATTCGAATGGATCGCCGCGCCGCGTCCGACCTTTTCTCAACTAAAGTTCTTCAAAATAAAGAAATGGAAAAATATAAGAATAAGAAACAAAGCTTTCTAAACTGCTTTTGAATTCTGGCTGATATTTTCTAATTATTAGCAGTGTTTGGCACGTTACCAGCCAAGAGTCAAGATTTTCCGTGATACCATTTGATTGGATAGCAATTCGCTATAATTGTTATTTATCCTGATTGCCAATTTGCGTCATTTTTGTCCCCCTCCCACCTTTAACGGCATTGTATACTTCCTATGAATTCCTTCATCCGCGACAGTATAATGAGGTTGTTTTTCTGCACTACTTTTTGTTATACTCATTATTTTTCCGAATTACCATTTGACACAATTTTTTTCTTACCGAATTATTATTTGACATGATTTTTATTCTTTCGAATAGGCACATGACCTAAAAATCATTTGACCAAAACGCCAGCTGTCCTAATCGCCCTGTCATCGAAACTACATGTAACATGAATTTCGTTCCACTTCAAATGGCGCTGGTATTCTGATTAACGGAATAATGTCGCGAAATTCAAATCAGCGAATCAAAATGCAGCATAAGCATGTTTGTACTGCCCCCGCTTTTATCTGATTGGGATTTACACAATAAGTTGGCATTGATATAAGATTGAATTTTCCCGAAGATTATATTTAAAGACCGATTTTTATGGGGAAAAATATGTTATGGGACTCGACGCGCAAATGTTAGAAAAAAATTATAAATTTATTATGTTGAACCGAAGTGCTGCAATAAAATTTTAATTCTTATGGAATTTTCCTTTATGATAGCAAACCCTGTAAAACATGTGAGCATTCATTTGTTTTGTCATTACGAGTGTCTTGATGACGACGTTCACTTCATTCTCCGATTTATTTTTCCTTTAAAAAAACTGGTGGCGGGTAGTGTTATTTTCCTTGGATAATGGAACCTTTTTTGATCATCACATTTGTTTTCATAATATCTATCAAGGATTTGGTATAGTTCTCGGAAAATTTACTGCATTTTTCAATTTTTGTATGTTTCTTCATAGTACGTATAAGCATTTATTTTTGTTGTCACTTCAGCTGTTTTGTGTACGGCGTTCACTACATTCTTCGCTTTGTTTCTCCGTTGAAAAAACTGGTTTCGGGTAGTGTTATTTTCCTTAGATAATCAAACCTTTTTAAATTATCCAATTGGTTTTCATAATATCAATGAAGGATTTGGTATATTTCTCAGAAAATTAACTCAGTTTCTCGATTTTCGTATGTTTCTTCATAGTATGTACATAAGCATTCACTTTTTTTGTCACTTCAACTGTTTTGACGACGGCGTTCGCTTCCTTCTCCGCTTAGTCTTTCCGTCGAAAAAATTGGTCCCATGTAGCATAATTTTCTCTTGATAATCGAACCTTTTCTGATTATTCAGTTTGTTTTTATAATAGCAATCAAGGATTTGGTATATTTCTCTGAAAATTTACTGCCTTTCTCGATTTTCGTATGTTTCCTCATAGTACGTATAAGCATTTATTTGTTTTGTCACTTCAACTTTTTTGTCGACGACATTGACTTCATTATCCGCTTTGTTTTTCAGCAGCAAAAATTGGTCGCGTGTAGCGTCATTTTCTCTCGATAATCAACCCTTTTCTGATTATCCAATTTGTTTTCATAATAACAATCGAGGATTTGGTATAGTTCTCTGAACATTTACTAGGTTTCTCGATTTTCGTATGATTCTTCATATTTCGTATAAGCATTCATTTGTTTTGATATTTTAACTGTTTTGATGACGACATTCAGTTCATTCTCCGCTTTGTTTTTCCGTCGAAAAAATTGTTCCCGTGTGGCATCATTTTCTCTCGATAGTCGAACCTTTTCTGAATATTCAGTTTGGTTTCATAATGTTAATGAAGGATTTGTTATATTTCTCGAAACATTTACTACATTTCTCGATTTTCGTATGTTTCTTCATAGTACATATGAGCATTCATTTGTTCTGTCACCTCAACTCGGCCATCCTGATAAAGAAACTGTACAACTGCATTTTGATCAAAAATGAGTTTTTTATATGCTTGGATTCATAATGAAAAGAAGAATTTAACTATGGTAATCATTAATAAAAATTGTAATCAAATCTCGAGATAATGAGGTCTCAATTAGCATATCTACAGCGATTTTTGAGAATTCCTGATGAAGAAACAATACATCTGCAGAAATTCTAGCATATCTACACAAATTCCAGTATTTGAAATAGTGCTGAACCTTAAGTGCTGAACCATTTGGTGATATCAGACAATTTATTATTATTTTAAATAATTCCGAAACTTTTTATTTTATAATTGTGAGAAAATTGGACAATGTTTTTAAAAAAATCACTCGCATGATTTTGCTGTGAAGAAACATATAAAAAATGTTATAATTATTGTTGTGAAAATACATTTAATTCGCTGACTTACCAGAATATTTCAAGTAAGAGATGAAAAAATTGATCGAGTCTTTTTTTGACAGTTGAAATTTTGATTTTTCGACATTCTTTTTTTTCATTTTAAATTATATGTACCGTGATATACATAACATATGTAGCAAAAAAGTTCGGATAAAATTTTATGTCAAACGAAAACTGGGTCCTCTATACAGGTTTTTGTAGCTCTATTTGGATTACAAAAATTGTTTGACAGAAATGTTTGTGAGAAATTTTTTACTACATATTTTACTTATAATAGTGAGCAAAAAATAAAAAATTTAAACAAAAAAAAAGATTTTTCAAAATCAAAATATGAATTTTTAAAAAAGGGCTTGATCGCTTTTTTCATTTCTCACTTGAAATATTCAGGCAACATCAGATAATTTTAATACTTTTGTAATTTGCTGATTATAATTTCACGCAAAGCGACACTTTGATTTTCATAAACCTACTATTCTAATAAATAAATATAAGTTGTGTCCTATAATATATTATTGTAAATAATTTATTTTTATCTCTAGTCTTTATAGTAACATAGTTCTATATATTCTTTCTTATAAAGGGAAAATCAATAATTTTACCTAAAAAATTGAAAAATGATCATATGAAGTACACTGTTAAGCGAAATCAAATGGTTTTAATAAACAATAATTTGACCAAAGTCTGTACACTCTTTCGTTTTATTTTGTGCTCACACAATAATTTTAATGATCAAAATATCAAATTAATTACTTTGATATTATTGGTACATTTTGCATTAACGAAACTTAACAATTAATAATAATTTAATAATTAACTAATAATTACATCATCATTTTATCTTTTCATCAATTTTTCGAAAATTTGTAGCTCTTAAGTTTCTCCAGCAAGAAACTCGGAAGTTCTTGAGGGCTAATTCCTGTATTCGGCAGCACATCTGCGCATATGCGTTTATTAGTAAGGATTCTCGACGAATTTGTGCATCATTATCTAGCATATCTACAGTTTTGCATATGAATAATTGGAATCCGCCATTTTTTTTTTTTTTTCAATGAATAGTACATGCCCAATATACTTAAGAACGTTACCTTTTTTTTAAAAACTCTCATACGTTAAAAGGTACAGAGGCAAACGCGTTTTATTGAATATCTCGGTTCGTCTAAAATGAAGTTATAGTTTCTTCATCAGGACGGCAGAACTATTTTGGCGACGACGTCCACTTTATTCTCCGCTTTGTTTTTACATGGAAAAAATTGGTCCCATGTAGCGTCATTTTCTCTCAATAATCGAAACTTTTCTGATTATCCAATTTGTTTTCATAATATAAATCAAGTACTTTTTTCTTTTTTCATATTACTTTTTCGGAAAATTTACTGGGTTTCTCGACTTTTGTATGATTCTTCATAGTGCGTATAAGCATTCATTTGTTTTAAGAATTTTAAATTGTGAATTTTTTACGTCTTACGGTCCACATAAAAATTGATTAAAAATGAGCCAAAAAACATCTTTCCAACTCAGAATTTATCAATTTAAAAACACTTCTTTCTCCATCCTTTACGTTTTGGTACAATTGCGTACCTGTCGTATCTGTCTACTAAACCTTAAATCAAACAAATTTTAGGTTTTAATAATTTGTAAATCAAGATATTTAATAACGTTAATAACCTGACGTTCATGAGTAAATTTTATACAATCTTCAATGCTATTAAACACATTTAAGAAAGCTTCAATCTTATCAGTAAGAACAATAGCTAAAATGTCGTCTTCATACGTTTTTCAAAAAATAGTTGTGAAATCTGATAAATTTAGAGCTCTTTTTTCAACATCCTGTGAAACTAAATCAGAAATAACTGGGGATGAAGGTGAACTCGTAGGGCAACCCGAAATTCGATGATAAAATTTATTATTAAAGAGAAAACAATACCATTAAAAACCGTTCTGGTAGCAATTATTAATGCATTTTTTGTTATTTTTGTTAAGTTATAATTTTATAAAGGTATTTCTTCAATAAAATCTAAAGCAAGATCTAGTGGGATACTATCAAACATGGACACTACATCTTAAGAAACTATTGAATGACTTTTTGGAACAATAATGTTTTTTGAAATATCTTTAAGTTCCCAACGATTTTCAACAAACGAGCTAGTGTTAATAGGAACAGGTTTCAAAATATTTGAAATATACTTAGATAAATTGTAAGTGGGAGAAACAACAGTAGAAACAATCAGTCTCCAACTTAAATTAGGATTATGGACTTAGGGAGGGCATAAGCTTTTGCTATAAAAACTATTGTGAGTTTTTAAATGATATGCACATTGATCATTAATTAATCTTTCACGTTCCCATCTGATAGCAATGTCATGACATTTATTTTCTATAGTTGAAACCATAATGGTTTTAATATTCTTGTATAAAATATCATTCTTAAAAATATTTTTAACTGTGCTGTTATAATCTTCCCTGTTAGTAGCGACTGTTAAGTTACCTTTATCAGCCTTCAAAAAAATTAAATCTTTATGTTTTTTTTTTTGAAATCTTCAACAGACTGACCAGATTTTTCTATATTTTGAAATTTATTATTATTTCCGTGACTTGAAACAGTTTGAGTGACTGTTTCCTTATTGATCCTTGTTAAACGTTCATTACGTATACTGTCTTATTATATCTCCATATTGTCAATTTTTGTTTCGTCCTTCCTAGCCATTATAAAGATCTCTTTTTTATATTTTTAAGATGTAGTTTTTAAAGTGAATAAAGTGTCTTAAATTTTTTCCCATAACTTCAATAACAATCTTTATTGCATTATTAATTTTGACTCCAATTTTTCACTTGAATGCGTTCAAAATTGACATAAGTTTCTATGTTTTCTTTGTGATGTTTGTTCTACTCATCGAAATCCTTCTTATCTCAGGTATGAATTTATATTAATTTTTCTTTCTATTTTTAATTTTTTTTCTGTTTAATATTGCTAAACTTGAAATATTATTGTATTTAGGTTTTCTAAAAACCTTTTGAAAAAGGTACGCAATTGTACCTAAACGTAAAGGATGGAAAAAGTAGTTTTTTTAAATTAATTAATTGTGAATTGGAAAGATGCTTTTGGTTCATTTTTAATTAATTTTTATGTGGACCGTTAGACATAAAACATTCACAATTGAAAATTCTTAATCATCGTCGGTCGAAGAAAAGGATTGATTTGTTACTTATCAATTCATTACAATTCATTTTTTCTGTCACTTCAACTATTTTGGCGACGACGTTCACTTCATTCTCCGCTTCTTTTTACCATTGAAAAAATGGATCGCGTGTGGTTTCTTCTTGTTTCGATAATCAAACTCTTTTATAATAATTTACTTTGATCCCATTATATTAATGAAGGTTTTGATATTGTTCTCAGAACATTTACTGAGATTCTCAATTTTCGTACGTTTTTTCGTAGTTCATTTTTTATGTGGTTTTTATATTTTTGTGTATGCTTTATATAACTTTCAAAGAAATTGTTGGGTTTCTTCATCTTGTTGCAATTTTGTAGTTTCACATTATAGGATCACCACACACAAAAATATAAAAACCGCATAAAAAGTAAACTACGAAAAAACGTACGAAAATCGAGAAACGCAGTAAGCATTCTGAGAACAGAACCAAAACCTTTTTTGATATTCTCGAAACAAAGTAAATAACCATAAAAGAGTTTGATCATCGCAATAAGATCAATTTTTTCAAGGGGAAAACTAAACAGAGAATGAAGTGAACGTCGTGGCTAAAACAGTTGAAGTAACAAATCAAATGGCATAACCCTGATCAATGATGATAGTTATACGTTTGGCAGTGTCTTTTATTTATTGTCATTTTGGGTTATATATTTTAAATATGGTTATATTTATTTTATAAAGAAATATTTACCATCATCGACAGTAACTGTAGAAAGTTAATTCCTATTTTTACCATCATTTTATTGGGGTATGCATTATATTGATATGATAATTTCAAACATCGAAGGTACTATGCATATGAAAGTATAATAATATCTTTGGTGTAATAACTTCTGGAGAAGAAGAGGCCGGGTGGCAAAGAAGACAAGGCGTATGAAATAAACAGATACTGTCGATGAATCTAAATATTTATTCACAGAATCTAAATATTAATCACAATTTAAATATATAACCACAAGCAACAGCAAATGACAGTCGCAAACATATAACAATCATCATTGATAAGGGTTTTGCCTGTGTTGAGGAAAATGTGACTCCGCGGTAGGGATTGAGAAGGTACTCTTTACAAATTGGATAATCAGAAAAGGTATATTGCATTTGCAACAAAATAGTTGAATTTTCAGCCAAAAAGGATTTTCTACACAAAGAGATGAATTTTCAACACAAAAAGGAGAATTAAAAAAAAAAGTAATTTTCAACCAGACAGTTGCATTAACACCCAAATAGATGCTCTTTCCAGTAAAAAAGATGAATTTTTTCTTAAACAGTTGAATTTTTAACAAACATTGAATTTTCTTGAATTTTTCACCAAAAATAACTTCAACAAAATAGTTAAATTTTCAAAAGAGACAAATTTTTTGGAAGTCAGTCGAGTTTTTATGAGAAAAAAAATCATTTTTAATCAAGAAGGATGGCTTTTCTATCATGAATGATGAATTTGCGACAAAAGAGTAAAGATTTTAAGACAAAAAGTAGAAGTTTTTTAGAAAACAGTGGACTTTTCAATCGTAAAAGATTAATTTTTAACAAGATAGTTGAATTTTTAAGTAAAAAGATAAATTCTTAACAAAAAAGAATAATTTCCTACACAAAGTACAATTTTTCAACAAAATATATGAATTTTCTATCAAATAGTTTAATTTTCATCTAAAAATATTACTTTTCAACCGAAAAGTTTAATTTTCAACCTAATAGTTTAATTTTATACTTTATTTTATTATATATTTATTATATATTTTAATTTTATATTATTTTTTTTTAATTTTATATTTTATTTTATATTTTTTTTGAATTTTATAACTTTTCAACCAAAAAGTTTAATTTTCAACCAAATAGTTTAATTTTATACCTGATTATTAAATTTTTAACCAAAAAGATGAATTTTTGACCAGGAAGATTGATTTTCTACAAAAAAGGCGAATTTTGAACAAATTAGATTAATTTTCAAACAAATTATTTGATTTTGAACGAAACAGATGAATTATAAACAAACCCTAAATTCTTCAAAATTGTTTGGAATTTCTTCAAATTATGGAAATCTATTCGAAATTACTTCTGAAGTATCGTAAAATATTTTTAATTTATTGAAATATTTTTAAATCCCCTGAAACTTTTTGAAGCTAATAAAAATTCTCTGAAATTATTGAAAATACCCTAAAATTCTTTGGAAACCCTTCAAGTTATAGAAATCTAATCCAAATCCCCAAGATTCTTTTCAAACACAGTCAAATATTTGAAATTCTTTGAAATACCTTGAATCTTTCTAAAGCTCTCAAAAATATCTCGGAATGTTTAAATTTAAACCTCTTGAAAATTTCTTGGATTTTTCAAATTTAAAGCACTCTTCAAAATCTCTTCAAATTATTGAAATCTGTTAACAATTTGAGGAATCTTTTAAAATACCCTAAAATATTTGAAATCTTTTAAAATTTGTGGAAACTCCTTGAAACTTGTTAAAGCTCTTAAAAATTACTTGTAATTTCCAAAAATGCCCTAAAATCTTTAAATTTCTTTAAAATGCCTTCAAACTATTGATATAAATATAAAATTCCTTGGAATCTTGTTAAATCTTTTAAAATCTTTTCAATCTTTGAAAATACATTGAAAAAAATTGAAATATTTGAAATTCTACGTAATTCCTCAATTCCTGAGAATAAATTCTTTGAAATCTATCAAAATATTTTTAAATCACGTGAAATTACATGAAATCTAATGATATTTCCTGAAGGGTTGGAAAATTTAATAAAACATCTTGAGAGCTTTGAAAATCCCTTAGAATCATTGAAATCCTCAAAAATTTTATGAAATATAGTAATTTCTAGTAAATTCTTTAAAACACTATTAAAATTTTGTTACTATTTTTCCAATGCTTAAACCAGTCTTATAAACAAATTGGTCGAACAATCGACAATTGTTGTCCATTTGAAAAGTATCATAGCGAAGAATCATCGCAACGACATTCTTAGCTGATTGCTAAACAAAACCATTTTTTTAAATAAAAATTGTTTGAATCATCAACTTTTGTTCATCATTTTTCGAAAAAGAGATTCTCGGGCACTGGGGAAAGAATAACGCCTTAAAAACCATAACACATTGACTCTTTAATGGAAATACCAGTTACTTGTAATATTTTCATCCTACTTCGCATCACAAACCGTATTATCTTATAGTTTAAGTTTTTTTTAAATTTAATTATTAGTATCTAGAGGAATATCTTTTACATTTACTATTCTAAAATTATTAATGATTAAGCGAGAGCTGCCTAATGGAGTCTCCATAATTTCTTCTGGGGTCATATCTTCAACCACGCCGCTGTTCATGTTTATTTTCGCACGTCTTGTGAATACAGTTCTTGTTGTATATATTCCACGAAGAGTTACACCATTACCATCCAATATTGCAAAGACTTCACCAGCGGATGTTGCTAATACTTTTTGTTCTTCGTTTGGCATGGAAATAAAGGTATTACCTTTTACTCTTAACTGAAGTTGTTTATCGGAAGGAAAAGTGTATCCTCGAATTCTGAATTGCTGGTGCGGATTTGTGTGAGGAATAAGGTGAACAAATCTGAGTTGTTCAAATTCAAATCCAAGTATGAGAGGCGAAGTAGGCCTGTTGGTAGGAGACCTGCGTCTGCCACGTAGAGCGGAGCTGGCTGAAGAATGTGGTTTGGCAGATAGACCAGACCTGACAGGAGAAATATGCCTGGCAGGAGAATCACGCCTGGCAGGAGAATCATGTCTGGCAGGAGAATTTTGTCCACTAAATGAAGAAACAGAAGGTCCGCTACGAGGAACACCAGGAATAGGCTCGCCATTAGGCAAACATTCGAACTGTAAACCTAATTCTGCAACAAGAAACAGAGGACTAATTCTTAGACTAATTCTAGTCATTTTTTGTTCCAAAATTTTTTTCGGGTAGATTTTAAAAATCTGTTGAACACATCAGCACTTTTTTTCTTATAGAAATACATCAGAAAAAAGTTCAAGAAGATCAAACATTGAAAAAAGTTAAACAACAGAATTGAAATATGCTCATATTAAAATTTTTTCAAAGTATTTTTATCAGTAGATAGATCAGTTTATCAGTTGTTTCCAATTTGATCTTCTATTTTTATTTCAGTTTTCTTTCATTCACGTTTAAGCGCACGACATTGATATTATCAAGAACAGGTGTCATTAAAAAGTGAAAACTCCTGTCTTGTGCAATGCATTAAATTGCATAATTCCTTAGATAATTTTCCCTGCGAACTAACTTCATACTGTGATTATTATTTTTAAATTTTCAAAATTTTTTGTGTTAGTATACCTAGACCGATTGTGACAATAGTGCTATCTTGAACTACACGACAGTAAACCAGTGATTGGACACTTATCGACAAATTCACATTATTTGGAATTTTGTGGTTCAAAATTATGTGATTTAGAAAGTTTTTTGGACTGGCGATAATCTAGGTTAACACTTTACCGACTGATAGTAATGCAATTTTTACCCTCTCGTCAGTCGGCAATGTAGGTTCCTACCCTATCATCAGTCGGTAATGCAATTTCCTACTACGCATCCGATTGACGTCGGCTAAGGCCTTACCGGCCTAGGCATACCACTTGTGTGATACCCTATTTTTTATATTTTACTATCATTTTTCTTTTATAGCCGCACACGAGAAAAGTAATAATCGAGTAAAAGGCTTTGTGTGATAAAAATGTTGAAGAAGAATGTATATGAATATCAGATAAAATGAAAAACTTATTAAAATATAGAAACTTATTTAAATAAACGAAAAAAATAAATGTTTCCTGTTAGCAGCTCCTAAACTCCTAAAACTATAATATATTATGAATAATATGTGAGAAACAAATAAAGGTACATATCTTTTTTTTATATAAATCGTGTAAAATTTATTATTTTTCGTGATTAGTGATACATGTGATGGAGTTCCAGAATAATATTTTTTTCCAATATATTTTTTTATTATTCAAACAATTTTCATTTGCTTAAACACAATTTTCTCTGTGTATCGTAAAACTGTACTCTTTAAAATATTTTTCATTTAATTAAACATTTCTCAGTTGTTTAACCAAATTTTTCTCCAGGAATTTTTTGACAAAGACAGTTTGCAATTATTTAAACAAATTTCATTTGCCTAAAAAGGTTTTTTCCTGTAAATTTTAAAAAGTTACTATTTTCTGGAACTATAAATGCAGTCAATGAATATAAAGAGTTATATTAGTTGTGGAAGACAGTTTGAAATTATTTAATCAATTAATAATCATTTGCTTGCACCTATTTTCTTGTTTCAGAACCCACGCCCTAATTTTTCAAACGTTTTTTGGAATATTTCATTTAATTTTGAAGATTTGGAATGTAACATTTTTTAATTTTTGAGATTATTAATGAAATATTCTTGAGATTTAAATATTTATAAGTCATAATTCTTAAATTCGAGTAATTTTTAAGATCTGAAAAGCAATGTCTAAGTCTTCCCAATAATCAAAATTATCTAATTTTAAATTATAAAACTTAAAACTCGCATAATTAGAAATTATACAATTGTCAAGATTAATATTTTAATGGTATGTCATTTTAAAAGATTTTCTTTTTTTAAATAATTAAATTTCAAAGAAATACAATTGAAAATTCTTTAATTTTGAAGATTCATGTATTTAGCATTTTTTGGTTTAAGGTGATCTAATTTTGATCTTTTTTTGGAATACATATTTCAATTTTGAATATTCTTCAAGTTTAAAGACGTATGAATCAAAATTCTTAAATGAGGATGATATTGAAGATCCAAAGATCAAATTCAAAATCTTCCCAATTGAAGGAATTGCAAATGTAAATTATCAGATTTACATAATTGGAAATTAAAATACTTAAAACTTGCATGATTTTTAATTGTAAATTTTCTGAATTAAAAACTCTTCAACTTCAAATATTTCCAATTTTAAATTATTTAATTCTACAGATTTGAAATTAATTAATTTATAATGTTTATAGTTCAGAATGATGCAATCTTAAATACTTCGTTTTGAAATAGTTTAATTTTGAAGATTCAAAATTGAAACTTTCTCAACTTTGTAGATTTTCATTAAAATGTTTGTTTACTGTAAACAGTAAAATAACAATTCCTCTTTGTAAAAAACTCAAGAATATACTTAAAATAGTAGATATATTATATTATTATATTCACCAATAGAATTGAAAATAACAGCCAAGGAGAAGACGAAAGTATAACCAATTCTCATCTTTTCTACTTTGAAAAAATTGATTAATTAAGAATTTTGATAACAATTTGCTAATGAACATTCTTAAGATCCTTTATATTATATAGTGTGTATCATAGTCGTTATCTCAATTATGTAAGCGACATGATGGACCTTCTGAAATATTTACATTGCATATTTACATTTGTCACGATATGACGTACTGCGTAATAATCGGGTTAAAAGCAAATAGTTTTTTTAGCATAATCCCTGCAATAATAATACATTTTATGCAAGAGTCATTTCAAAAATTTGAAACACGGATTTTTTATAGTTAGACTTTCATAATTAACATAACTAAAAGTTTATGCAAAAATAGAGAACATTCTCTTGCTCAAAACAAATCGATTGTGCTATAATAATAATACATTTTGTTGAAGAGTCAGGAAGAAAATTTGAAAAAAAAACCCTGAGAAAAAGATTAGCACAACAATAAATATGTATTTCATAGATATATAAATATCATTTTTCAATACAACCAGAAGTTTTGAAATCAATTTAAAAAAAAAACATATCTTGCCACGTGAAGTTTCAATACGTAATGCACTATATATGCAGACATATTTTGGTTGGAAATCAGTATTTTTTGTTAAATCTCACTGTTTTTGATTTAAAATTAAAAGCTTTTTTTATTCACCTTTATTATAATCTACTGCAGTTGTGCTGCTCCATAGCTGCACCTCAGTGATTTTATATAATGGTCCCTATGACCGTTTTTTACTTCGTCTTCATCATATAGTATTTCACTCTTGCTATTTCTCATTCTGACTAACTCTGTACTACTACTTCCTTTCTTGTTGTCCTGGCGCACTCGCTAATAAGACAATTTCTTATTTTATTCGAAAGATTTCTCCATTTTCTTCTATTTTCTAATTCGATTTTATCTTTGCTTTCTTTAACAAGTATTTCTACTTTTCTTTTTTTCTCCCTGTAGCCATTTTCCAGTCTAGTTATCTCATCATTGCAAAGGTCTGTGATGCTCAACTTTCTTAGATTCTTAGTAATATCGCGAACAATATATCGTTCTTGTGTGAACGATATTTCGTTCACGATACTACTATCAAGTAATTGTAACGGTTTTCTGTTAAATAACTTCTTCGGATGTCTGGTTATGAAACTGCGTCATGCATTATGCGCTATGCGCAAAAGTGCGTGCTTCCCACTTGAAGTGTTTTGAGACGTGTTTTGTTACAAAAAAGTGATCTGCTTTTGGATTTTGCTGTCTTCGAATGGTTTAATGAAGTGATTGACAGAGAATCTTGATCGATTATTTCAGAGAAAGCTCTCATTTTAAACGAGATGCTCAGCATCCCGAAAACGTTTCAAATGTTGGTATCCTTTAGAAATTGAGCTCCAACTCAGGACTCTTTTAGAACTAATTTGAACGTAAACAGTCAGAGGCTTATGAACCGTTTCCGGTGGATTTTACTGCGTGGTAGAAAATATTTTGAAAATTCTTTTTCTAATACGGAGACAAAGGTAAACTGAACATTTCATGGAAATGAGGAAGAAAGTTATGCTGTTGCATATTAAAATAAACGTGTTTCCTGCTTACGTACTTAAAACGTTTGCATCTCGTTTAAAATGAGAGCTTTCTCTTGAATAATCGGTCAACATGCTCTGTCGCTCGCTTCATCAAACCATTCAAAGACAGCATCATCCAAAAACATATCACTTTTTTGCAACAAAACACCTCTCAAACACTTCGAGTGGGAAGCACGCACTTTGCGTATAGCGCATAATGCGTGACGCAGTTTCATAACCAGACATACTCCTATGCTTGAAGTCGATCGGACGTGACGCGATGATTTTAGAGAAAATTTTTCATTTCAGAAGCATTCCTCTTCATACAAGTACAAATTAGTCCCACTGCAACAAACAAAACAAATATAGACACAGGGACATGTAGTTCTGCAACTGACACGAGGATTGATATTTTGGTGTGTACGGAGGTCGGAGCCTGGGTGTCAGAATTTTAGCTACCCTCGCCTCATGTCTCTCGACCTAGCTCGCACTTGCTCCTACTCAAATATATCCATTCCACCTCTTCCCCATTTCACCCCCCCCACTCTCTCTCTCTCTCTCTCTCTCTCGCATTCGAAAGACCTCCAAACATGCACAGTTGCCTTTTGCCAGGCCCTGCTTTTCCTCTCAACTCGATTAACGAGTGAAGCCCATCACTTACATGGTTCTGCGTTTAGCACGAACACCTGTCAGAAAAGTAAGTCAATGCTTGCCGACTATTATCTCATGGTTAATGACACCAGGATAGAATAAGGGATAAGGAAAAGGGGTTGGCTAATGAATGACGAGATGATACAACGGTGAGATTCAACTGATGAATTAGCCATCAAGCTTCTGTGAGAGACAGAAAGGGGTTTAATGATCGCGAAGGATCACGCGACATGCTTTCTCGAATTGATCCCAAAATAGAAAGCTTAGCGATTAAACGTAACGATCAGGAATAATCCACAGATATTTGTTTAGACGTGAGGCTCATAAAGTTTAAAGAGAATTTTTTGATAACTCTAAAAGTTTTCTTCGTTTCAAAAAGTGAGGGTGCCGCAATTTTTTTAATTTAGAGATTCTTGTTCTCGTCGATCCTCGTGAGGAAGGTTAGGATGCTACTTGAAACACATTCGAAATTTGAAAACATTTAGTCAAAAACTGTACAAGTTTTCTTTGTTTCGAAAAATAAAAGTGCAATAATTTTTTTAATTTAGGGATTTAAGTTCTGATTAGGCCTCGTAAAGAAGGTATGGAGGGTGCTCAAAACACACTCGAAGTTTGAAAATATTTAGTCAAGAACTTTAAAAGTTTTCTTTGTTACGAAAAATAAAAGTACCGCCATTTTTTTAATTTTGAGATTAAAGTTCTGATAGAGCCTCATGAGGAAGGTTAGGATGCTGCTTAAAACACATCCGAAGTTTTAAAACATTCATTCAAAAACTGTAAAAGTTTTCTTTGTTTCGAAAGATAAAAATGTCGCCATTTTTTTCATTTGAAGATTATTGTTCTGACCAAGTTTCGTGAGAAAGGTAAGTGAAGTTCTTGAAACACAGCCAAAGTTTAAAAACATTTAGTCAAAAACTGTAAAAGTTTTCTTTGTTTCACAAAATCCAACTGCAGCCATTTGGTTCCATTTTGATTTTTTTAATAGGTTACAGAACAATCTCTTGGAAATCATAAAAGTTACAGAAGACTTGAAGTTTTTTTTACGTCTTAAATTTAAAGTTTTGAAAATTGAACGTACAAAATAATCTCTTCTAATAAACAAAAGCATAATAAAGCTTCTTCAAATTGAGGAACATTTGTGCTTTTTCATTCTCTTGTAGGGGTAACTTAAAACTGTAAAATTATCCAATGTAAATTTTTTAAATATAAAATCTTAAAGTTTCGAAGACCTCAAAATTTTCTAAATTTTAGGTTATGTATAATAATTTTTGTGACCCGAAATTAGAATTTTTAATGAAAAATCATCAACATTCCCAGGTTCCCACAATTTTAGGTTATGATAGCCCTTCACACTGGAAATAGGTAGTTTGAATCATAAATAATTAGATTTCAAGGATTAAAAATTTATTAACAATTCACATTTTTCAGGTTTGTTAGCGTTTTTTGCCAGAAATTGACATTTTTAAACAATAAAAATAATAATTACGCGCTGAGCGCACGTGTTTCTTTTCTGGTAAAACTGACAGTCTTAAAATTTCAAATAATTAGAATTATAAATTTTGTAATTTGAACGTTTTAGATTAAATTTAAGTATTATATTTATATTTTAATTTGAAATTTGCGAGCGATAAAAAAAAATAATTGCGCGCGTAGCACACGTGTTTCTTCTCTATCTAAACCAAAAATGATACCATTTCAAGTATTGAGAATTGTGCATTTGGGACGTTTAGAGTTCAATTTAAGTATTAATTTTCTATTATAATTTAACAATTACATGAGACAAAAAAACAATAATTGCGCGCGTAGCGCATGTGTGTCATTTTTAGTTAAACTAAAAATCTCTCGAATTCAAATATTTATAATGATAAATTATGCATTTTTAACGCCTTAAATTAAACTAATGAATTAATTTTATATTTTAATATAAAAATTGCGCGCGACAAAAAAAAATAATCGCGCGCGTAACATACGTGTTTCTTTACTATATAAACCAAAAATGGTACAATTTCAAGCATTGAGGATTTTAAATTGTGTATTTGAAATGTTTAATATTGAACTTGAGCATTAATTTTCTATTTTAATTGAAAAATTACATGAGACAAAAAAATAATTGCGCGCGTAGCACATGTGTTTCTTTTGCAATTAAACTAAAAATTGTACAATGTTAAATTTTTCGAATTATAAATGATGCATTTCGAACGTTTTAAATTAAATTAATGTAATTATTTTATGTTTTAATTTAAAAATTGTGTGCGACAAAAAAAATAATAATCACGCGCATAGCACACGTGTTTCTTTTATATCTAAACCAAGAATGGTACAATTTCAAGTATTGAGAATTTTGAATTGTGCATTTGGGACGTTTTAAGTTAAATTTAAGTATTAATTTTATATTTTAATCTAAAAATTACATGAGACAACAAAAATAATAATTGTGCACGTAGCGCACGTGTTTCTTTTCTGTTTAAACTAAAACTCCTACAATTTCAAATATCTAGAATTATAAATTATGCATATCGGACGTTTTACATTAATGTATTAATTTTGTATTGTAATTTGAAAATTGTGCGCGACAAAAAAAAAGAATCGCGCGCGTAGCACACGTGCTTCTTTTCTATCTAAACAAAAAATGGTACAATCTCAAGCATTGAGAATTTTTAATTGTGCATATAAGATGCTTTAAGTTGAATTTAAGTTTTAATTTTATATTTTGATTAAAAAATTACATGAGATAACAAAACTAATTATCGCGCGCGTAGCGCACGTGTTTCATTTCTGGTTAAACTGAAAGCCCTACAATTTTAAATATTTAGATTTATAAATTGCGCATTTTGGATGATTTGAATAAGATGAAAGTATTAATTATATATTTTAATTTGAAAATTGCGTGCGACAAAAAAAAATCGCGCACGTGTTTCGTTTTATCTAAACCAAAAATGGTGCAATTTTAAGTATTCAGAATTGTAAATTGTGTATCTGGAACGTTTGAAATTAGATTGAAGCATTAATCTCCTATTTGGATTTAAAAATTACATGAGACAAAAAAAATAATTGCGCGCGTAGCGCATGTATTTCTTTTGCAATTAAACTAAAAATCTTACAATTTTAAATATTACGAATTATAAATGATGCATTCCGAATGTTTTAAATTAAATTAATGCATTAATTTTATATTTTTAATTCAAAATTGTGTGCGACAGCAAAAATAATAATCCCGCGCGTAGCATACGTGTTTCTTTACTATCTAAACCAAGAATGGTACAATTTCAAGTATTGAGAATTTTGAATTGTGTATTTGGGACTTTTCAAGTCAAATTTAAGTATTAATTTTTTTTTTATTGAAAAGTTACATGAGACAACAAAAATAATAATTACGCGCTTAGCGCACGTGTTTCTTTTCTAGTTAAACTAAAAATCTTACAATTTCAAATATTTAGAATCATAAATTATGCATTTCGGATTATTTAAATAAGATCAAAGTATCAATTCTATAAATTATATATATTCTAATTTAAACATTGCGTACGACAAAAAAAATCGCGCACGTGTTTCCTTTCTGGTTAATCTATAAGTCCTACAATTTCAAATAGTAAGATTTATAAATTGTGCATTTCGAACATTTTAAATTAAATTTAAGTATTATATTTATATTTTGACTTAAAAATTGCATTCGACAAAAAAATAACAATCGCTCCCGTAGCGCACGTGTCTCGTTTCTATCTAAGCCAAAAATTGTATAATTTCCAGTATTTAGAATTATAAATTGTACATTTCGGATGTTTCAATTCAAATTTGAATATAAATCTTATATTTTAATTTAAAAATTACATGAGACAAAAGAAGTAAAAATAATTGCGCGCGTAGCACTTGTGTTTCTTTCCTAGGTAAACTAAAATCTTACAATTTCAAATATTTAAAATTATAAATTAGGCATTTCGAACGTTTCAAATTAAATTAATGTATTAATTTTATATTCTAATATAAAAATTGCATGTGACAAAAAAAATCACGCCCGTAGCGCACGTGTTTCGTTTCTATCTAAATAAAAAATGGTACAATTTTAAGTATTCAGGATTGTAAATTGTGCATTTGGGACATTTTAAATTAAACTTGAGTAATAATTTTATATTTTCATTTAAAAATGAAATGAGGCAATAACAATAATAATTACGCTCGTAGCGCACGTGTTTCCTTTATGGTTAAACTAAAAATCTTACATTTTCAAATATTTAGGATTATAAATTGTGCATTTCGGACGTTTTGAATTAAATTCAAGTATTATATTTGCATTTGAACTTAAAAATTGTGTTGGAAGAAATATAATAATCGCGCGTGTAGCGCACGTGTTTCCTTCCTAGTCAAGCTAAAAATCTTACAATTTCAAATACTTAAAATTATAAATTGTCAATTTTGGACGTTTCCAATCAAATTTAATTATTAATTTTATATTTTATTTTAAAATTTGCGCGAAATAAAAAAAAAAGAATAATCGCGCGCATTTTTTATTTCTATGTGAGGCATTGTACAATTTTAATTATTTATGATTGTGAATTGTGCATTTCAGACTCTTCCAACTGAATTCAAGTATTTGATGCTAAAAGGCTACGCGATTTACGCACTTTTACATCTGAGTCATAAAAGCGAGTTGCTCGTCGGGAAAGTTTTTTACGATCGCAAGAATGCTCTGCTTTTAACCGAAACTGGACGATGAACCCACAATGTGCTCATTCAGAGATATAATAAGAAGAAAAGAAAAGTCTACGAGAAAGCTCTGTAAGCCACTCCACTAAGTTTTCTGATAATCCGTAACGATCTTAATTGGACATAAAACTTCCAAACTCGAAATCCAGTTCTTATAAAAAGAGCTTTTTCTTAATACCCTTTTCTCAGAGGATAATGGGATTTTAAGAGCACGTCTTTTCCTAAGGACTCAGATCGATTAAAAGCAAACCTTTCGATTGACATACTTGTTATTAAATTAAGCGACAATTTACAATTTTATCTCTTTTGACGCAATGAAAATTTATTTCAACGGTGATGGAAAGTTGAATTAATTAACAACCCAATGTCCAGAAGCCTTCAGTACCATTTTTTAATTCAATAACTTTATTGGATTTGAAGTTTTTCTTTTATCGTTTTTCAAATTCAAATTTTCGCGCCCAATCTGCGGGGTTTTCAAATTATTTTGGCGGGAAATTTATTTTCTTGTATTCTTCTCTTAACATCCACAGGCCATATCAGTTATGGATGCTTATTACTTATTGTTACTTTCCTTTTATATAAACATTTTAATTATCTTCTTCATCTTTTTTATATCCTCCTTATAGTGGTCTTAAATCTTCCGTTATTCTTGAAATTTTTCACTGTCCTACTCTTCTACTACTTCTAATTTTTTTCCTTTCACTTTACCTTCTGCTAACTCCACTTGTTGACATTTATTCACAAGTACAATCTTTCTTTAATCCCTTTTTTCGTCCTTAAATTCCTATTTAAAATCCTCTTATAGCTTATCTTTACTCCTTTCTAATCTTTTACACACTTCGCTATTATTATAGTTGAAATTGTTTCTATTGTTATTATTCTTCCCATAGCGCGAACCTTCTCAAAACCTCCTTTTTGTCGTGTCATTCCTGTCTGAAAACCTCCTCTAATTTATTTTGTACTCCTTTTCAATATTTTATCTCACATTATCTTTTCCACAGTCCTATTAAATCCAATTTTTGATCGTTCCAAAATACTATCATCTTCTCCTTTATATACCTTTAACCTTCTTCCATTCTCTATCCATATCACTTTTCCTTCC
Organism: Andricus grossulariae; assembly: GCA_011634705.1. Taxonomy (NCBI): domain Eukaryota; kingdom Metazoa; phylum Arthropoda; class Insecta; order Hymenoptera; family Cynipidae; genus Andricus; species Andricus grossulariae. The sequence goes on along the minus strand of JAABKJ010007545.1, from coordinate 76,069,272 downwards.
CAACTTCCTTTAACTTCTTCCTTCTTCTTCCAACTCCTTCAAGCTCCTTTATCCAGCTCCTTCTTGTTAAGGTTTTAGCTACAATTACAATCGTTTTCTAATCCACTTTTTCGTTATAACATTCCTTATTTGAACACTCTTCTACCTTATCTTTACTCCTTTCCAATCTTTTTTCTCACTTCACCATTTCCATAACTGAAATGGTTCCATTTTTTTTCAACTTTTCCTCAATCCCAACCTTTTTCCAATCCCCCTTTTCCTCCTTAAATTCTTATTTTAATTTCTTCTCTCTTTTGCACCTTTCTAATAAGTAAAAACCATGAGTTAAAATTGTTCGAGTCTTCAAATTTTTCCTCTAGTGCAACCTTCTTCTAATCCTCCCACACTCTACCTGTTTTCCCATTTCTTTCTCTACTCTCCATTATTCATCTATATTATTTTTTCCTTTTAACTTCTTCTCACTCTTCTCTCCTCCTTCTTCCAGCTCCTTCATCTAACTCCTCTTTTGTCCTATCATTCCTATTATTGACCCTCTTATAGCTTATCTTTACTCATATTTAATATTTCTTCTCACTTCGCGATTTCCATAATTGAAATTGTTTCATTGTTAATATTCTTCCTCTAGCTCATTCTTTTCCAAATTCCTCTTTTCGTGTTATTATTCTTGTTTTAAACCCTCCTCTAGCTTATCTTTTACTCCTTTCCGAAATTTTTTCTCACTTTGCCCTCTTTCAGTCCTATTAAATCCAATTCCTAATTGTTCTAAAATACTATCATATTCTCCTCTTCTATACGCTTCACCTTCTCCCTCTCCTTCTATACGTACTTCCTCCTTTCTTTTTCTCCTCTCTATTCTCCATTCATATTATGTTTCCCTTTTGACTTCTTCTAACTCCTTCTTACAACTCCTTCTTTCAATTTTTTCATGTCACTCATTATTCTAAGTTCTTCTTCTAACTCTTTTCCGTTAAAATTCTCCCACAGAACGAATCTTTTTTTACTTCCTTTTTTATCTTAGAATTGCTATATTAAGCTCTACTCGTTCCTCTTTATTCCTGTTTTTTTTCTAAAATACTATCATCTTCTCTTCTATATGCATGTCCTTCTTCCTCTCCTCCTCTTCTCCTCTGCTCCTCTCCTCCTCTCCTGCTCTACCTTATTCTATCTTCCGTTCGTTCCTATCTATTCTCTATCCATATTAATCTTCTATTTTAATTTCCTCTTTCATCTTCAAATTTCCATCCTAAAGCCTCCTTATACTCATCTTTTTCACCTTCCTGTTCTGTTTTGTTCATCCGTCTTCACCATAGTATTGCTATGTAATTTCTCTTTTCTTGATCACCCAAAAATACTATCATCTCCTCTTCTATGTGCTTCACATTCTTCCTCTCTTCCTCTACCTACTTCTATCTTCCTTTCTCTCCTCTCCGTTCACTATCCATAATATTTTCCCCTCTCAACTTCTGACTCGTATCTATTCTCTATCCATATTATTCTTCTATCTGTTTTAAATTCCTCTCTTATCTTCAAATTTCCATCCTAAACTCTTCTCATAATTATCTTTTTCACTTTTCTGTTCTGTTTTGTTCATTTGTCTTTACCATAGTGATGCTATTTAATTTCTCTGTTCTTGATCACACAAAAATACTATCATCTCCTCCTTTTCTATGTGCTTCACATTCTTCCTCTATTCATCTGCCCACTTCCATCTTCCTTTCTCTCCTCTCCGTTCTCTATCTATATTATTTTTCCCTCTTAACTTCTGACTCCTCCCTACTCTTTTCAACTCATTCTTTCAACTTCTTTTTCCAAATTGTTATTCCTACTCCTTCTAATCCCTCTTCTACTCTTTTCAAGATTCTTCCACGAAAGCATTTATATTCAAAAAAATATCTTTCTTTATTCCTGTTTTTCCTAAAATACTATCATCTTCTCATCTATATCCTTCTCCTTCTTCCTCTCCTCCTCTACCTGATTCCATCTTCCGTTCTCTCCTACCCATTAGCTTTCCATATTATTCTTTTATCTATTTTAAATTCCTCTTTCATCTTCAAATTTCCATCCTAAACTCTCCTCATACTTATCTTTTTCACTTTTCTGTTCTGTTTTGTTCATCTTTCTCCACCATAGTGATGCTATTTAATTTATCTGTTTTTTATCACCGAAAAATACAATCATCTCCTCTTCCATGTGCTTAGCATTCTTCCTCTCTTCCTCTACCTACTTCCATCTTCCTTTCTCTCCTCTCCGTTCTCAATCCATATTATTTTCCCTCTTAACTTCTGACTCCTTCCTACTCCTTTCAACTCATTCTTTCACTACTTTTTCCAAATTCTTCTTCCAACTTCTTATTCCTACTCCTTCTAACCTAAATCTTTCTCTTGTTTATTTTTCACACCTTTCCATTTTTTTCGTTCCTTTCACTTAACCATAATCCTATTAATTCCAATTCATGCATTTAATTCCAGAAATATATCTTTCTTTATTCCTGATCATTCCAAAATACTATCTTCTGCTTCTATCTTCTTCTATCTCCTTCACACCTTTTTTTCTGCTCCTCTCCTTATCATTCTCCTTCCGCTTCCCTTCCTCTCCTTTCCATTAACTCTCAATCCATACTATTTTTCTCTTTTACCTCACCGTCCCCTTTAAGAGTATTTCCTCTTTTTCTAGCCATTAAAAAAAAATTCAAAAAAATCCTCCATTAACACCACATGAAAGGATCGACTTAATCACTCTCGCTCTGTTGAGTCCATTTAATGGAAAGGCAGCCTGAAAGCCTACATTACGGTGAGCAGTAACGTCGGTCGAGTTGCGTAATGAAGGAGGAAGGTAGAATTAGTCAAGGTTATTAGCCGACTAGGATGGCCTTTTGTAGCGTATTACAGAGTCCATAGAGCAACGAGGACTTCCCCACGGTGCTATAAAATCTGCCGCATTCGGGAAATGGCACTAGCCGTGAAATTTTTTGTACAAATCCCCAGAGCCTCCTAATTTGCGAGAAAATTTTCCCCAAAACGAGGCAAGAAGAAATTTTTACGATTCGTTGGCACCACCTATCAAATCCAATAGGTTTGATGCCAGGGATGGATCTTTCCAGAGATTGAAATAAAGGCTTTTATTTCTCACCAAAGGCAAGCAAAAAAGAGGTAAAAAATAGCAGGTTACCACCATCTAACCACCGGTTAGATCAGGCGGTAGCGCGCCGGATTTATAAGCGGAAAGTCTGGGCTCGATTCTTGCTGGATGCATTTTTTGCAATTTTTTTTTTAACTGAGCCGAAACATAATTCATTTAATATTCATTTGATTAGAGATTTATATTTTGATTATTACTATTTATAGAAGTAGTAATCGTTGGAAAACCAATTTCTTTATATTAAATTCATTGTAAAAATTTATATTGTTGTTTAATTTGAATAAATTTATCAGTCAAATGGAATGAAAAAATTTAGGTAAAAAAAACATTGGCAAAAAATTCAGGCATCAAGGATCGAACTCGTACATTTCGGTTACGAATACAGAGCCCCACCGCCTGATCTAACCGGCGGTCGAAAGACGTTCGTATCGCGGTCCATGTAACTTGCGTGAATTTTTTAAAGCAATTTTTCTCCATCCCTGAGTCGAATCTGAAAAAAATGTAATGCTCTAATAAAAAGTCGGCAGGCATTTGATTCCCGAGAGAAAGAGAACAAAAAAATCTTGAAAGGGGATATTTTATTAGCACTCGGTGTCTATTGTCTAAATCCCGCAATATCGATTGGGTACAAATTGCTGCATAAGAAAGGAAAATGAGGCGAAAAATGGTGAATAAAATATAATTAAAGGAAAATAACTACAAAATTCTTTGCAATTAAAAAAGACAAGAAAGCGACAATCAAATTTGGATAATATACTTTTAAATGTCTTAATTCAAATTAAAAAAAAAAAATTAAAAAAGAGAGAAGTAAAAGAAGGCAACATTCAAATTTCCTTCCTTCTTTTTTTTTCTCTCGTATTTTTGTTTATTATTTTTTTGAATAAAAATCAAAAAACATTTACAAAAAATTTACCAACGTTTCGGTATTTATTGTTCATTTGGTTTTTTTATCCATCCATGCCAACTTTTTACTTGCAAAACCTTTTTCGTTCGTTCTTTGGATCTGAAAATTCAAATTTTTTTAAATTAAAAAAAAATGCTTTCTGTTGCTACAATAATTATGGCAAATTTACTATATGCACACTTATTACTAGTAAACGCTATTATGAAATTTTTAATCTAAAAGAAAATTTATGCTTAATTAAATTTTTTTTATAGATTGCAAAAAACTTTTTTTTTATTGAGTTAAATGCACATTATTTTGAGAAATTTCGAATACATCGAATCTTAAATTTCTTAAGCTTAAACTGAAGAAACGTTTTATTTTTATATTTTGCTTTCAAGTAAAAAAAAACGTTCGTAGTTTTTAAATTGTTCCAAAATCACGAAAAATTCTCAACTCCCGGCAGCCCAAAGTTCGAACAAAAGTTCTTTTTAATTTCCAATTTTTTCTTAGTGTTTACTGTGCGTAACCGTGGATATAAAAAATTTATCATAATTTTTCAATCGACTGGAAAAATTTCAATTTTAAAATCCAATGAACGATCAGAAGCTATTGCCAGATCGAGAAAAGGTTTTGCTGCTAAAAAGTTGGTATAGACGAAGAGGAAGAGAAAGAGGAAGAGGAAGAGGAAGAGGAAGAGGATGTGAGTAGGGGAGGAAAGAGATCTGAGTAGGAGAGTGAGGAAGTGAGGAAGTGAGAAAGTGAGAAAGTGAGAAAGTGAGAAAGTGAGAAAGTGAGGGAGTGAGGGAGTGAGGGAGTGAGGGAGTGAGGGAGTGAGGGAGTGAGGTGGGAGTTAAGTAATTGAGGAAGGAGAACGGAAGTTAGTGATAAGAAATAGTAGGAGGGAAACAAGAGAGAGGTTGTAGTGTATGAGAGATGAGGGGTAGTAAAGATAGGTGGAGGGAGAGTAATTAGGGGTTTGAATCAAGGGGGAGTAGGTACAGGGAGAAGAGGATATATATATATATATGGTGGGAATGAGAAGAGTTATGGGAGTAGGGGATAAGCAGTAGGGGTTGGGGAGGTTAGTGGTGGGGAAGGGAGTATGGAGGTAGGTGAGATGTGGCAAAAGAATGTCAAAGGGAAAGGAGGTGAAGAGAAGGGTGGAAGGGGAAGAGATTATTCAGGCAAGTAAGGGTAGGTCGTAGTAGAGAGGGAGTAGGGTGTTGGGATTGGTAAGGGAAATAGATAAAGGTAGGGTAGGGTTAGTTGAAGAATTGAGAAGAGGTGCGAAAGTGCGAAGGGAAGAGAGATTTCAAGTGGGAAAGGAAATTAAGAGAGATTAGAGAAGGGAAAGTAGATGATAGGAGGAGAAGGGACGAGAATTAGGGAATAAGAAGTAGTGGGTAGGGTAGGAAGTGAATGGAGCAGAGGGATATTATTATAGTATCGGATAGGATCGGATAGGACAGAATGCGATAGGAAGAGAGAAAAGAGAAAAGAGAAGAGAGAAGAGAGAAGAGAGAAGAGAGAAGAGAGAAGAGAGAAGAGAGAAGAGAGAAGAGAGAAGAGAGAAATAATCCTGTAGGGCGTCCAAAAAGAAACACTTTTTTCGTTCTGATTTTTTTCCGTGTCTTGCGTTGTTTGGTTGAAAATGTTAATTTTCGTGCCCTCTTTTGGGTTTTGAAAATGCTGTAAGTCTGAAAATTTTCATTCTATCGAAAAATGTCATGGAATAAATTGTTTCAATATTTGAGTACTATGAACAGGCGCACATACAATTTTCAAATTGTGAAAAAAATTGCCTCGAAAATTTTCAAAATGCGCTCACTTTTTGAATTTTCATCCAAAATTGCTGGCTAACAAACTCGACCTTTTGTTTGCGAGACCAAAAGAGTATAACAAAGGCCAATCCAATAGCTCAATTCTTTCGAAAGTTATCACGCTCACAGACAGACATACATACATACATATATACATACATACAGACACATTCGTAAAAACCTGTTTTTTGGTTCAGGGGGTCTCAAAATTTGAACATTTGACAGAAAACAGGGGGGTCAAATTTTACACAAATCTAATACCTTCTCTGGATGAGAATGTGAAAAGATAATGTTTTGAAGTTGAAAAATCATGTTTATGGATGAAAACAAAAAAAGGTCAACCGTACTTCACACTGAAATATGTTCGAGGTTACTTATTAGACATCTATTGTTCGAGGAAATCAAGATTTTTCTGCTTCTAACTGTTTCTCTGTCTCCATTATAATTTTTAATCGAATTTTTCAAAAAATTGAGAATTCTTTGCGTTTATATTTTATAATGCATTGAATAAATTCAGAGTTGGAAAAAGCCTTTTGAAGATAAGCACCAAATGCGAAGATAATTGATTTCGATTCAGTGAATCATAAATGCACACGGATCCTTCTTTATTGTGACAATCAATCCAGTGTAACGGATGATATATCAATTACACGACTTCTTCGTAATGCTTAACGGATATGACGAAAAAAGTTTTTTTTTCACAAGATGTTTCTGTATGTAGCAAAAAGACAAAATTTTGTGCATCCTTAATTTAAATTATTAGTTGATGTTTAAAGCGACATATGTTCTCTCGTCACGTGGCACGGCACTCCAAGGGCATATTTAGGTTAATTTTAAGAATTGGGAATAATTCGTAGGGTATTTTTTTTTGCTATCTATGACCTGGCTTCATCACTTTTCTCAACAAGGGACAGCGAGGGATTTCGGAATCCTGTAAGGCCTTCACAAAACTGGTATTTGCTCGCTTTCGCTATCAAAATTAGGAATCGAGATTCGTATTTGAATCTGGTTCCCGCCTTTCCGTTTGCTGTCTCCAATATTGCCGGAACCTGGCTGGAACCTTGGATGCCTCCGGAGCCAGGGATGACCCCGGATCACTTTCCGAGAGAGATTTCAGCCTACTTCAAGACTCCCGCGATGAGGATGAGAAGCAGGACTATTTTGTCCTAGATTTGTTGTCGTGTGTTTCGTCGATGAGGACACTCGCTCCAGAGTGAGGAGAGAGCTTCCTCTTTTACCGGGAATGCTTCGGATCTACTCTGTAGATATTTTGATTTAGTTACAGATCAAAAGTCAAGCTGCTTCTGCATCTTCTACCAGCAGGGCACAACGATATAGAGACGAACGAGCTACCTTCAAACTGACCAATTCCACGGCCACGCCGAGCAGGCAGCCAATCAGCGCCGCGCAATGGAAACTCGCCGAAAGGGAACGAGCCGACTCTCCAGGACCGGCAAGCTGGGTCCTTTTTCGTTCGGCAGCCACGAGCCGAGAGACAGTCGTGACTTGATACCTTCTTTTAAAATTTTGTTATCGCTCAGTACCAAATTAATGTGAAAATTAAGTAGACTCAATCACCTTTGTAGTTGAGGTAAGGCCCTCTGCAATATGTCTGCGAAGCTACGGATCTTCGCGGATCCTCATGTTCGGATAAGTAGGCTTAGTTTTGAAGTACCGTTTTTGGAGTAATAATCCGAGTGGAGTAATCCGAATAATCGAGTCTCCAAGCCTACAGTTTTATTCATTCTCGTGTTTGATTCTTCTATCGTATGTGGAAAAATCGGTAATAATAATTACCACCTCTATGTTTGCTCTCGCTAGTCATTAGCCTTTCAATGCTTGATACTCGGTAGTATTCCCGCGTTATTTTCGCTCGTTATCGCTGTATTTCAGGACGCCATGTTGGCTTCATGTTTACATTTTTTATTACTGTTGAGATCAGCTTTCTTTCTAGCCTTTTTATTTTTTCTTTCGAGAATTTATCCTTACGTTAGGAGATTTTTGGCTTCTAATAAATATTTTAAGGTTAGCCTTGCTTTCGGTAGTATTTTCATATAACATGCTCTCGATGAAGCCCTTGGAATGTCGGCCGAACGAATAAGTCTCCTCGTTAATGAATTATTTCATTATTTTTTTAGGATGATTTAACGCGTAACACTATAAATATATGTACGGTTGAATAGGTTGAATAAATGTGAACCCCAATTTTTGATAGTACTCTCTGGCTTAGATTTATTTCCGAGTAAGAGTCGTGTTTGTGCTCAGCGTTTTCTTCAAATAAGTTGAACCACCCCCTCTACCAACAACTTTAACCAAAGGGCTGAAGCCAGCCCGGGCAAACACCTGACCCACGCCCAGTCTATTGAGTTTTTGAGTGTCCGGTTGGCGCATGTGCGCCTGGATCCCCACTCCCCGAATAAAGCATTCGTTTTTGTAGTAGGGAATTTTAGGTAATGGGCGTGAGCTGAGTGACGGTAAGTTTTCCGGAGAACTTAAGGGTTACAATGTATACATTAAGAAACTTTAAAATTATTTCACTGAGAATGTACACTACGTACAATTTATCTCGAAAGTCGCCGAACTTTGAAATGTTTTATGAAATCGACAACAATATATCTATTATTTATATCTGCAAATCCTGGCAAATGCTGCCTAGTGTATCTCAGAAAAAAGTTGTTCAGGTTAAAATTATTTATTTAACAGTAGTTAATTGGAGTTCAAGTTTTTTTTACAGGGATACTCGACAAGTGTATTTGGGTGGTGTTTATTGAAATTAAAATTTTAGCTGTTCATAACAATAATAATTAAATGATTCTTTAATTAATTTTCTCAATACATTTCACCCAAATAGAATTCTAGAGAATTCTTCTGAAAATAAAGTGAGGCCTGTATCATGAGGCTTCAATAAGAGTTGTAACTTCCCCGCAAGCAGAAAGCAGAATGGAACTCTAAACGACTTCTCGCAGATAGACAACTTTAATCTCAACTTTTTTTTAAAGGATGCTCAGAAGCGTGCCTGCAGATTTGCAGACGTCAATAATAGATTTATTATTGTTGATTTTATAAATCATTTCGAAAATTGGCCACTGTCGAGATTAATTGAAAGGCGGCAATCCTAATAATGTTAGGTGCCACTTTTTTCGAAAGCCGTTTTTTTTTGCATGAATTCCTTTCTAGATTTAGGCCAACACTATTGTAGTTGGAAAATCGCGACTTGACCAGCAAATTTTTGAAGTTTCAATAAACGTCTTAGGCCTTATCATTCCACCTATCGTTGATCTGACCAACTGTAGCGTTTTCTTGTTGACGAGGTACAAAAGGTGTCACCCCAAGGTCAAAACTTTCGCGAGTGACAGTGTTTGAAACGCGTCGCTTTGCCTACACATCTCTCGTGTAGCATTTAAGGAAACAATTTTTTCAAACAAAACGGGGATTCTGCAATATACGCGCGTGAGTCTGCTTAGTGCCCCTTTGTTGCTATGCTGCTGATGTGTCACGCATTGTTGACCACCGCCTCTCGAACCAGGGCCAGCAGTTCTAGGAATCCGTGAATCGGTCTTTCTTTTAACAAAAGATGAGTTAAGTAAAACTAATCCTCTCAATGATTCTTTTGCAGAAAAAACTCTCGCGGACTTTGATAAAATCGAAATGAACACGGTCGTTCCAAAAGGGCCCACGGAGGACAAAAATATCACCTCCGAAAAATGTTTATGTACATTTCCGAGGAAAAAACAAACAATTTCACATAAACATTCGGGTCTGCCAAATATTATCATGGGATCGGGAAGACAAGCTGGAGTTTATAAACGGTGACCTATGTGACTAATCTTATAATAACAATTGCATACTTATTTTACATGTACATCCTTTGGAATTATATACTTAGAAGTGTTAAGTTTATCTTTAAAGGGCTGCTGCAAATATAATAATGGGATCAGAATGATAACCTCACGATTCCTAAGAGTGACTTTTTTTGACCTTATTAGATAGTTTGGGCTTGGAAATGTTTTTCGAAATACTTTATAGGAAAAGTGTTCTAAAATGGATAGCGATTGATGTAAGGATTGTTTTTTGGGGATTCGAAAATTCGAGAGCATACTTGTTTGTCTCGTGTGGTAGGTCTTGAGAATGAAGCTTTCTGGTTTTTCTGAGGTTCCGGAACATTTTATGCTTTTCCTACTACCCGAGTGAAAATAATTCGACTTGCTTAGGTCTTCATCCAAGACATAGCCAATATATAGCAAGACGTTCTTGAAAATCTTGCCCCTGGCCAGCAGCGTGACTTCATTTTTCGTCTTCAAGTCGAAATTTGTTGTCGTCAATCCGAATTCAAGGACACCGACAACAAAAGGCTCTCAAGACCTCTGAGGGTCGCAATAAAATTGACAATATAACTCACAAAGGAAAACTTTTTTAATGTTGACCCTGCGAAATTTTGAAGACATAAATTGGTCATATGAGTTTCATTACAAAAAATTGTGTTCATCAAAACTCAAACTTCTCGTCTCAAGACAATTCCACCTCGACTGGTCTTAAGACTTACCATGAAAATTCTCGTTTTATGACTAGTCCACTTCCACTTACATCCCCGACTTCTAACTGTCGCCTCTGGCCGCCAGCGAGACACAGGCGTTTGTGACTATCGTTTGGAAGAAGTTTTTTTTGTTGTGGTTGTCAAACACAGAATGGTACAAAGTTGGTATCTTCCACTTCTAAGCATGGTAGCTTTTTTACTTATGTGGATAATATTTTTATCATTTCATTTTTTAGAAATGTTGTTGAACAAACAATAGTATATTAAAAACAACAACATTTTTTTAAATTGGTTTCGTCTTTACGGAAATTATTATTTGTACCGCACCTTTTGACGTGGGTGTAGAAATAATAATTAATCTTCAAGAATTCTACAAATTATAATTATTATTAATATAATTTGATACATCGTCTACTGAAAAAGTCGAAAAAGGATTTCATTCCAACTCCTTTGGATTCGATTCAAAAGTAAACCTTGGTGTACCTAATACTTAGCTAAATGACAGTCTTATTCGAAAGAAGAAATAATTTATACGAAATATTGTATTTATACGAACTATTATTCAAGACTCACATACACTCTGATAAGACTCGTTTTGAATTAAATCAAGGTTTATAAAAGGAGTGATTAATAGTACATTTTTCAATTTCAAGAATACACTTCGACCTAGAAAATTGATTTTCTGTCGAACAACCGGAGTTTTGAGCAATATATGTTAACTTTCGATTCCGAAAAAATTCAACAGAGAAGATGTATCCTCTACAAAAAAAAATTACTATAGTTAACTTTGATTTATTTGAATAAAAAATTACATTACATTGACAAATCTTCTGCTTCACTAGTGCACCTTTCTAACAGGGTCACCCAAGGAAAAGACTATACTGATTTTACACCCAAGCGGCTGCACCCGTATTTCTAAATATCTGTACTAGTATTCACCTACAATATTTTTGTAGTACACAAAGAAAATCGCTGTGAAACCTGTGAATAGTACAGCAGACTTAAGTCTACTCAAGTTTACGGATCCACCAAGCCTTGAACTCTCGTCCTGACAAAGCTGAATACTACATTTACGTTTGCATTTGCATTTGCAAAAATTTGCACTAGTACTGTCGAAGCTCTCAATGAGATCGCTGCGAATGAGACCGCTTCCCATCATCCTAACTCGAGCTCGCCGAGGCGCTTCCCCCACTCTCACGCTGACTACGAAATTCCAGTCAGCCGCTACCAATATTGACGCTGTATAAATCGTAATTTTTATTGTTTTCGGCAGAGTTTTTTTTTAAATTATACAAATATATCGAATATTAATTGTGATACTTTTTATATTTTATAACATCTTTTTATGTTGTATTTGGATAATATGAAAAAAATCTCCTAAAAACCATAAATACGGTCTTATTCGTAGCGGTCTCATTGAGAGCTTCGACGGTATACACCTACAATATGCTTATAGTACACAAGGAAAATCGCAGTAAAACTTGTGTATAGTACAGCTAACATAGGTTCAACCTGGCGCCGAAGCGAATCATACTTGCTTTCACAAGTTTCAGTCAGCCTCTGTTAAAAAGACTGTACCATTCGTCAAAACACTATTTCTTGCAAAAGCCAGTTTACGGATCCACCAAGACTCGAACTCTCGTTCTGTCAGCGCTGAATACTACAGTGCCAGTTCAACTGCCATTATATTTATATTTTACCACGTACGTAGGACTCCGTGGCTTTCAGAAAACATTTTGGTTTGATCCACAAAATGTTTTTTGCAACACCCATTTCAAAAGTTGACGTTTTCATGCTTCCAAATCGAGCCTAGAGGACCTTATTTGAGCTGACTGTGTGCGAACAATTTTTGCGTATGCGCAGTTTGGATATGGCTTACTTTAGGCACTCGTGCAAAAGCACTTTCGAGATGAGATACTTTAGACACTGGCATAAGTAACTTCAAACACTGGTGTTGGTATCTTCTTGAAATAAATTTAGATCTAATTTGAACAAATCTTTTAATTATTGAAATTTTTTCAGGGTTTTCTAGCTTCGGGCTGGAACTCTTATGTTATTGTCGGGTGTCCGTCTATCTGGCTATCCGTCCGTCATACAGAAGGGATTATTCACCAACATTGGGCACAGCAAAAGGGCATAAGCGCTCGACGCCGACTTTGACTGATTTTTTCGTTTTGCAGCAGCATACGGGGTGAGGGGGGTATTAGCTCCACTTCATGCAACATAGAATTAACATTTTTCGTTAACTCGTCCTAACAAAACTTTTCCGGATAGGCGTTTTAAAAAACAGCGTCACCTAATTTGCGCACTTTTATCACAAATCACTATTGCTTGCTTTCAGTAAAATCTCTTTTTTTAGTTATTTTATAAATTCAACTCAGAATTGTTTTTGAATAAATACCACATTTGTAACATCAATGAAACGATTCAACCAAAAACTTTGATTCATTTTAGCAACCAAATATGATAATCTGAACAAAAATTATGTTCAGTTAACTACGACTTTTTCTAAAATCAACCTGATGCATTTAACAAAACCATTTTACTGAATCAAGCAAATAAAGGGTATTATTGCGACATGAATTCCGCAATTTCACAACGTTCTACACAATAATAACATTGCATCTTCAGGCAGAAAATTTTTCGTGACGTTGCAACTAAATGTAATGTGATAAGGTTCTATCTTTGGAGAATACAGAGCAATGTGAATCACCTGGGAATTGGTATTTATTTTTTCAAGATCTTAATATTACATGCGAAGTTGAATTATTTTTCATCCATTCGGGCTTCATTAATTATTTATATTTGTTTTGGCGCCGTCTGTACATCACCTGAGCGTTCGTGTTTTTTCAAGGGTGCCTTATTCTATGCCCGTTTATATTAAATTCTCCATGGTGGAATATATAGCGCGTGAATGTGCGAGTGTATGCTTTACTGTATACTTCCTTGAATTTTCTAATGATGTCTTCCGTGCGTGTTGGATACATGAATATAAGATGTCCTAGCCCGAATTCTATTTGGTCTGCTCGATCGTTTGCCTGTCTGCATGCTTTAATGTGTGCTACTTTGTACACTCGATTGTTTGAAGTTGATAAGTGTTTAGCAGCAGCCTCATCGCGTGCAATAACAAGTGCCAAATAATGGTCTGAACCCAATTTCCGAAGTAAATCACGGGGAAGGTTAACCCACCGGTTGCTAATTGTGTCATATACGATATATACATTTTCCAGGCCAAACAAAAGGCATAGATCTTGAATTGTATCCCCCCTCTGCCATCCAAAGATGATATAGTCCCTTTTAAAAAGGTTTATCCTAGTAAACGCAATATCTTTATCAACAAATGTTTCGAAATTGCGGAACTGATGCTCAAACGACAATTCTTCGACCGGAGGAATGACACCGCTGTTTCCAGGAAATAAATCCTCCAAAGTCCTCGGTTCTGAACTTGTTAATTCTGTGAGAAGAAACAGCAACAGGTGAATGTTAATGTAATAGATATAATATCCATCTAAACGACTAGTTATGGTGAAAAAAAAAAGATTTTTTTAAATTGAACAAATATATCTATTCAGCTTGTATAATTCTCTAACATCCATCTTTTTTGGTTAAATAAAATTCTTCTTGGTAGAAAATTTATCCATCCGAAAATTTAGCTTTGGATTACAAATATGACATAATATTATTACATTCTTACCGATAGAATAGAGGACAACGGCAACAGTGAGCAGAAGAGTACCAACGGCGATCCGCATTTTCTAATGTAGCTGACCACAGTAGATGAAAGTAAATGATGCTGATTTACAGAGAAATGCAATTTTCTTGAAGGTTTTTTCATACATACATTATTGGGCTCTTCATATTCTACGTAGCTGACTTTGATTTGCTAATTCTTCGTGTTTCACCTCCTGCCCGCCGCCTCACAACATTAAAGTTGCGCACGTGGTGTGCGAATGACCGCTAGTTAATATTTCACTCGACCTTCTAAATTCAAGCCTAAAAAAACATCTTCATTTAAGAATGAAGTCATGTATATATACATGTTTGTGTGTGTTCTGACCTTCTTCTCTAGATACCTGTCTGTCATAAAATAACGTGCGTCATTTTGAAATTATATAAACATACGCTCATGGTTTAAAGAAGGGATCCAGAGAAACAGATCTTTGTTGATCCAACCTTATCTCTTCCAAGCTTTCAATCATGCTACATACTTGTATGAAAAATTCATGTGATAACGCTTTTCGATTTCAGAAATAGTCAATCATATTAATTATCTAGAGGCTTGAGTTTTTTTCCGTTGTATTTTTCCTTCCGTTATATCGCAATTTTTTTTTTACAATAGCGAACAAAAATTATTTAATTAACTCCAAAAATATTAGAATTTTAAATTCAAGGGGACGGATTATCTGGAAAACAGTTAAGTTTTCCACCAAAGAGGACAGTTTTTAGCAGAATTGTTAAATTTGCAACTGCTGTTAAAACCTCTTGTAATATGCATATTTATTTTTGAAGCCTTGGTGAAACACACTCTCGCTGCTCAACTATCGTTGAGGTCCTTTTGCAAGAACTGCCTGACAACACCACTTTACTGGCTATCGGCCTGTGAATATGTTTCTTTTCCTGAGGTAGCTTTAAAATTACTGTATGAATTTTGTTCATGTTTGACTACACTTTTTACAAAGTATTTCAAAAGAAGGTTTCGAATATAAAATATCCAATAATGTCCATTATAGAAACTCGAATATTTATGCTGATTCACCATCCCGTTTTTCAACCCAACATAAAACCTACCACAGAATATTCAGCTAAACAAGTCCATAGTCTCAGCATGAAAAACAACAATAATATTATGAAACTGAGAACGATACAGTTCAAACAAGTGTCCATCTGAAGCAGCGATTACATTTCAAAATTAAAAATAGTGACACAAGTCACGTTCAGAAATCTCCAGGTTATGATTCCAAACCCAAAACAAAATATAAAAATATTTGAAATCCATCCGTAGCACTTTCAGTGAAGAAATTATCAAGTATCTTCATGAAAAACAACGACTAAACTTTAGAACTGAAGTCAGCTGAAATGCGTTTCGCCTAATGTGCTATGGGTGGTCCTTACGGGTCGTTGAATATTACTTTAGGATGAAGAATATGTAGTAGAGTCTTTAAAAGCTAACTAGTGTGATTATTTTCAATAAGTTTTTATGCCCTTCTGTTTGGATGCAGAAAAAATAGAGATAGTTTAAAAAGCTAGGGGTGTGCTTTTTGCACCTATCTACTATCTAGACTTCGGAATAGTTTCAGTTAAAATTGTTAAGGCGACTTTTTGGGGATTGCTCAATATTATCGTGGGTTCGGCAACATAGCTTGGAGTTTTCTGGAGATGACTCGTGAGATTTTTTTCAATCAAAACATTTATTAGCTTTTTCACTAGATGAGCTTTTTGAAGGTTGCTCAATATTATTATGGAGGTTGGAATACAAAATGGTGTCT
Source organism: Andricus grossulariae (assembly GCA_011634705.1). Classification (NCBI taxonomy): domain Eukaryota; kingdom Metazoa; phylum Arthropoda; class Insecta; order Hymenoptera; family Cynipidae; genus Andricus; species Andricus grossulariae. The sequence continues at coordinate 76,053,408 of JAABKJ010007545.1, read as the reverse complement.
CCCAAAGATTACTTGTGTCACTGTTTCATCTTTTAAAATTTAAAGTTTGTTTTACATGAAGACAGTTTGGAAGTGTTGCATTGAAAGTATTATGAGTGGCTTTTTGGAGATGCGTGAATTGAGTCCTAATGGAGATATTTTTGACTTCTTGGAGAGAATATACTACGTGAGAAACTTTTTTAAAAATTAAGAATTTCTCGAATTTTGTACCTCGAAGTCAACTTATGGCATGACCTAGGAAAGTTGTAGCAAAACCTAAAATTTATACAATTTAGTTTTTGAAGTCTTATCTTAACTTTGAGCCAATAAAACTCGAAAAAATGTTACGGGTTCTCGAGATACGACTAAAGATGTCCAAGCCTCAAATGTCAAGTTTTCGTCGGAAATTACTGCTGTCGACCGTGAGGGCGGTGGTTGCTGAAAATTTCTCAGATTTTTTTTCTTAACTTCTACTCGCGATATGACTCAGGATACTTGAGCAAAAAAAACTGAAATTGACAGGACTTAATTTGTGGGATCTTATCTTTAATTGAGGCCAATAAAATTTCGAAAATATTTAGGGTTTTCCAAGATATGATAATAACTGTCCAAGCGGGTCTGCGCCGAGGTACAGTCGGCGAACACCGCAGACGCACAGTGGGAAGAAATCCGAAAAAGCTGGCCAAAACTCCCGAAAAGTATTTTTTTTTATATTATCCTCTGAGTGTTTTCTATTACAGGATCATTGGAAGCATCAAATTCCGGAAATTCAGCAAAAAATGTATCGAAAGCTTGCCTACACTATCGCTTCTAATATTGCAGTCTAGTGCAAAGAATCGTGCGCACAAAAGCTGCTAAAAAAACGTTCGACTGCGAATGTGCGTCAAGCCGTGAACAAAAAGTCGTTTTTATTCTGCAAAATGGCTGAGGCCCAGAAAAGTACGTAGAATTGAAATACGTCATGGACTGATAAAAGAGTTGACTTGCATTGAAGGTAGTTCAGTTCAATTTATAGCAAAAAAGATAATGTTTTGAAGTTGGAAAATCATGTTTATGTATAGAAACGAAAAAAGGTCCACCGTATTTCCCACTAAAATATGTTCGAGGTTACTTATTAGACATCATTTGTTCGAGGGAATCAAGATTTTTCTGCGTCTAACTGCTTCTCTGTCTGCATTATAATTGTTGATCGAATTTTTCAAAAAATTGAGAATTCTTCGCGTTTATATTTTATAATGCATTGTATAAATTCAGAGTTGGAAAAAGCCGATTGAAGATAAGCATCAAATGCGAAGATAATTCGTTTCGGTTCAGTGAATCATAAATGCATACCGATCCTTCTTTATTGTGACGATAAATCCAGTATAACGGATGATATATCAATTGCACGACTTCTTCGTGCATTGGCAACGGTTTGATCGTTTGAAGCGCATCTTTGCTGCAATTTTGAATGAAGAGAGCAAGCTGTTATTTCAACATTGTGTGAAAAACTGCGACATGTGTATCATGGAGCATTATACTTTTACGCAAATTTTTTTACCTTCTTCTAATAGTTCAAAAAGTGGTACGAAGCTGGTCTCTGATGGAAACATTTCGACGATGCGCTGTAATATAATTCAATAAACCAGCTAGATGATTAGTGGCTAAAAGGAGTGAAAAAGTCACTATACAAAGCCCAGCAAGAAATAGAGTTCTCGGGGCAGCCCAGTAAGAATGATCTCGGGGCGAAAAGATTATTGGTATAACTTTCATAACCCGGAACTAAAGCTTATCGTCAATTTTTCGTAAACGAAGCACAACACACAATATCTTATGCATTACCAAAGGTCACGAAATTCAAGGCCTGGATTTGCAAAAAGGAAAATTTTCATCAATAAATATTCATAATATAGTATGTTTCATAGTCAAAGTAGACTAAATTACTCAAACATTTGGCATGTGTCGCTATGTGCTATACCATTGTGTGTTTTCTGTCCGAGGCACAAGCGCTATGCCACGCATTTACTACAGTATACCGTTGTCTACTGAGAATTAATGTCTGGCGCTCCGTGTACAAGAAGTTTATGTCAGAAGTAATTTCAATGGTTTCTTTGATTCAATCATATTTTTGCCATCATACTCGTGGAATTGAATAATGTACATTAAAACATTGTTTTGATGTGTATATTGTGCTGAATTGAAATGGTTGGTACTACGTTTAATAGCAACATTGTGAAAGACAGATGAGTATTATTTCATATATTTTTCAATGCCATACATCTATCAAATGAATACTTGTTGATATCGTGAGTAAATTACATAAAAAGTTAAAAAAAATTGCTCATAACACTCCAAAACTACATGCTTCTTGCTTTTTTTAATGTGAAGTAACCTTTACATTATTTGGCCCCGTTTATGTATGAATACAAAAGTAGCAAAAGTCACAATTGGCCGCACATTGTATAATAATCGCATAATATAATTACAGTGAACACTGCAAATAGAATCGGTTTGAAGGCTGACGTACGAACCGATTCCAATAGATTTTACTGCGTGGTAAAAATCATTTTAAAAATTGTTTTTCTGATAAGGAGACAAGGGTGAAGTAAATGCTTAACGGATACGATGAAGAAAGTTTTTTTTCACAAGATGTTTCTGTATCTCAGAAAAAAGTTGTTCGAGTTAAAATTATTTATTTAACAGTAGTTATTTGAAGTTCTAGTTTTTGTTTTTTCTTTACAAGGATATTCTACAATTATATTTGGGTGGTGTTCATTGAATTTAAAACTTAAACTGTTTATGACAATAATTATTAAATGATTCTTTAATTAATTTTCTCAATACATTTCAACCAAATAAAATTCTAGAGAATCCTTCAAAAAATAAAGTGAGGCCTGCGTCATTAAGCTTTAATAAGAATTGTACCTTCTTCTTGAGCAGAAAGCAGAAACTGAAATTCTAAACGACTTCTCGCAGATATATATCTTTTACATCAAATTTTTTTTGTATGCTGCGAAGCATCCCTGAAGATTCTCAGAATTCAACAGTAGATTTATTATTGTCGATTTTATAAATCATTTCGAAGATTGGCGGCCTTAGAGATTATTTAAAAGGTGGAAATCCTAATAGTGTTAGGTGCCACTTTTTTCGAAAGCCGTTTTTTTTTTGCATGAATTTCTTTCTAGATTTAGGCCAACACTATCGTAGTTGGAAAATCGTGACTTGACCAGCAAATTTTTTCACTCAAATTTTTCAAGTTTTAATAAACGTTTTAGGCCTTATGATCAACCTATCGTTGATCTTACCAACTGCAACATACGCGCGTGTTTTACTGATCACTGCCCCTTTGTCTCTACGCTGCTGAGGTGTCTCGCATTTTTGAGCACCGCCTCTCGAGCCTGGGCAGGCAGTTCTAGGAATCAGTAAATCGGTCGTTCTTTTATCGAGAGGTGAGTTTAGTCAAATTAAACCTTTCAATGAATCTATTGCAGGAAAAATTCTCGCGGTCTTTGATAGAATCGAAATGAACACGGTCGTACCAAAAGGGCTCAAGGAGGGCAAAAAAGATTACCACCGAAAAATTTTCGTGTACATACCCGAGGAAAAAACAAAAAATTTCACATAAACATTCGGGTCTGCCAAATATTATCATGGGATCGGGAAGACAAGCTGGAGTTTATAGACGGCGACCTGTGTAACTTATCTCATAATAACAATTGCATACTTATTGTATAGGTAAGTCCCCTGGAATTATTTACTTACAAGTGTTGAGTTTGACTTTAAGGGGCTGCTGCAAATATAATAATGGGATCAGAATGATAACCTCAAGATTCCTAAGAGTGACTTGTTGTGGCCCTATTAGATATGTTGGACTTGAAACTGTTTTTCGAAATACTTTTTGGGAAAAATATTCAAAAATGGATAACGATTGATGTAAGGATTGTTTTTTGGGGATTCGAAAATTCGAGAGCATACTTGTGTGACTCGTGTGGTGGGTCTTGAGAATGAAGCTTGCTGGTCTTTCTGAGGTTTCGAAACGTTTTTTGATTTTTCCTACTATCCGAGTGAAATTAATTCGATTTGGTTGAGTCCTCATCCAAGACATAGCCACGGTATAGCCAAGACGTTTTGTCAAGTCTCGCTCCTGCCCACCAGCGAGACTTCCGAATGTCGCAATAAAATGAACAGCATAATTCACAAACGTAAACATTTGTAATTTTGACCATGGCAAATATTGAAGGCATAAATTAGTAGTACGATTTTTATTTAAAAAATTGTATATATCAAGAATTAAACTTCTCGTCTCTAGACAATTCCACCTCGACTGATTTTAAGACTTACAATAAAATTCTTGTCTTATGACAATTCCACCTCCACTTGTCTTAAAAACACATCGTAAACGTAAGTCATAAACTTAAGACTTACATCTCCGACTTCTAGGTCTCGCCCCCCGCCGTCACAGAGATACAGCTGTCTGTGACTATCGGTTGGAAGAAGTTTTTTTTTGTTGTGATTGTCAAACACAGAATGGTACAAAGTTGATTTCTTTCACGTCGAAGCATGGTAGCATTTTTGCTCCTGTAGATAATATTTTTACAATTTTTTTTTTAGAAATGTTGTTAAACAAACAATAGTATATGAAAAGCACAAAATGTTTTTAATTGGTTTAGTTTTCATGGAAATTATCATTATTTGTAACGTACCTTTTGACGTGGGCGAAAAAATAATAATGAATCTTCAAGAATGGTACAAATTATAATGATTATTAATATAATTTAATACATCATTTACTGAAGAAGTCGGAAAAGGATTTAATCCTAATTTCTTTGGATTCGATTCAAAAGTAAACCTTGGAGTGCTTAATACATAGCTAAATAAAAATCGCATTTGAAAAAAGATATAATTTATATGAAATATTGTCTTTTTACAAACTGTTATTTGAACCTTGAATATACTTCCATAAGACCCGTTTCAAATTCAATAAAGGTTTTCAATATTGCACGTATTCGTACGATGGATTCATATTATAATTCTTTTCATTTTCTCAATGAATAATAATTATTAATAATAATATTAAGAGGTTTAGGATTCTATGATTCCAAATGCTGCCTCAAAAGCATAAAGAGGTCGATAAATTTTTTATTTGAGTTAGTAATGCCTACAGGCAATCAAACATTATAGTTTTTTGGCTAATAAGGGGTTGATCAATAGTACATTTTTCAATTTCACGGATACACTTCGACCAAGAAAATTGATGTTCTATCGAACAACCGGAGTTTTAAGCAATATATTTCAACTTCCAAATCCGAAAACAAATCCTTTACAAAAAAAATTAACGAACTACATGAATTATCAGTCAACTAGTTGAGTCTTCAACTCAGAATAATATTTCGGTCTTGACAAAAAAAGCTTGTATAGCGAGCGAAAATATAGGAGCTCTAATGTGGACAAAATTAATGAAAGAATAAATAGTGGATAATTATAGTTAATTTTGTTTTATTCAAATAAAAAATTACATTACATTGACAAATCTTCTGCTTCACTAGTGCACCTTTCTAACAGGGTCACCCTAGGAAAAGACTATACTGATTTTGAACCCCAGCGGCTGCACCCGAATTTCTAAATATCTGTACTAGTATTCACCTACAATATTTTTGTGGTACACAAGGAAAATCGCAGTAAACCCTGTGAATAGTACAGCGGACTTAAGCCTACTTAAGTATACGGATCCACCAAGCCTTGGACACTCGTCCTGCCAACGTTGAATACTGCATTTACATTTGCATTTGCGAAAAGTTGCACTGGTACACTCGAAGCTCTCAATAAGATCGCTCCGAATAAGACCGCTTCCCCTCATCCTTGTTCGAGTTCGTCGAAGCGCTTCTCCCACTCTCACGCTGACTTCGAAATTCCAGCCAGCCGCTACCAATATCGCCGCTGTAGAAATCGCAATTTTTATTGTTTTTGGCAGATTTTTTTTTTAAATTATACAAATATATCGAATATTAATTGTGATACTTTTTATATTTTATAACATTTTTTGATATTATATTTGGATATTAAAAAAAAATTTCCCAAAAACTATAAAAATTTCGATTTCTATGGCGGCACTATTGTGAGCGGCTGACTGGAATTTCGAAGTCAGCGTGAGAATGGGGTAAGCGCCTCAGTGAGCTCGAGCAAGGATGAGGGGAAGCGGTCTTATTCGTAGCGGTCTTATTAAGAGCTTCGACTGTATTCATGTACAATATGCGTATAGTACACAAGGAAAATCGCAGCAAAACTTGTGTATAGTACAGCTGACTTATGTCCAACCTGGCGCCAGTTCAACGGCCATTATACTTACATTCACATTTTTATGTTCTATTTGCAATGCTTTTAACTCTTACACATGGACTGTTATTTTGCATTGTGCCACGTACACAGAGGTCCGTGGCTTTTAAGATGCTTTCAGAAAACATTTTGGTTTGATAAGCAAAATGTTGTTTGCAACACCCACTTCAAAAGTTGACGTTTCCATGCTTCTAAATTGAGCCGAAAGGACCTTATTTGAGCTGACTGTGTGCAACCAATTTTCGCGCATGCGCAGTTTGAATATGGCTTACCTTAGGCACTGGTGCAAAAGCACTTTCGAGATGAGATGCTTTAGACACTGGTATAAGTAACTTTAAACACTGGTGTTGGCATCTTCTTGAAATAAATTTAGATTTAATTTGAACAAATCTTTTAATTATTGAGGTTTCGTTTTCAGGTTTTTGTAGCTTTGGGCTGAAACGCACATGTTATTGTCGGATGTCCGTTTATCTGTTCATCCGTCCGTTGTACACAAGGGCTTGAACACCAACATTGGGCACAGCAAAAGGGAATAAGTGCTCGACGCCTACTTTGACTAATTTTTTTGTTTTGCGGCAGCATACGGGGTGAGGGAGGTTTTAACTCCACTTTATGCAACATAAAATTAACATTTTTTGTTAACACGTCCTAACAAAACTTTTCCGGACGGGCGTTTTGAAAAATAGCGTTACCTAATTTTCGCACGTGTATCACAAATCACTACTGCTTACTTTCAGTAAAATCTCTTTTTTTAATTATTTTATAAATTCAACTAAGAATTGTTTTTGAATAAATACCACATTTGTAACATCAATGAAATGATTTAACCAAAACTTTGATTCATTGTAGCAACCAAATATGATAATCTGAACAAAAATTATGTTCATTTAACTAATACTTTTTCTGAAACCAACCAAATGCATTTAACAAAACCATTTTGCTGAATAAAGCAAATAAATGGTATTATTGCGACATGAATTCTGCAATTTCACAACGCTCTACGCAATAATAACATTGCATCTTCAGGCAGGAAATTTTTCGTGACGTCGCAACAAAATTTAATGTGATAAGGTTCTATCTTTGGAGAATATTGAGCAATGTGAATCACCTGGGAATTGGTGTTTCTTTTTTTCAAGTTCCTAATATTACATGCGAGGTTGAAATATTTTTCCTCCATCAGGTCTTCATTAATTATTTATATTTGTTTTGGCGGCGTCTGTCACATCACCTGAGCGTTAATGCTTTTTAAGGATGCCTTATTCTATGCCCATTTATATTAAATTCTCCATGGCGTGCCAAAAATATGCCACGGCACTTGCGAGATGGATGCAGAAAGCTGTCATCCTTGGGTCGCTTCATGTCCTCAAGACACACGAAGGTTCCGCCGGCCTATCGTTGTGATTTCTTCGTGTCCTGTGGCCACCCATCTCACGGTTGTGAGACGTGCCCATGAATGGGATTTACTGCGGTCTTACTGGGAGCCGATGTCATCTTTTAGATGACAGTTGCTCCCAGTGGGACCCTGCGGTGGTTGTTGACCTTTAGTTTTTAATTATATATACTCTGTCCAGGAATCCTGATACCTACATTTTATCGATTGATGATTCAAAAAATCATTATCTTGATTCGCATATTATTTTGTATGAGACTATTTTCTAGTTTAAAGAATTGTGAGTATAATAAGGCTCCTGAGCCGGATGGAATTATTAAGATTTTTTTTTCAATTTACTTAACAATCTGATGCTGTATCTAAATACTTTGTTGAAAAAAATATAAAGAGAAAGTTCCAATATCGCGGTCACAAACTTATGTTAAAATTTTGCATAAAAAGGGGGCAAGTAAACTATAAAATATAAAATAAATGTAAAGTACCAACAATTGATAACAATTCTGAATATCAAGAAACGAATTGTTGTCAAGCTTCATTTTTTTTATTTCATTATGAAATCTATACATTTAGAAAAGTGCAAATATTGATAGAAGCGTTCCGCCAAAAAAGCTGTCAACTTTTTCGGCGTTTTTAAATTTTCAACCTAATGTGAAAGTATTGGTTTAATGTAAAATTTGACTTCGTCGGTTGTCATCAAACTTCCACGTTTTGAGACCCCCTGACACAGTAACAATTATTTCTACGAAGGTATTTGTCTGTCTCTTTGTATTTTGTAGTCTGTAGTCTGTAGTATATAGTCTGTAGGCACGATGACTTTCGAAATACTGATCAAATTGGGCTGAGCTTTGGCACACCTTTAAGGCATGAAAAGAAAGAAGAAGCTCGTCAACCAGACATTTTTGACCCACGTTTCTGGTTTCATCCCTTAGGCATGGTGTTTAGGAAATAAAACATTACATTTTTCTGCAAAACTATACGAGATATAAACAAATATTAAGAGGCAAAATTATTCATCTGAAAAAGTTGAACAAATTTTCTTAAAACGATTTTTTTACAGACATACACTTTTCGTTTTAATTAGAGAATCTTAGACATTCAACTTGTTCGAATATTCGAATAAATCGAATTTCGAAGATTCGACTTGACTTCTAAATCCATTTTTTTTCAAAAAAAAAGTAATTATTCTGATTATAAAAATTTTGATAACCTAAAGAAATCAAGCTAGTTTGATTTATATTTAAATTTATTTCTATTTTGAAAAATCCAATTTTCCCAGTGTGTCTAAATTTTTATTCACAATTCAAATAATCAGAGAAAAGTTGTTCACCTAAAAGAAATCTCCACATTTGTTACAATCCATGTTCTGTTAGGACGCGTTGTTTTTGTTTTAATCGTAAAAAACGACGTTACAAATAAAGAAATTACTTTTTTGAAAAAAGGCACAAGGTGCAACAAAATGTTTAATAACAAAATTGGTTGCCTAGATTAGATCTAAAAATTTTCTATTTACCTTCTTTTCTCACGATACACGTGATGAGAATGTGTTGGCTAAAGCCGAAGGAGCTTTAACAAAAGATAATTTATAATCATTAAATTTCAGTCGTGGATGATTTGATGTTTAATTTTGAAAGTCCTATGCAAAAATGTGGGTGAAGTACAATGATCGAACGCGAAGCGCGAGATAAATATGTGATCGAGCGCGAAGCTACAGTGAAGTGAGCCGCGCGCTCAGCGCGCAATGAGAATGTGCCTGCGCAGCGGGCAGATTTTTTATTTGAGATTCGGAAATTAGCCCATAAGACCGCTAAAATCAGAACGGTCTTGTTGTCGGATTCGCTGAGAAAACTAGAAATCGAAAAGTAGATATTTAAAATGAAGATAATCAATCGTAATATCTAGATATTATCGTTTAGGCGCTTTTCCAGTATATTGAATAATGAATAACCCTTCTATCCGCTATGTATGTACGTTCACGACGATTTTTTTAACTCGGCTACCTATCCGAGTATTCAGCGATTCTTAGAAAAAATATTCAAGATCTTTTCCAGATTTTTCAGGTTAATAAATCAAGTCTTTTCAAGTTTCCTTTTTTGTACATCAAATAGTGAAATTAGCCATTGCATTTTCGAATGGCCAACAATTTCTGTTCTGTTGTATTTTATCAAATACTGGAGCAATAGAAATTATTGACTTTTCAAAAATATTCAAAATGCTACGTTAAGGTGTATTTTAGAATTTTATAATGTTCTCCAAATAGTCAATCCACGCCATTGACAAGACGCGCTGATGGGCAGCTGCGTCTTTGTACACGCACCTGTCAATGAGCTCAATTCTTCGGCCGATCCTGCTGTTTAGGACAGCTGTAGAGATCTTGTATGTTGTGTTCAAACAAGTTATTGGTCTGTTATTCTCTGCGTTAGACAACTTGCTTTTTTTAGGTAGGATTATAACGCGTCCTAACACCAGCCACTGCGAAATGGACGTTTCCGATTTTTAATATGAGGTGAATATGCGGGCCAGATGTTGGTGTATAGAAGTAAACTTCTTCCAACAGAAGTTCTTGACACCATCTGGTCCCGCAGCAGAAGAAATCTTCATGCCCCTGAGTGCTTTTTTCACCTCTTCGGCAGTGATTGATGAAAAAACCTTGTCAGATGTTATGAGATTGTCGCAAAACTCCTTGAAGCAGATGATATTAGCAGCATCTTCTTTCAACGATGGGTCAGCGAAAAACTGTTGATTCTCTGTGAGCCATTTCTTTCTCTTCTGTATTCTCCTCCTTGCGTCAGATAAAACCCGTGTATTGTCAACAATATGCTGTTTCATTGTCAGCAGCTTTGACTTGTTTAGTGTCATTGTAGATCCTCAATTCTTGGGCGAACTTTTGAATCCTTTCCGAAACGGTCTACCAGATGATATGTAGTCAATTACACACTGAACACGGGAAACATTCTCTCTTGCCCATCCAATCTTCTTGTTCAGTTGATTTAAGCGCCTTTTGGTCTTTTGATCTATCTTCGGTTTTAGCCTTCGGTTTTAGCCTTCGATTTCAAGCAGCCAAAGCTCTCGCAGCACCATAAACTGACGAATTTACGGTCTAGAGGAAGGACTCTTCCGAGATGTCCTGACGAAGGGAAACATCTATTTTAGCTAGATATTGGGGCTTACGAGGAATCTGCATGTCAATGTTCCTCCTTGTTTTTAAATCGTGGTCATATCTTAGAAGGTGCCTGCTTCCTGCTGTTGGTCTTAATTTCGCTTCCTTATCTTCGTCTGCAGCTTGCTCAAGCAGCGGTTATGGAAGCTCTCAAAGTCTGATGCAAAACGTGCTGAAGCTCTGGGTGTTTCTGACACCACAGAGTCTACATACGCGCCATAAAGCCTCCGTGAACAGAAATAATGCTGGCATCGTAGCAGTCTAGCATGTCGTTCTTGAATTGATTCGTCCAGTCAATATGATCGTTCCGCCTTTTCGTCGTCGTGTTTCCATCTTAATTATTTTTTGCACCCCGAACTCGAGGTTATTCGGCACTATTTGCCGACCCATGGTCGGGTGCTCTTCGCGTTCGCTCGTTTTGAACCTCATCTACAACTTTTTGGTGGTTTTATGGTGTTATGCAGTTCCCACGAGCAGCTAGGGAAGAGGTTCGTGCAACCTTGTAGAGCGCAGTATGCAAGGATAAGGCTGCATACTCTAAGAGGTCGCCCGGTATCCCAGAGTCATCGTTTGAGACACCTCACCCAGGTGCCATTCAGCTTTTGGCACGGTTGTTACTCCTACGCTTGGAGGTTGTTTCTTTGGGGACCACCCTGAAAAATTGTCCGCGACTGTTTATCAAATATTATAACCATATGCAGTAGAAACCCTTGATAGAAGGAACCTCTATTCGCAACCCCAGGACGCGTTGGGTAGCTTCATCATAGGCCCTTCGGTTCGATGCCAAAGGAATCAAAGCCTAAACCGAATATATATACATACATACATACTATAATTGAAAATTTACCTCAAATTCTAGATATTATCATATTTATCGACAGGATTAGTGAAAATCATCAAGATGAAATACAGAATACCAAACATGGTCCTCATTTTTTTTAGATAAACGCTACCACAAATTAAAATATTTTCAAAATTGAAATTAATCTTATAAGGAATCTCGATAAGAGTTAAACTAATACATATTTCTCAAAACGTTGATGTTTATATTACACAAGTCGTTATCTTGTTCGTCATTCTAAATTGTTTGTCTTTCATACGCTTCTTTCCCTAGACTGAAGCCAACAAATTTTTCAGATTTATAATATACGGGCCCGCACACACATTATGATTTAAGATTGAGAGGAAAAAAAATTACTTGTTACCAAATGAGAAGACCAATATTTGTTTAGAAACGCGATAAAATATTGTCCTTGAATCAGAAGGAAAGAAATCTAAGAAAAAATATGATTAAATTTTATTAAAGAATGTGTATTCTCTCTTGCCTCTGTTGGCACGACTCAGTAATTAGATTCACTATTATCAACGCATTTTATACATTTGAATATTGTAGAACAAAGAAACATAGTAAATGAAATGAATGTAGTAAGTGTTTCTTAACATGTTACACGAAAATCTCATTTTGCTCCAAAATTGACTATTCAAGGGAAAATTGAATAAAATGCACCAAGTTTCTAACGATTATTTTCTTTCTGAATAAAATAATCAATCGATAACCATTATTGATTATTTATTGAAGATCAGTTCTTTTTCTTCAGTTTGAAATAAAATATTTCTTTGCTAACAGTCTTATCCCTTAAATTTTAAGTCCCTACACCCACAACTTCTTATTTAAACAGAGAAATATTACAACCATACTACATTAAAAAAGGGAAAAAGGAAGTTTTTGATTATCGGCTGAAATTTTTATTTCTATCTGTTTTATATTCAACCCTTTCTATCAAAAGTATTTAAGTAACCGTGTTACTTCGAATCGCCCAGTTTTTTAATTAATGGGAACTTTACCTGAATGCGGAAAGATTGCTTTGACAGAAGACCTTAACTTTTTTGCAATTGTTTAATATCTTCTGCCGCACGTTTTTGATTCACATTTTTATTCTTGGAATCTGGGGGATCTAAAAATATACTATTTTTTCTTAAATTACTATGTTCTGAGTGAGACTCAAACGAAACATTTTTTTAATTTGGATTTTGGTCATTATCTGTTGATTGTATTAACAAATCTTTTTCTTAACACAGAATAGGTATTTTCTTGCTCGTTCTATTTATAATAACGTTTTCTTAAAATAAATGTTTCACTTTCAAAAATGAAGAAATAAGAAAATATTAATGAACATACAAAATATCCTTTCAAAAATAAAAGTCGAAGCAAATGTTTCTTACTACACTTTCGAAAATTGTGCAAAATAGACTCTCTGAACAATACTACGCAAATATTCATGAAAAGCTGATAAAAGAAATAAAAATACGTATCTACCTGTGAGTCCCGATTTATTATATATTTGGGTCAGATTAGTCAAGATCCATCAACGCGCTTTTTTCAATCGGAACAAATTACGTTGATAAAGAAGAATGTATTAAACGAATAAGTGGACCGATAGGTTACGCAAATTACAAATAATTGAGGAAGAAGTTCAGAAAAATCTAGATAAGGCAAAGAACAAACAAGCAATTTGAAATAATTTGCGTAGAAGCATTGTTGAGTTCGAGATATATGAGTTAGTTTATAAAAGAGATAAAACCCTATCCAATAAAGACGGGGAAACAGCGAGGAAACTAAATAAAGATTTTAAAGGTCCTTATAAAATTTTTGCGAAATTATCACCGACAGTTTATAAGATAGGTCAAATTCGTGGAAAATCAATAGGCAATTGTAATATAAGTGATTTAAAAATAATTGAACAATAATGGTAAATCTAAAGTAACGAAAGAGAATAAACATGAATTCAAGACAAAAGAAAGACAAATAAAGACGAAACTTCTTATTTTTACGAATTATAATGTTTACTTAAAAACTAATTAGGACAGAGATGTGTTTCTTTATTTCAGGAAATGTCAGAGAGTTGAGAAAGATAGGAAGATCGTAGGAAGGACCAAGAAAGTATAAAATTAAAAGTTAGGGGAGACATGAAAAGGGCAATAGAAAAAAATAGAAGGAAAATGGAGGAAGATTTGGAAAATCTTAGGATTGAAATATTGAAGGGAACAAAGGAAGTACAATTGAAAGCAAAACACCTGGAGAAAAGAGGACAGTATTCTTCAATCTGCAGAAAATTCTAAAACTTCTAAAAGAAGATGATAGGCCCCAAAAAGAAGAAGGGAAGATCAAGAGAGAAGAGGAGAAGATAAAGGAGAAAGAAGTGGCAAAGATTTAAAAAATTCTAAAATTGTTAAAGGAAAGCGACAGACGTGAAGAAGAAGAGAAAATGAAAAAAGAAGTAGAAGCAAAAATAAAGGAAGAAGAGGAGGTGAAAATGAAGAAAGGAGAAGATGCGAAGATTAAAAAAATTATCAACATTTTAAAAGAAAGTAAGAGACGTGAAGAAATGAAAGAAGGAGAAGAGGTGAAAATGAAGTCCAGAGAGGAGATTAATATGAAAGATTGGTTAGAAGAGCACAAGGAAGTAATTAAAAAGCAACAAGAAGGAACATCAGAGGTAGAAGAAAGAATTCAAAGATACAAAGAGAAACTACAGAGAGAAAAGGAAGAGGCAGAGAGAAAAATAACAGAAGAAATTATCAAAATTTAGAAAGAAGAAGTCAAAAGGACCTGGGTACTAACAGATGACGAGAAACAAGGAATAGAAAAAGAATGGATAGAAATAAAGCAAAAAAGAAGAGAGGAAGTCGAATTATATCTGATGAGTTTTCTACATAGTCCTCTACAGGACTATGGATTTTAGGTTAAGTTATTTGTTCGAAATCATCAGGATTCCAGCAACGATAGAAGAATGAAAGAGGAGAAGGTTAAAAGATTTCTTTGCCAATCAGATTTAAGCTAGATTTGTTAAAAAAGGAATAGAGTTGTCCAAATGACCGAAAGAACAACAAAATTAACGTTAGATTATTAATTTCATTTTTTTTTTGTTTGATTATCACTGGTTTGGCCAAATAGGTCGTTTTTCTTTATTTCTTTCAGAGAATGGAAACCATCGAGTCTTGGAAGTGTAGATTCGGTGGCAGAAAAATACCAAAAAAGTTATATCTGTTCCATGATGAGTACTGCTGGAGCACGGACGAGATCAGCAAGGCAGGGCACACAACACGAAATAAGGGTAAGAAAAGGTTTAAAAAGACAAAACCGGAATCAATTTATTTTCAATTCTCTAAGATATTAAAAATTTACAGTCCTTATATCGCAGAAGAAGAAAATAAGGATAGAGTAGAAGAAAATAATAACAAGGAAGGGAACAGACAGGAAAGAATAGATATTGACATGGAAGAAGGTCTGAGCTCAGTGGGCGACGAGCTGTTAATCCTGGACGTGGATGATCAGGAACTCTTACTGAGCCCGGAGAGGCCATTGAGGGATGTACCCCATCCCGCACTGTGGGGAGGGGGTGTAACGTGAAGTTACAGTGAAGCCCTTCCTTCTCTCGGCACTGACCTAGTTCGGAAGGGATGAGGTCCGAATTTTGGCGATCGGGATCGACAAATCCCGAAACTAGGTTGGCAGGTTGTCGACTAAAGATCACTAGTTCTCCGCTTCTACGCGACGGAATAAGTTGGAAACCCCCTACCCGCATGTGAATTGCCAGTGCCTATGCGTAGAACCATTGGGATTACCACGAGCCACGCTCACGACCTTCAGGATTGCGAAATCGAATCCCAGTCGACGATTTCCGGATAACGAGGCTGACGATTCTCGAAGGCCTTCCGTCATCAACTCTGGCGACAACCACCACACCTTGCTATATATCGCTTAATAAACGCAAACCATTTGTATCGAATCTTGACTCATGATTGACTTCAACCTAGCTCAGCGACCTCAATCTCACACTATCCATCATTTGTAGCCAGTTTCCGGGCAGATGGCCACACTATATGTGGGTATTATTTCTCTATCACTTATGTCAACTATCATCACCCCGCTCTCTATTTTTGATCAGTACTACCGAAGCTGACTGACAACATAACATGAAAATACGCAAAAATATTGAGCAAACTCCATCAGTCTGCGTTTAGTAGCTCTGATCTCGATTCTAGAGTACAGACGACAAATAAGAATCCAACCAAAACGTGAACAGAGAATGTGGCTTCAGAATTCGAAAAGCTTATTGGGACATAAGCGCAACCCTTTTTTATCAAAGCATTATAGGATGTGTATTATAATTGCATCTTTAGGGGTTAGGCTAATTTGATGTCTTAAGAGTATACACATATAATACAGACTAAAATCATGTAAAATGTTATAGCTCAATTTTATCTTAGATACAGATAGTTAAAAATTAGTTTTTGCAGACAAAACTTCAGCGCAATGAAGAGTGTTATAAAGGGTAGGTAATAAAAAGTGACAAGTTAATGTCAAAAATTAAAGAAAACTTTTTTTAATTAATACATATAAGCGTAATGAAATTCACATACTCTACTAAAAAATTAGTTTCCCACGAACGAATTAGTGTTTATCTCGACTAATGAAATCAGTAATTTTCTGTAACTCTTTAGTGGCTGACTATTGCCCAATCGAATAAGTAGACTTTGAAGTAATATTTTACTAATTTATGGACTAAAAGCGCATTTTGTGTTAGGAGGAAAAGCATTTTTTTTACTATAAATAACTTCTAATTAGAAATAAATATATTTGAATCAGAAGTTTACTTTGAGTTATATAGAAATTATTATATTTACCAACAGGATTAGTAAATATCACTAAGATGAAGCACAGGATACCAATCACGGCCCTCATTTTCTTGAAAAAAGGAAAAGAAAATGATGGAAAATTCCGATGAGCGTGTAACTAATTAATATTTTTTTTAATGTTTCAAGATTTATACTAGTCGATATCTTGTTCGGAAATCTAAATCACGTGTACTGTGTCACAATGTTCCTCTCATACACCACCCGTAAAATTACATCAAATTTATGAAATTATTATGTACAGTGTGGATTGAAGAAAAAGGTATTACACAATTGTAAATTACTAATTTAATGTTTATTTTGTTTCAAAAAGGAAGATAAAATCCTACTAAAGTCTGTTCATATAAAGTATCTGACGCAACCAAAATCAACAACGCAATTATTATTATATTGGCACACCTTCCTCTTATAGGTACTCATGAGCTGGTACGAGGGTCGTTCCAAAAGTAAGTTAATATGTTTTATAAATTGTCGGGAAAAGGTCTGGGAGGGAAAAATTGGCCGGGGATATTTTCTTTTGTATCTCAGGACATCATTGAATTTTCATGAGGTCATTATCAGCTTTTTTATCTGATTAGTATCATTGTAACCAGGGAGCTTCCTCTGACTAGCGTGTCCGATGGTGAAGTGCGATCTATAATCCAATTTTCTGTTTCAGAAGGTGTTGGTGTTCCCAATTCTATAAACCGAGGATCGGGTCAGGTGAAGGCTTGGATGAAGTTTTTCAACAATATCGCTAAGGCTGTACCGAGCATCTTCATTCAAAAGCGCACGAACTGCAGCAACAGCTTCGTCTCCACGGGAGGTGGAAGGCCGCCCATTACATCCTTTAGAGCCCCTATAAAGATCCAACATACATACTGGAGAGCCTACTTATAGGGATCCATCTTTCATACAAACTCTAGTTCCAATGCAAATGACCGAGATCAGCGTTTGAAAATGTTAATTTTATTTACAATAGAGGGCGAGAGATAATCACAACTTCGCACATGCCACGAACATAAACATACATAAGAAAAGGTCAAAAATTAAGATTCTGATTATCACAGTCATCTGCCGTGTACGCGGGATGGTCATAGAAGGAGATTTTAACCGATATCATTGTTCACGCCCAGAAAACACCAGACCCTGTGGCACGTGTTCAGCAATACTGCCTTCTGAATTAGATGTCGCGAATTTCGAACTCCCAGCTCTCCAAAGATTTGTACGCACCTCGCATGAACGTTCCCAGTGAAAGAAATCACGACCGGGTGGATGGTGACCTTGTTTACCCTCAAAACGGGTCGGGATCTCCTGCTTCAGCTCCGAATATTTCTGGATCTTCTCATGATGTCGGAGCCTAATTTTATTGTCAACGGGAAATGCTCATGTCTATTATTCTCACGTGTTAAGCACGTTTATCTAACTATAGGACATCTGGACGATTGTGTCTGACTAGATGGTCAATCAGAATAGTCCTGTCCCAGTAAAGAAGATGATGTTCGTTCTCTAGTACTTTAACTGGGCTATATTTGTAATAAGGCTCAAATCCCTTTAGTGAGCCAGGGTTCAGGGCGATTTGTGGGTGAATGATCCAATCAACATCATTATATCGGCGCATGTATACTTGCGAGATAAGCATCGTCCAGACAACAATGATGTGCTGGATGTTCTCATTGGAATATCCACAAAGGCAGCATCTGCCAATAACTGCCGCCATACTAAGGTTGTATTTTTGGTAATTCCTCGTCTTGATTACCCTCTCCTAGATGGCAATGACAAATCATTTCGTCTCCGAAAAAAGTTCACCCCGCCTTACCTGAAGGTTTGAAGCTGTCTATCTCGCCATTGAGCAGCTAGCTGTTCAACATTGAGATACGATGTTCTGGAATTTTACTTCTGCAACTTTTAAAATGCTATGGTCTAGAACTGTCCTCTCATGGCATATTTGGTGCTCGGATATTTTCACGCGGATGATTCTGTTAAACCTCTCCAGGTCAGTCATGGACCGGGTGACCAAACCAAAGGAGTATGTTATGAGTGGAATGGCATAGTTGGTAATTGCCTTTGTGATGTTCTTTGCATTGAGGCCGAACGCCAGAGTGGAGCGGACACCTAGCCTACAATATGCCGAGGTACCTGTAAGATTCTTCATCAGTAATCGCCTCAATCAGAGTGCGTTCTTCCAGTATCAGTGAAGAATTTATCTCTCCACGGGACAAATGTAGCTCTCTGCATCTGTCCAAACCCATAGAAACCCTGATGCCGTAGGAGAACTGCAGCAAGATGCTAAGTAGGCTGTTCAGTTCCGGCTCTGACCTTGAATGGACCTTTATGTCATCCATGTGCAGAAGGTGAGTAAGTTGAGACTCAGCCACTCCCACCTCAATTTTTAACACATAGGATGTTTTGTTGAGTTTCAAACTTAGTGAGTGTAATGCTGAACGAAACCATAGTGCGCTGAATGAATAACCTTGGAAGAATCCTCATTTAATGGGCAAGAACCGGGTATCCCTCATCACTTCATGAAAACAACATTCAATTCTTGTGCACCATGTGGGTATAGCGTGATCCAGAAATTGGATGACGCGAGGACAGATCTTATATGTCTTAAGGACCTCAAGTACATAATTGTGCGGTATTAAGGGAATCACTTGTTGTGGGTCAATTTAGACCATGTGCAAATTGCGTTGATTCTGTTTCGCATGCAACATAGCTATAACGTCAATCACGACTTGGTCCTTGCAACCACAAGAGCCTCGACAGCAACCTTTTTGTTCTTCGGAAAGGAGGTTGTTCTCCTCTACCAGCATCTACCTTTTTGTGCATCATATACGTTACGCCCTCCTTCATCAAAGAGGGTAAGTGATCTGGGTTCTCCACGATATTTTGAAGGACTCAAGTAACGGCTGGGTACAGAACTTCTAGTTATTTGTAGCAGAAGCTGTGCAACCCATCCACACCCGCCGCTTTCCACTTCTTAACCCCCTTTAGGATTCGAGTTACATCGGAGGCTGAGATGGATAGAATATTCATCCCAGCGAACTATGCAACTCTCTCATTTTCGAGACGGAGCCACGTCGCCTCCAGTTGACTTAACCTATAAGTACGCCAGGTGCTCGACCAATATATAGCCATTTCCGCGGCCTTAGGTGGTTAACAATAATTTTGAGTCTTGTTTTTGCCATCTGCAAGTCTACGATAGGAACGTTTTTCGTCTGCCAAAAAAGTCCTATTTTCATACCTTCTCACGGTCGTTCTCTTGAGTCGTTGCAGTCGCGCTGACAGAAACCTGAGCCTCTGTTTAAGATAGTCAATAACTTCATCCAGATTCTTATTTGACTAATTTTGCTTTTAATTTGTAAATAGGTTTTCGGTGTGAAAGGTCCAAGTAATAAAAACATGTAGAATTTAGTCAAAAAGGGGCTACGTACGCTTCGAACTCTATGTGGTCCCTTTTCAAGCCTGTAGCAAATAATAATTTATTGTAAAATTATTTATAATATTAAATTAATGAAACATCATATGAAAAATTTGCGTTTGGAAGACAAAATATCCTTGTGTGTAAAATTTTTAATTTAACCTCCTCCATCAGAAACAATGTGATTCATTCTCAAATAGAAAATTGTTTGGAAACGATAAACTGGAGATATACATTTTTAGGTGACAATGTTATGAAAATATACATTATTATCACTGTAAAAAATACAGAAAAAAACAAAATTATGGGGGATAAGAGAAGGAAAAAATAATTAAAGGTTATGGTAACGTAATGAATTGCATTAAAGATGAGCAAACAAAAAACTTACCAAAGATTAATATCAGAATACATTGTTGTGATTTTGGAGTGAACCAAAGGGTTAACATAAATTGAAGTTTCACATATTAGTGGAGTTTGTGGAAAAAGAAATTATTACGAGAAGCTAACAGTGTTTGCAAAAAAGATTCTTTCAACTTTCAAATTTCAACAAGTTTTTACGAAGACATCCATGAAGGGTCAGGTTAGTACGTTCAAATATTAAAAATGTAATAGTAAAGTTAATTTTTACATAATAGACTAGAGAAATCCGGTAGTTTGGAGTTGTGATATCTGAGATTATCACATTTTCTTCCTTTATCAATGTAAAAAGATTCAATAGTACGGCGTTTGTACAAATTTTTTTCTGAAGCTAATATTTTTGGATGTAGAAAATAAAAGATTAGAATTATGACGTTGATGTTCTTTTATTCTATAGTGTAATGGTCTACTAGTGTGTCCAATATAACAGTAGTCACAGTATAAACAGTCAAAAAAGTGAACAATATCACTTTTGTGAAAAATATCTAATTTATCGTCAGGGGATGGAAAAAAGTTAAAATAAGATTTAGTGGGTCTGAAAATTAACTTAATATTTTTTTGTCTTAAAATATTAGCTATTTGGTCCATAGAACCAGATATAGTATATAGTTTATATATAATGGACAAGATAATGCTGTTTTTCATTTGCTTCATAAATTTTTCTGTATGAAACAAATGAAAAATATCAGTGTTTTGTCTAGAATGTATAAACTATATATAACTTTTTTACCTGGGAACTGTCCATAGCACTGCGTAAAACCTATTGTACTATGCCCTTACATTTAAATATCTCCCTTAGGGCCAGTCTTTGCCGGAAATACGTATACCGATTTGCTTGAGATGTCATATAAGTCTTCTGGTTCGAGAACATAATCCTCCAGGTATCTACTTCTGAGGAACGACAGTGCATCACATTCACAAAATTATTGATGAGCTATCTCTGCACGAAAATCACATTTTCAACAATGAGGGTTGTCTCCAATCCTCATGTTGGTCAAGCTTTTTCTCAGTCAACAGTATCCAGTAAGCATCCCTACTATGACTTTAATCTGCCTTCTTTCTAAATTCAAAAGTTCTTCAGTCCTCTTAGTACATGTATCAGATGTGAAATTCTTAGAATGCACCATTTGTTTGGTTCCCTTCTAATATCTCGCATGCTTCTCCGAGAGCCATTTACCAAGGGCTTCATTTGTCGACGTGTACGAAATACAGTAGTAGGGTTCCGGGTCAATGAGGGGCTGTCAAGCTCTCGTCTTAGCCAGTGCATCTGCATTCTCATTACGTTCAATATGCCGCTTGCAAATTTCCTCCATGCAAGCGTTAATAGCTATTATTTTGGCCTGGAAAACTATAGGATATGTACCCAGTGCTGTTGCTTTCTCAAACCAGGTCTTCATCCCATAGATTCCAGCCATGGTTCCCAAGCAGTCTTTAGAGCCGTCTGTGTACCAAACGAGACTTTCTGGTGTAAATAATTCTTCCCTTCTCCCTTCCTCATGCCGTTCTTCCCTTTTAGGGAAGATGACCGTTACAGGTTTCATGAAGGATAATTTTCTCAACATAACGTTAGTTTTCATAGCGAGAATATTATCCTCATAGAGCATGCGCTTTTTGATATCATGTAGATCTTTTACCTCAACGTATCTAAAGTTGCCCCGTACTAGGAGTCTATAGACTTCGGCTGCTGCAATCTTCCTCACGAAAACGTGCGACGGCGGAATGCCCAGAATGACTGAAAGCGCTGCTGTTCTTTTTATAACGCCAGTGATCACCAAGCAGAAAATCCTTTGGAGTTTTTCCAGTTGTTCAATAGTACTGACTAGTTCAGTATTTGGCAACCAGATCGTTGTTGCATATGCTCTCATGTGTCTGATTATTACTGTGTAAAACCAGTAAGTAATCCTTGATTTTAAGCTCCAGAGTTTCCCTGTTGCGCATCTACAGGCGCAAAAAGCCACTTTAGTTTCTTAGTTTTTTTTTTACCATTGCGCCAACATTGAGTCTCAAGGCCAATTGAGAGTCAAATATAAATACTAAGCTGATTTTGAAAATTCTACTTCCCTACTGTATAACGAATCAGGTAATCAACTACAAGCGCCCGCTGGGTGGATAAAAGAACTCCTTCCTGTGGGCATCCCCTTGAAATTTTGGGCTTCACTTCATTACCATGTCGCGAAGTATGTACCGTTCTGCTTTTCAACGTGGAGTACATCCACCTGTTTACGGTGTCACTAACTCCGTGTGTTTAAGCTGAACCGTTCTTTAGAGTAGATGGCAAAGACATGCAATGAACTTATATTAAATTCGTTGACTGGGTTCACGAATTCTCCAAAATAGAAATAGTTATTCTTATGCCTTGACAGATAAGAGAATAAAATAAAAATATACTTAATTCGTGGACTAGTGAGCCAAGTTCGGGACACTTCGTCCAAACCGACGACGTTAAAAGTATCATTTTTGAAGCAGCGTTCTTCAAATCTTAGGATGACTTTTCCAGGTTGTACCCCATCGATTTTCTTCTTTAATGCCACTTCCATAGCCCAGCCTGCTCGTCCTCGAGTTTTGTTATTGTAAACCCCTCGACGACTATGGCCAGTTGCAGGTGTCTTTAAAGAGCCTGGATATAGGAAACTGTTGTACCTCTCAGCCGAATCTTCTTCTGTTTCCTTATTTCATTCGGCGTGCTGCTATGAGGATGGCCCCTCTTTGGGGTCCCTTCCTGGCTAATTGTTGCGTCC
Source organism: Andricus grossulariae (assembly GCA_011634705.1). NCBI lineage: Eukaryota > Metazoa > Arthropoda > Insecta > Hymenoptera > Cynipidae > Andricus > Andricus grossulariae. Next base: position 76,030,318 of record JAABKJ010007545.1, on the reverse strand, counting down.
GATTAATTGAACGATTGGCGTCTCAACCTCTTTCTAGAAGCTCCCGACAATACATTAATATCGCCAGGATTACTCCCAGATGATTTCCCACTTATAGATACCGCAGCACATTCTAAGGCTTCTTTGGTAACTTCCATCTTCACAAGGGAGGATCCTTTTTCCAAAAGTATTGTTGCCAAAAAGGTTATTTTAGAATTTTTTTAAAGAACTCATTTTGTTCCCATGAGTAGCCAGGGAAATATTTGGTCAATCTCAACAGAGCCCCGCTTGTAGAGAAAAGAAACTGTTACCTTGAGAGTTCGCCCGGTATACCAGAGAAGCCTTATTATTCAGACGATCCTGCCTTGATATTGAGACAATCGCTATGCCATGATTGTCTCCTATGTGTATTAGTATGGCCCAAAAAATATGTTTCCTTTTATCACTCACTATCCTATTTTCTTTTATTTGGTGCAAAAGTAATTTTTGAATTTTTCATAATTAATAACAGTGTTTTCAAGGCTTTCAAACGCTAAAAAGTATTAATTTATTTTATTTGTGGAAAAATGATAAATTAGTTACGTAAAAGCAACAAGTATGCCCGTAGTATGATCGTAGCAATCAGATAAAATAATTTCACCGTAATTTTGTGCTATTGGAAAAGAAGTCTCCTTAAACTTACTTAAACTTCCCCTTAGAACGATGTTTTCTTTTCACGGGTTTTCGCATATTTTCTGATAAGAAAATTTCTCGGATGACTTCATGAATATTGCTGAAATATTTCGGTGATTTCAAAATAATTTAGGGATAACTGAAGTTCGAGTTTTAAACCTTCAAACAAACCGTTTAAAAAAAGTGGTGAAATACCGTTTCTCTGCAAAAACTGTGTAACTGTTTTACCAGGATCTCAGAAAATCAGGCTAATACTTATTAAAAAGAAATACCACATCATGGAAAATAGGACACTACTTTAGCAGAATCGTCTCGTAAATTTGAAACAGCAAATGAAAATACGTGTTTCTTACGTGTAACAGTGAAATCAACAAAATGTAATTAATAGAATATTTTTAATTCCTGTATGTCTTATCGATTTTTAAGAGTTGAGCCTGAAAATAAGAAAAACAGAATAGAACTTTCCATACATTGAAATGAGTTGATTTTGCTTTCTAAGTATAGTACTCTAGATTTAAATAGTTGGTATGGATTGTATCAGGTGAGATTACTTTCTAATAAGTACCAGACCCATTTTCTGATATCATTGGGAAACATTTACTTGATTAACGCCAAAATATGGTATTTGACTATTTTGTATGAAGGGTGGTTTAAAAGCTAAACGTCATATTTTAAACTGTCGTTGGATGATTAAAGAAACTATTTAATATTTATGTAGTATTTCTAAATTCATTCTATGGCTTTTATTATGATATTATATTGTATATATATATATAATATATTTATTTTATTATAAGAAATTTTTTTTTTCACTGTGCAAGAAGCAATATATTGTTCTAAGGAGTAGTTTTGAAAAGTGCTGGTGTAGTGTTGTATCAATAGAACACATTTTAACTTCCATAGGTCATTTATGGTCATTCAAGGTCAAAATGATCTAAGGTATATCGTCTTATTGTCATACTTCTAGCACACACTATAAATTATTTGGACTTATCAACACCAACACTGTGATGCAAATGTGGGCGCGTTGAGCTACTCCGCTTGCGTTAGGGCGGTGCGTTTGTTAGCCGCAGTTGGCGCGGAATGCAATGTGGGTATAAAAACAACTTTTTGAGGAAAAAAACTAATTATTATACAATGCACAAGAATTTATATCAACTGTATTTATACAATTTTTTTTGGTTAAATATAAGTTAATCTTTGGGCGGTCCTAACACAAGCGCAGTAGCTTAGGGCGTCCACATTGATATCATTGCACCGACAGCGCGCGGAAAGACGGTCAGCCACCGATAAATGCATTCAGCGAGCTCCAACTGGTCGAGTAAAGTCACATGACTTAAAACGGCCAATGAGATGAACCAGCGGTCCTAGCCCTAGAGTGTTCCACCACCATCCAGCGATAGCTGAGGTGAGAAGGAGGCATGGAAGGGGACCTAAGACCTCGCATACAATTAAAACAAAAAACACAAAAAATTAACACAAAAAAACTCGTGTGTTACCACTCGACACACTCGTCAGCGATTGCCGCCTTTTGTCCCTAGATATGTCATATACTTAAGTCACATGACTTAAAACGGCCAATGAGATGAACCAGCGGTCCCAGCCATAGAGCGTTCCACCACCATCCAGCGATAGCTGAGGTGAGAAGGAGGCATGGAAGGGGACCTAAGACCTCGCATACAATTAAAATATATATATATATATATATATATATATATATGTATGTATGTATGTATGTGTGAATGTATGTATGTATGTATGTATAAAAACTGTTTTATTTGGGAGTTATTAGAAACCTGTTTTGGCTGTTAAAATTTCTTTTTCTACTATTATAGACATTATATCATTATCTTATTTATTTATCTTTTATTATGTCATTTGTTGCAAAACCAAGATCTTTGGGAATTTTTTTTTATGGTGATTTAAAATAATAAGAAAAGACGAGAGAGCAAAAAAGGAGGAGGCACGGGTAGCCTCAATTACGCTCCCAAAGGTGCTGGCATTCTTCTTTGTCGTTTCTCGTGGAATTCCTAAAAATCTTTGCAATCCTGTAAAATTCCATGAATACTTTTTGAAATTTAATGAATTTCTTGAAATTTTTGATATTATGTGTAAGTTCCTTGAAATCCTTTGAATTCCATGTATATCGTACATAATCTTTTGAAATCCTTAAAATCGCTAGTAATATTCAGAATTCTGTGAAAATCCCTCATAATCATTAAAAAAAACCATTTAAATCTGCTAAAATCTTAGAAATTTGAAAAAAATTTAAATCCTCCAAAAATTGATTAATATCTTTACAATTTGTGGAAATCTTTCTATTAAAGTTTCTCAAAATCCCTCATAATCCTTAAAAATATGCAAAAATCCTTTAAATTGCGTTAAGTCTTTTGAAATCTTACAAAATATTCTAAATTCTCATTGAGAATATTTGGAAATTCCTCAAAATCCTTTGAGATCGCGTGAATTCATCGAAAACTTTTAATCTCTTAAAATATATTAAAATCATTTAAACCTTTGCAGAGCTTTTTGAATCCCGTGAAATCCTTAAAAATGCTTTGAAATCTCGCGACTTCTTTCCAAATATTTTGAAATATCTTAAATTCTCTTGAAATATCTTAAAATCACTTGAAATCTCTTTAAATCCTCAGTTATTATTATTATTAATATTATTATTATATCATTACCCCGAAAGGGAAACGGCTTAATGATATAATAAAATATAATAATTAAGCCGTTTCCCTTTCGGGGTAGGCGTGAGTAATCCGCGGAAATCGTTTTAAATTCTCTAAAATCCCTCAAAATACCTAAAATTCCATTGAAATCCGTCAATATCTCTTGAAATCTCATAAAATCTCTTAAAATCTAATCAAGTTTCCTAAACATCCTTATAACATTCTAAAATCCATTAAAGGATTTGAGATTCGCTCTGAAATTAAACTGGGTAATTTCTTTAGAAACGTTTTTAAATCAATTGAAATTTGTGAAATTTCTCGTAATCCTTTGGAATCTTTTGAAATATCATAAAACTTTTGAAATCACTTGAAATCTTTAGTTCATATAGTTTTTAGGGTTTTGTAGCTTCGAGCAGTAGGAGAAGTGATGGGAAGGAAAGTGGGAAAAATAAGAGGAGGGGGTTTAGTGAAAGTGTGGGAAAATTAGGGGAGGGGAGGTAGTAGGAAAATGGGGAAATGAGTGGTGAAACGTAAAGGAAGTGAGGGGAAAGGAGTGAAAATAAGGAAAGGAAAATCAGAAAAAATGGAGGGGAGTATGGGCAGTAGGTGGAAATAAGGGGAGAGAAAGAAGGGTAGTTACGGGAAATGAGGGAGGACAAGTAGGGGAAGTGATGGAAGAGAAAGTAGGGGAAATGAGGGGAAGGAAAATAGGTGAAGTAGTCAAAGTGAGGGAGAATTAGTGGTAATAAGAGAGATAAAGTAGAGGAAATAAAGTGAAATAAGAAAGGAAAATTAAGGTAAGTGAGGGGAAACTAGGGGATGATGAGTATGGGAAATTAGTGGAGATGAAGGAGAGAATGTAGGGGAAATGATGAAAAATTAGGAAAGTTAGAGGAAACGAGGGGATGGTGAGTAGGGGAAATGGGAGGAAATAAGGAGAGAGGAAGTAGAAGAAGAGTTTAGGAGTAAGCGAAGAGTAACTAGGTGTAATGAGGGGAGGGAAGGCAGTGGAAATTAAGGGAAATTAGTGAGTGAAAGTGAGAGAAGTGAGTGTATGTAATGCAATAACTTCTTACAACCGACAATAATAGATAGAGAGGATAGAAGAAAAATTATTTTTTGAAACATTTTTAAGATTTAAAACGTTTCAAGGGAATAAAAAATGTTTCTTAAGATTGCTAGGAACATTTTAAGCTATTTTTAATTTAAAAAAATTAATTTTAAGAGAAAAAAGAAAAATATTTCAAAACATTTGGAATGATTTCATAGGAGTTCAAAAAAAATGTAGGAAATCATAAAGCTAAATTTATCAATTTTGCAAGAGTACAAGGTGTTACAAAAAATTTGTGTATCAAAGAGATGAAATATTTTTTCTTGAGGTTACTGGGCAAATTAGAAATAATTTTTTTTCACAAATTAATGTTAGAAAATTAGGGTAGTTAGAACATTGAAAAAGATTTCGAAGATTCTCAAAAAATAATCTGGAAGATTTTACGGTAAATTTTCTAATTTTTCAGGATTTAATAAAAAAAATCGGAAGAATTCGAATCATTTTGAAGAATAGTTAGAAGTTTTGAAAAAAATTGCAAGCATAATATAATATTTGAAAAGATTAAAAAAATTTTTAAATAAAATACATTTTTGAAGATTTGGAACAAAAAGTTTAGAAGCTTTCTAAGGATTTTAAAAGGTTAATAATAAAAAAATGTTTTGTAAGATTCGTAGAAAAATGTACAATGATTGTTTTTTTTTTGAATTAATTTGAAGAGAATATTTAAAAATATTTCAAAACATTTAAAAAGATATCCAAAATTGTCAAAGAAGAGTCCGGAATATTCTACGGCAATTTCTTTGATTTTGCATACATTTTCGCACATTTCAAACAAAAAAGTTAGAAGTCTTTACAGAATTTTGAAAGGTTTTGAGAGCGAAATATTTTTTCTTATGATTTATAGGAAAATTTAAAGTGATTTTTTTATTAAAAAATTTATTCTAAAAAAATATTTCAAAATATTTCAAAATATTTGAAAACATTGTCAAAATTATTGAAATAGAATGTCGAAGATTTAAAAGCAATTTGTTTAATTTTGCAGCATTCTTTATTAAATTTTAAGAACAATGGCAATTATTTTAAAAGATATTTAGAAGTTTAGAAACAATCTCAAAAATAATATATAATTTGATAAGATTTCAATACATTAATAGCAAAATGTAGATTTTTGAAGATTGCTAAATAAATTTGGAAGATATTTAAAGATTTGGAATGGTTTTAGGATATTAAACACATTTTATTGAGATTGCTGCGAAAATTTTAAATGATTGTTTATATTTTCAAAAATTAATTTTTGATGAGAATATTCAACAAGATTTTAAAACATTAGAAAAGATTTTTGAAAATGGGATAACCGAACAATCCTGAAAAATGTAATTCTCGACACTGTAAAATTCCCAAAAAAGAAAATAATTTGAAATAAAAAACTGCCCGATATTATCAAATTGCCGATAATGAAAAATTCTCAAATTGGAAAATTACACAATAATACAATTCCTGACACTTAATAATATAACAGAATTTGAAAATTCTTGATTCTGAACAATTGAAAAATTGTTTTTAATAACAGATATATACTACAATAAAAATATATGTTTATTAAATGCAAGTATTTATTATCATTTATTATTTTATTGTTCAACAAATTTCGCATCGTTTAAATTCGGACATTTCATAACTAAGGAATTTTCCTCTATTGGTAATTTTAAAAAGTCGGATATTTTATAATTTGAAAGAATATCTGGAAGAATTTAAGGTTTTTGTTTTCAATTTTACAAGATTAAGCAAAATAGAAATAATTCGAGTCAATTTAAAAGATATTGAGGAATTTTTACATTTTTCAAGGGATTAAAAATATTAAATTTTTTTTAAAGATTTCCGAACATTCCTCAAATATGTTGAAATTTCTTGAAAACTTCTAAATATCTAAATACCTTTCAAACTGAATGAAAAATTTTTTCTGAATTTTGTAAAATCCTATAAAAGAAAAAAATTATCTTAAAAGTTTGTTATTCATTTTCGACACTTCTAAAATCTTCAAAAATTTTCTCGAATTTTCTCAAAAATATATCTAACCTTAAAGAAAAACTGATAATACTTTTCGAAAACATAATCTAGGCAGACATTTGAGCGTTCGAAGCCTAAAACAAATAAAAAGTTATTCAAAATTTGTATTTTGAATTAGGAATTATGATTTCCCTAAAATCTGTAAACTATACCCGCGCGATTGATGATGCTAGTTCTTTTTTATTCAAAATAAGTTTTCTCTTAAATAAATACAAAAAAAAATTATTCTTTTCTTTTTTGTTCACTCAATATAGGAAAATTATAATTTTTCTCCCACCTTGGGATTCAAAATTGTCTAAAATCTATCAAAACACTCAGAAACAAATTAAAAAATAATTTCAGAGTTAAATATTTCTTTCGCTTTTTCGGTTACAAATTTCATTATTTGTTTGAAAATTTGAATATTTTGTACTAAATTGAACGATTTTGAAAGAGCATCATTTTATTTAGTTAAAAATAATTCGCCTTTTTGGCTTGAAGCTTTAACAACCTAGTTGATTTTTTTTCTGTCTTGACTACAAATTCAACCATTTTATTGAAAAATTGTTTTCTTGTTGAATGTAGCTGTTTTTGATTTGAAATAAAAATATTTTCTGGTTGAAATGTCAACTATTAGATTTTTTGTTGAGAAGACATATTTTTTCGTTCAAATTTATGTTTTCAATTAAAAAAAAACATTGATATATTTTGTTAAAAGTTCATCTTTTTTTTTTGGTAAGAATGATCTTCTTGGTTGAAAATTCGTCTCTTTGGTTTCAAATGTACATATTTCGTTGCAAATTCGTCTTTTTTGATTGAGTTCAACTGTACCTGATTCAAAAAGAAAATCTTTTTTGGTTGAAATTTGAACTATTATATTTTTAATTGAGAATTAATCATTTTCGATTGGAAGTTGAACTACTTTGTTAATTATGTTCGTTTTTTATTGAAGATTCATCATTTGAGTTTAACATTCATTTCTTTCATTGAAAAATTTACTGTTTTGTATCACATTTTTTCGGTTTAACATTAATTTTTTGTAATGAAAATGTAATCATTCCATTTTTGGTTCAAAATTTATATTGTTGAGTTGAAGATTCAACTATTCGGTTGGATATTTATTTATTTTCCATTTGAAAATTCATGTATTTTGTTTAAGATATGTCTGTTTTGATTGAAAATTCATCTATTTAAAAAAAATACAATGTCTACTGAAAAAATTTCTGTTGGTCGTAATTAGGATTTATCTAAAGAAAAACTTTTAGAAAAATATAATTAATTTTTAGCGCTAAAGAGATTTGTAGCCCAAAATAAGAAAGCTGACATTTTCCTACCACACTAAAATTCAAAATTTTCTAAAACATTCCTTGTTTCAGAAATATTCAGTGGGTCATAACTAACATATGACTTTCATTAAAAAGTGTAACAACTATCACTCGAAAGTTATGAATGAAGTTTTGCAAAAATTAAATTTGGATATATATATTCCTAAAATACAAAAGTACCTAAAAAAGTAACAACAGTTACTTTTTTTGGGAAATATAAGTAAGCAAAAGTTACATTTTTAATCGGTAACGATAACTAGTTACTTTTTCCGTGATGTGACAATGACTATAACTAGTTCCTTTTAAAAAGTAACTTACCCATTACTGAAAAACTACGCATGAAAAATGGGCAATAACATTCGCACGCATAAAAAACGTTGTATTTATTTAAAAAAAAATCATATTAGGAAAGGTTACGAAACAAATGGTGGTCCAAAAATCGTCCAGAAATGCGTTACATAATATAATGAACGACCCTAGATGGTAAATACAAATGAATGTCGTATTATCGATTGTTGATTCGGTTTCCCTGAATGAGCACAATAGCAATAATTTCTGAAATACAATGAAGAATAAAACATTCATTGGGAAGTATAAGAGTGGAGAGTTTGTTGGTTGGAAAGAGTCCACAGGTCCACACCTGGGGCACCGCGGGCGGTGTAGTCACGCATAATGTATATTCCACACACCGGAATCTTCTCCTCGACTGGGTGGCTGGAGATCGGTATCCTTTGTAGGCAGCCCAGCAGCGAGTACTTTATCCACAGGTCGGCTATCCGCTATCGGATACCAAATGCCCACGTATACAAGAGAGTCAAACGTTTCCGCGGAGAATCGCGAGATACCGACATTTCTCTCGCTACACCGCGAAGAAGTCACGATGCTATCGGACTTAACACCTGCGAGGATTCGCACGGTAGGTGGCTTCTGTGTATTCACTTCTTCACACACTTCTCGTGAGTTTCTTCTTTCACCGTATACAGTGTATTATGTGTGTGGGAAGTCAGTGCGCTTTTGCCCCACACAAACACGGTTTCTGGACTCAGGATTGTTTATTCGATAGAGAGTTGAAATAAATCACAATTCAGTTTGTGCAAGATATTGTGAGACCACTTTTTTAGCAATGGTACTTTGTGTGATTCATGATATTATTTTATTAAGCCGAGCGGTTCTGTTTGTCGAAAGAATATATATAAAAATAGAACTGCATGGAGAACATTTGCGTGTTAAATTTTACATAACTTTCGGTAAGTGTTCGGTAAATGGAGGACATTACGGCGTTATATTAAAATTTCACTTTCAGTCATGTAAAATGAACTAGGGTAATATTTAATGTGAAAATATGAATTATTAATATAAATTCATTATAATTTAATTTGCGATTCAGTAAGAAATTATACAACTAGATAATAAAGATTACCTGACAGTTGGGTAAAACGAGATGTGGATTACCTACCAGTTAGGTAAAAAGGGTCGAACTGTTAGGTATAGCTTCAATCAAAGAAAACAAAGTCTACCTCTCTAAATATGTGAATTCTACATCCCAGTCATGTAAAATTTCGTGCGCCAGCAAAAAAAAAAACATTCTTGCTACAAACAGATTCTGTGGAAGGTCATCCACTCCTACACACATACTTACACATATCATACAATTCATGAGTATATTGTTGATACATATACACAATTTAAGTTAAACAATTACATAAAATCACAATACATTATATACGATATAGTCGAACACTTCTAACTATATTATCGCTATTAGAAACCGAAAACGCTGTGACGGGTTTCGAACCACCTGAGCTGTGTTTAACGCGTTCTATCGCCAACAACTAAACCTAACTGCTAACCTAACAGTTGGAATATCGAGAAAAAAATCTCGGCTATAAAATTAAAGTACGAGAACGTCAGGACCGTGCGAAAAAAATATCTGGTCCACGTTTCATCGAAATTTGTCATTGTAACATTTTATTAATAAGCGGGCTTATAAATTTGTAGGAAGTAAATAAAAACGTTGGATAATTTTTTATTTGAAATTTTCTAACCTTAAAACTTTATATTATTTAATTTTCAACATTTTAAACTTTTACATGGTCTACTATTTAAAAATACTAGAACATCGTGCGTGCTATGCGCGCGCTAATAACCCTTTCTTTAGCAAATTAACTCGGTTCATTTTTCAACCTTTTGTTATATATTTCACAGAGAATCTTATATTATTTGAGAACGTTGTACATGATTCAGGGAAGAGTGGGGTATGGTGTCTCGCTTTGACTGTAATGCCTTATAAACCATGAATGAAATTTGATTTTGATGTGTGTATTTTTTAAGGTGAAGCTTACATTACAAGGGAAAATATGTTATTACTCCGAACCGCTTTTTAATTACTTCATTATGTAATATTTAATTAATTGATGGACGTTGCGTTTTAGTCAGCGAACCCCATACATTAAGGTACAGAGACCGTCATATCACTGCCGCTTATTTAAACAATATGAACATTGTAAAATAAAAATGATATAATATAATAACTCTGGAAACTGTAATGTAACGAAAAAAATTACTCCTGGCATTTTCAACACTAATTTCATATTTGTTTATCAATCAAAGTAAAGTATGTGGCAAAAGCAGTTGCTCTTACTCACTGCCGAAATACATGGGCACGCTGCGGCGCGGCGTCATGCCCCATATGTGGCGACTCAAAATTTAATTAATTTTGATACATTTAAAACGTGTATAGAAACAAATTATGATACCAGAAGTTCAATAAAATACTGTCCCTAATAAAATATAACTTTTTCATGATTCAAATATTTCAAAATATGATCTAAGTGCTTAATTTCAGCCAAAAACTTTTTTATTGGTTTCCACCAAAACTGTTTTTTCATAATTACTCTTCTGACGCGGATTTGGAAAGAGAAATTGCATGAAATCACTTTTTTTCGAAACAGAAAAAACTATTTTATGTGAAAAACTAATATGAATATCAATAAATACGGGCGTTGTTTGTAATAGTCACCGTCCCTCGCACCGACACCATACCTCACTCTGCCCCACAGAAGTTTCCTTATTAGAGCGAGAAAATTCCAGTGAATTCAATATGAATACAAATTTTTTCGACTTACAATTCTTTCTTTTGGTGGGCAATTACTTTTTTTATTGAAAATTTTTTTCAACCAAAAGGTCAACTAAATTTTGTTTTAAAACTTTTTGAGATACATTTAATCTTTCCGGTAGAGAATTGATTTGTTTCCTTCAAAATTTTAATACCTCTAGGAAAATGTAAGTTATTTGCTTGAAAACTTTATTCCACTATCTGAAAATTCAACTAATCTATTTTTTGTTAAAAATTTATCTTCTTTAGTTATAAATTTATCAATTTTGTTGAAAGTTTGTCTTTTTTTGGTAGAAGATTAACCTTTTTGGTTGAAATGCATGTATTTTATTTAATTTCTTTGGTTAAAATATAGTTTTTTCTTATTAGAAATTAATTTCTCAAACTAAAAATTTATCTCAATTTCTTATCAAGATTCTTTTTCATTAGGGGTGTGCAAAAAACTCGAAACTCGAAGTTTGAACGAGTCGAGCCGAGCTTGTTAGCTTTCGAGTCGAGTCGAGCTGAGCTCGATCCTTTTCGAGCCGAGTCAAGTCGAGATCGAGCTTTCCAGAAAGCTCGAAACTTTCCGAACACCCGAACTTCTTCGAAAACTCGAAACTTTCGAGTTCTCGGATGTCTTCGAGAACTCGAAATTTTCGAGCACTCGAATACTTTCGAGCTACTCGAAAGTTTCGAGCTGCTCGAAAGTTTCAGGTTCTCGAAACTTTTGAAATTACCAAGAATTTTTTCAAATCTGATACCACGAGGTTTTCCGCATTGCTGAAAGCGATTTCAAAATAAAAATTTGAGATTTTTTATCCAAAACGATGACCAAATTATGTAAAAATTCAATAAACTGACGACATCCCTGAATACAATAAATTTCTTCAAAATTTCAACAAAATTTATGATCAGAAGCCCGAAAAAAACTCTAGTTCACTGAGTCTCATGCAAATCAGTCAGTTTATTAAATTTCTCATTGGTCGATTTATTTAAGTTCTTATAAATTTAGTCGCCGTTTTCGATAAAATATCTCGAATTCTTACTTTTGATTCTAAAATCAGTGTTGGAAATTCAAAAAACCCTTTAGTATCGGGTTTGCAGAAATTCTTGGTTATTTCAAAAGCTTCGGGAACCCTCAATTTTCGAGCAGCTTGAAACTTTCGAGTACTCGAATGTCTCCGAGAACTCGAATTTTTCGAGAACCCGAAACTTTCGAGTAGCTCGAAAATTTCTAGAACTCGAAATATCGAGCATGCTCGAGCTCGAATCGACTCGAAAAAAGTCGGCTTGACTCGACTCGAAGTTTCGAGCCGTTTGCACACCCTTATTTTTCATAAAAATTTAATCTTTTTGGCAAAAAATTCATTTTTTAGTTGAAAGTTTATTATATTTGCTTAAAAACTCATTTCTCCAACTAAAAATTAAATTATTTTATACTTCTTTCAAAATTTATGGTTTATGGTTGAAAATTCATCCATTTAGTTCAAAATTTATCTTTTTTTTATAGAAGATGAACCTATTTGGTTGAAGATGCAACTATTGGGTTGAAAATTCTATTTAAAATGAAAAATGTTGATGGAAAATTCATGTATTTTATTATAAATTATTCTTTTTTTGGTAGAAAATTAATGTTTTTGGTTGAAATTTTCATTTCTTCAGTAGAAAATTATTTTTTTTACCAAAAATTAATTTTTTTAAATAAAAATTCGAAAATTAATTTTTTTAACTAAAAAATGCAATATATTCCATTTATCTTCAAATTTTTTTTATAGACATTACACCTTTTCGGTAGAAAATTCATTCGTTTGATTGAACATTTATTTTATTCGTTTTAAAACTTACTTCTCTAACTGAAAATTGAACTATTCTAGTATTTGTTTGAAATGAATGTTTTTATTTGAAAATTTGTCTTTTTTTGATAGAAAATTCATCTTTTTGGTTGAAAATTAACATATTTTGTTAAAAACATTTTCTCTTTGATGAGGAATTCAATTATTTAGGTAGAAAATTCATATTTTGTTGTTGTTGTAAATTCAACTTTGTTTTCAAACATCAGTCTTCATGACCTGAAAACTCAAAATTGTGGATAGGAATTTTTGTATTGATTGAAGAATCCTTCTTGGTTGAAAAATCAACTCTTTTTGTTGAAAATTTGTATTTTTTGGCGCAACTCAACAATTTTTTATTGAAAAGTAAAATATTTTTTGTTGAAAATATCAAATTTTTGTAATATAAAAATAACACTTATTCTTGAGAATTATTTTTTTTCTATTGAAGATTCATCAGTTTGAATAAGAATGTAACTAATTCGTTGAAAATTCCCTTTTTTCGAAAATTAATAACTTTAACTGAAAATGTAATGATAAAATTTTACATTTAGTAACTTAATAAGTATTATCTACTGGGGGAATGGAATAGTCTATATATTTGAATATTTCCTGAAATCCTACAATACCAACCGAAAATTACAAATATTAAAGTTTGTACCGGGAACTTGACTTTAAACTTTAGCCCTGAGAATGTTGACGTCCCTAGCGATTCACATTTCACCTTACTGGTGTGTGATTCTTCTTCTAGTAGAAATAAAAATCTCTTTAAAAATTCTGCTATCGATACTTTCTTTTAAGTGAATCTTTAATGGTTTGCGTTATTTTATAATATACTGGTATAAAAATAATACAACCCTTATATCAATTATTACATATCAGAATTTTCACTTTTAGACTTGAGATTTTACGTAAATATTTTGTATTATTTATAGTTCTGTTTTGTATTAAATCCTAAATTAATCATAAACTGTATCTAAATGCAGTGATTTTCTCCATTTACCAAACTTATTGGGTAAATGTTAATGAACAAATTTTCTCCGTGTATTCCCAATTGAAATACGTGTTTACATTATTTAATTATTCTATCTCCATCGTTCTATTGAAATTACTCTTTTTTTTCGCAAAATATTTTTACTGCTTACCGCATTTTTGCATTCGGCTTCTTACTCCATGTTCAATTCATTTTGTATGGTTTAAATATATTTCCAGGAAATTGATCACACCTGGTTTAATGTTGGATGGTTAACAATTTTAACTTCTATGATTTGGTGGGAATTGGGGGTGTGAAACAAGACCGCAAAATGTTTAGACTCTATTTTCAATCTATATGTTGCACGAGAATTAAAGAACAGAAGATTATTCCTCGGGGGTGAAAAGGAGGGACTGCAAAAGGGTTGCAGGAAGATGGGGTGGAATTAAGCATCTCGCCTGAAGAGACTTCAAGTCACTTCAAAATCGCTCCCATCCCTTCGTATGACAAGGATTAAAATCTGCCTCCTATAGCTTTCCAACCAACCTCACCGCTTTTGATATTAAATGGATGTTTCGATATTTTGACACTGATCTATCTCAATGAATTACCTTTTTTATTATTATCATTAATAGTATTTTTATAACATCAGGACCCAGGTCGCTGATTAATCTCTCTAGCAAGCAGCCCAGGTGAAAGCTTTCACACAGTCACCGTCTAAAGCTCTCCACGTGGGCGAATTAGTATCCAAGATCTTTCGTTTCATGCGTCTATCACTCCCCTGACACTGTTTGCCATGCATTTCTTATAAACTATTTGTCGCCACACTTTTCAGTCCTGATATACCCCTTCAGCTTCCTTTACGTCAATACATTTTCTTAGGCAAGCTCTTCTGTCTCTGTGGCTTTTTATATCTTTTCGATTCAGGGTCTCATTCACACATTCCTACTATTCTTTCCTAGGCCTGTTTCTGGGTAGGTTACCATTTACTTTACCAAAATATACTTGTTTCATCAGTCGTGTATCTTTCATTCTCTCAACATGCCCAAACCATCATAACTTTTCACTCTTGTCAAACAGCTTATCCTCTACACCACATTCTTTGAAAATTTTTTTTCAAACCCTTTTCTTAAATACCATACTTTTTGTTTTATTTACGCTAATTTCAAATCCCATTTTTCTTCGTGCTACACGGAAAAAATAAGTTGTCGAAACTTTACTTGACTAGTGACCCATTCTAGGATAGACCACTTTTTGTTTAGAATCTCATATGATTTTTATTAAAGAACCGTAGACTTTATCGAAAAAGTGGAAAAAGTCATTGAACTATTGGAACACAATCTAAGAACATCAGCTCTCGAATTTATATATATTGACGAGGAAAAAATTAGGGAATGTTTAAAATGAAGTTTTGCGGTAACCCTGATATAAAATTCTTGTTTGTAATTTATTTGCCTTGTATTTATATTTATTTTTTTGCAGTTGCTTTCTCCTGAATATTATCATTTCAGTTATAAATTTTTTTATTTGTCTGAAAACTCAACTATTTTGATAAAAAGTGAACCTTTTTGTTTGAAAATTCTACATTACATAGGAAATTCACATTTTGAGAGAAATTTATATTTTGGTGTTGAAAAATCAATTGAAATATTTCTTGGATGAAAATTTAACTTTTTTTTTAATATTTGTCTTTTTGCATTGAAAATTCATCTGCTTTAGTAGAAATTACATCCTTTTTGGGTAAGAATGCAACTGTTTGGTTAAAAATTCAATAACTTTGTTAAAAAGACATCCTTTTTGGTCGAAAATTTACCTGTTTTTTTTTTAAACATCAACTGAAATCTTTTTTGGATGAAAATTCAACTTTTATTTAAATTCATCTTCTTTATTTAAAAATTCATATTTCGAATAGAAATTTCATCTCTCTTGGATAAGAATGCATCTGTTTGGTTGAAAATTCAATAATTTTGTCACAAAGTCATTTCTTTTGGTCCAAAATTCTACTGGTTTGTTGAAAATGCATCTATTTCGTAGAAAATTTACCTTTTAAGAAAAATTCACATTTTGTGTTGCAAAACAAATTTAAATATTTTTTTGTTGAAAATTCCTGATTTTTTTAAATATTTGTCTTTTTGATTAGAAAAACTCATCTATTTTAGTAGAAAATTAATCTATCTTGGATTAAAAAGTCATCATTTTTCGTTGAGAATTTAATTGTTTTGTGGAAATTTCCTCTTTTTGGTTTGAAAATTCAAGTATCTTCGTAAAAAATTTACTTTTTTTCTAAAACTCATAATTTAATGTTGAAAAGTCAAACTGAAATCTTTTCTAGATAAAAATTAAAATCTTTCTTTATATACTTGTCTTTTTGATATAAAAATACATTTGTTGAAGTAGAAATATAATCTTTTTTGGATAAAAATGTAACTGTTTGTTTGAAAATTAATCTTCTTTGCTTGAGGAGTCAACTCTTTTGTTTTAAAAAACCACATTGTTTAGAAATAATTTTTTTGTTGAAGATTCATATTTTTAGTTGCAAATTCATATCTTTGGTCAAAGTTTGGCTATTCTGTTGAAAATTGATCTTTTTTCATGGAAAATGCAATTGCGTGGGTAAAAGTTGAACTACTTTGTTAAAAATGTATCTTTTTGGTTGAAGATTCACGTATTTGGTTGAAACTTTGACTATTGTATTGAAAATTAATTTTTTTGTTGAAAATTCCTATTTTCTGGTTGAAAATTCGTCTTTTTGACAAGTATAAAATTCTTGAAGTTGAATAATTGAAAATCAAGAGTTTAAAATTTTAATTCTAATTGGAAGCATGCATAATTAAACAGTAGTAAATTCAAACGCTTGACATTTGAATTTGGAAAGAAAATAATTTAAAATTAAGAAAATGTTACTACGGAGGATCAATAAATTGATAATTCTATATGAGTTATTCAAAACGAAACGATTTAAAATTGATAAACTGAAACTTATATATCACGCTAAAATTCAAATTGTTCAAAATTGGCTAATTTAAAAGTGCAAGCGTTAAAAAAGTTTAAAGCTTTCAATATAAAAAGGGATTTTATTTCATAAAATTTAATTTTCATGCGTTGAAATGGGGGCCAGGTGTTTTTCACACGGCCCTGCAGTGCCGTGCTTCGGCTCTTAGCTGGGATTTCTGCAAAATATTCTATGTGTTAGGTTAGCCGTGGGGTTTAGTAGTCAGGGTTTAGTTGCGTTCGCTGCGTTATACGTTGGTGTTAGCTAGTTCGAATCCCTCCGCAGAATTTCTTTCGATTTTTCATAAGGTAAAAAGCGTGCGATAGTGTGTGTGCGTGTGCGCGCGCGCGCGTGTGTGTGTGTGTGGTGTTCGTGGTGTTCGTGGCTGTGTAAAAATAAATAGAACTGAAGCATTAAGGCTATGTGAGTAACCATAACATTATATGAAATAAGACCTCGAAATAATTTTTTTTAATTTGGCAACACTCTTCTAAAAACTCGTTAGGAGTCATCGAAAGTTTCGTTGACTCGCTCTATCAAACTTTAATGATGGGATGGTCAATCGAAATTTCATTGAGTGGCTTCGAAGCACTAGTGTATAAGTGTTTCATGAACTCCATTCCTCTAGTCTTTACATTTTCATTGAAAGTCTTTTGTACTTCTACGATTCTTCTTACTTTTTAAATATGTATCAATCAAAGTTTCTAATGGCGGTACTCCCAATTAATTACATACGTTTGGCCCTATCCCAAAGTGATCGACTCAGTCATTTAAAATTTCAACAACTAATTTTTTCCGTGTTGGCCTGCACAGAACAAGAATATAAAATAAAAGTATCTGTGCTGGATGACTGCTATACAATCTGAGCTTCCGATGGGTCCAGACAACCTTTTCTCACAGACCTTTCACACTTTTTAGCTATACATACAAAGTTATACAATTTGTATCAGTTCTAACAGAATATTCCGTCTTAACATCCGTAAGCCAGAATAAAGAATGTACACTGTAACTTGGAATGAAGAACGGTTTCAGGAATTGCTTGCATTGGCCTTGAAACTCGTTCGAGACCGTTCAAACGTAAACAGTCAGTGACGTGTGAACCATTTCTAATTGGAATACATAATATAACCGCGCACTGTCCTTTTGTCGCTACTCTGTTTGTGTTTCACGCATGGGTGAGCAACCCTCTCTCGACCACGCAGACTCCTCTCTCACCAGAAACTGCCACGACAGCAATTCTCGGAAAGGCGTAAATCCGACCTGCTTCAATCCAAGTTTCAGTTTATTCAATAACATACTTGTCTCACAACACTGTTCTGATCTGATTTGCTGATCAATCTCTCTAGAAATCATCCAAGGTGGAGATATTCATAAAGCCATCGTATATAACGTTTCACACACAAATACGCAAAATGACTAACAATTCTATAGGAAGATCCATGCGCTTTACCCCAACCATACGCACTAAGAATAACTCTTCACGAGCGCCCAGAAGTGTCGAAAATCTTTCGTTTCAGGTGTTCATCACACTAGCCTTGTCAATAGGGACATAGAAATAGCCTGAGCTATTCAATTTTGTTCGAAACCAATTTTTCTAAGTTAGCAAAGTTTTTTTCGCTGAGTGGGAGGCTGTAAAGTTGAAATATGTACAATGATGCATTATATTGATAAGTAATTCGTATTGAAAAAATATAAGTAGAATGAGAATAGTACGATTATATAAAAAAATAAAGATACAGGAACTTGTTGAAAGTAAAATTACGTTGCTGAAATCAAAATGGAGATTGAAATTATTCAACAATGAAAATTAAAGTTTTTGATTTCTTGTTTTAAATAATACTTTCTAATCGATCACAATTTTAAAACCTAAACGATTTATTCATTTTTTATTCTAAACGTAGTATCTTATAATTGTCGACCGCATCTATTTAAAATCAAAGAGGTCGGTAATTGAAGTCGAAGAATCTCTTGGCGACAAAATATTTTGTTTTTAAGTGGAAATTAGGCGACACGTATTTTTACAACTTGAGAAAACAAATTTTCCGTGATATTATGAGTATTAGAACTTTGAAATTAGAAAAAAAAACATTTTTTATCTAAACCTCTCTAACTTTTCCGCTAATTAGGATATATGCTTTTCTTATAAACTCACTTTGAACTTCAGTTATGTTCGCTCTCTTGACCAATTTAAAAACTGAAAAACAATGGAATTGCTTTCAATATTCGTATTGCTCAATATAATCCAATTACGATTAAATTTTGTTTCAGTACATTTTCAAACCGTTTCTTTCTTCAAACTGCAACTTTTTTTTCTGTACACGAGCATTCTTTTTCGAAAAATTAAATTTTTGAATTTTTCTCGCGAAATATGCAGTATATTTTTCTTATAGAAGTAAAAATTTAACAAAAAATTGGCAAAAAATGAAAAGGTGGGGTTTTAGTGAGAATAGGTTTTATATTATTAAAAAAAAATTGATTCCATTTCGTTAATTTGAAACATATTAAAAGTTTTTTAACGGATTTAGAAAGAGCACGATGAAACCCATCGGAATGCTGATAGAAAAATTCGAAAGATTTTCAAGTATTTAATGAAAATATCTATAATAATATATGTTAAAAAATATATTTTCTGAAAGAAGTTTTTATCAAAATGTACGAAAAAGACGGAAAATAATTCGGTAATCAAAAAGAGATGAAAATGGATAAGATGTACGAAAAATTACGTTCGTGAAATGATTATATAATAATTATAATAATGTGATAATAAATAAAGACGTGAGGCGTAAATATGAAACCATGTATTTATACGATATAAAGATATAAGATTCACATTTTAATATACATTATTTTATGCTAAGAATATACTGTTTAGTCATCTACATGATTTTTTTAGCTTACATTTGATGTAGGTTTTTATTGTCATTGGAAATACGGATGTTTGCAAAATTTCAACTCAATTGGATATATGGAAGTGTTTCAACATATACGTGCAAAATTTGACTCTGACAAATATACCTACATAGAAAGTCAAATAAAAGCTTGTAAAAACAAAGTTTTTTCATGATTTTTGAAATTAGTGACACTCCAAAAATCATTCAACATTTTTTAAGTTTATCGGGATTTAAACCATTGATTGAACATACTCTTAAATTTAGTTTAAAATATTAAAAATATTCAGTAAAGGGTTCCAATTTTCTAAATTGTTATTTTTGATTAATTTTTTTACTAGATGATACAAATATTCATACGTTTTAATTTTTAAGTAGTATATAGCTCCATTGGTGCATTTAGAATTATTAATTAATTAATTAATTATTCTCATTATTCTCTATTGGTGCATATTCCACATTGTTTTAATTTTCTTTCTTGTCACTTTTTAACTAATAATAATTTCGTAATTCTGGTGTCTCGGGAAGTAACTAAATTGTATTCAATAAGACATGACTTGAAATATTTGAAACAATTATGTAAAATTTGCATAGAGGGGTGGGGGGTCAAGCTACTTTGTCAAGACTTATATATATATATATATATATATATATATATATATAAGACTCTTTAACAATTTCTTTCTCTCCCCATTCAGTATCTTGTCTTTGGATTTTCTTCCTCGCTCTCCACCCCATTCATTTCCTCCTCTATCTCCTGTTCTCGCAATAAAATCTCCTCCTATTATGAACCTCATCTCTTGCTTATTTTCTATAACAGTTTCCTCATATCCTCTAATTCCTCCTGCATATCACCGTTCACATAAACCCCCAGTATCTTCCACTTATTTCCTCCCATATTTGCCGCCTCTACTATTATTCCTTCTTTTTGCTCTTTCCTCTCTTTCTTATCCTTCTCTGTTACATATTCGTTCCTTACTCCCATCGCCACTCCTCCTATTGCTCTGCCCTTTCTATTTTTCCTTCTTGCATTTTGAACTTGCCATTTGCCAAATTTCTCATAAAGTCCCTATGCTTTCTCTTCAGCCCTGCTATATTCCAGTAACATATTCTCCAGTCTTTCCTACTTTCGCTTCTCGTATCTTTTAGTTTGTTTCTATTTCTTATTTTCCTATCTCCTGTTCCTTCCTCTCCTAGTTTCCCGGAACCTCATTTCATACCAAATCTTCCCTTTCTTCGTCCCAGTCCCACCATAAACCTCCAATCTGTATTCTGCCATGCTTAACCCACGTTCTTTTTCCCTTACTTATTCCCTCTTCCGCTATTTGCCATAACTTATATTGCATCTGCCTTTCTACTTATGTCAAATCATCCTCTATTCTCTCCGAGCTTCCATATAACAACCTCTTCTTTGCCATCACTTCCCTTTTATTTTCCCATTTCTTTAGTTTCACTAGTACCATTTTTTCTCCATTTCGCGTTTCCTTTCCTATAATTCGCATTTCTTCTATCTCTACTTTAGCATCTATCCTTTTTAGCACATCTTCCACTCCTTCCTTCAATTCCTTACCATCTAATCTTAGACACTTTATCATTATGTTTCTTTTTCTTTCTTCTCTCTCTTTATTTTCTATTCTTTGATCTATTTTTCTCAGCCTTTCCTTCTCCTCATTCCCACTCTCCCCACCTCCAAACTCTCGATTCGAGCTTTCTATTTTTGCATTCTACCTTCCAACTCCTCTACCTTTTTATTAGGCATTTCCTGCTTTTCTAGTCTTTGCTCCAACGTCTCCATCCTTTTGTTTAACTTTTCCCTGACTTCTTACCATTTCCTCATTTCTTTCCTAAGTTCGGCCATTTCCCGCCTAATTTCTTTCCTTATTTCCTCTCCCCGATTTTACTGCTTTTCTTCATTTATCCCCATTATCCTCACTACTTCCCCTCTCCGCCCTGTCCCTCTTCCTATTCACAAACCTCTCGATTGAACCAAAACTCTCCGCCCTCCATCTCTCCCTTTATACTGTTTTTTTTTATATTTTCCCCTTTT
Source organism: Andricus grossulariae (assembly GCA_011634705.1). Lineage (NCBI taxonomy): Eukaryota > Metazoa > Arthropoda > Insecta > Hymenoptera > Cynipidae > Andricus > Andricus grossulariae. The sequence goes on along the minus strand of JAABKJ010007545.1, from coordinate 76,008,744 downwards.
TTCCTCACGCTTCGGCGTACAGAACACTTTCTCGCCAGGGTTCCCGCTATCCATCAAACAGATTTTAATAATCCTCGTGTATCGCCCTACGTAACTTTCGTAACTTCTGTCGCCACTCTACTACCTCACCCTGCTACCTTGTCTTCTTCCTGTCTTTTTCCCTCCCTATCCTGCCCTGGCTCTGCCACTGAGCTGCACTGGTCTCCCCACCCTGCTCCACACGTCAAACAAACTAACCCCTCAGGCTACCCAAAACTGACTCAAACGCTCAAAATATCATTTACTTCTTCACTTCTATTATTTTGAACATACAATCATTCACTCCAAAAACCCTTCCTTCACACTCTGCCCATGAACTCACCTCAAATCTCACTGTAATGGACCAAATTCAGCAACACACAATCACCGCCACCAAACACCTTCAGGCCGGAAACGGAAGCCTAATTTTACTTAAAATGTTAAACTTTAAAGCATTCAAGAAACTTAGAACAGTATATTTCCAAAAAAAATTATAAGTTTACACGAAACTTCTGTAATTTTTTACTTGTTTTTAGGTACTCTGACAATACAAGCGAAAGGACCAAAACTAACTTTTCATCATTACAATTAGTCAATTAATTTCATTATCCCAATTTTTTAATAATGTAACGTTGAAAACATATATACATGTAATGAAACTACCTCCACAAGCAGAAAATGTGTTGATATTCGAAAACTCGAAAGCGCCACATTAGCCGCCGCGCCGCATTCGCCGCCGCTCCCCTACGTCCAAAAATTCGATTTGAAAATTTAGGTCATTACAAACCTCCCTCTATGAGGAAGCAATTGTATTGATTTTGAAATTTATTTTAAGATATTTTATAGTGAAAAAGGGGTTCACGTAATTTTCATTGGAAAAGGAAAGGCGTTGCCGGAGAACGGAAACGCATCTGCCAATATCGGTAAACATTTTTCTGACTTCGCTTGAAAGTGAATATCTCTGCATTAATATTTCATCATGATTATTATTTTCTTGGAATTCCAGGAAAGTCAAGGTTAGAATGACACCCGGTATGTTGTACATAGGATATAAGATCGTCGATATTTTTAACGCAAGCTGTGTCTTTTTCTCTCTCAGTTTTTGTTTCCTTCCTATTTTTTTTTTTTTTTTTATTTTTTTGTGGAGAGCAGTCACATCTCCAGAGACTGGTCAAGTCGCTGGTAGTTAATTAAGTGCTAACAAGGAGAGACCCACGTAGTTCGTCTCGTCCAGGCAAAATTGTACAGTGTCCATCTAAAAATTCTCTTGTAAATATTAAAAAATTTTCCGCGGAATTGTACCTCTCCTTTTCCATGAAGAACTGGAGACTTTGAAATAGTTGAAAAAAAACTACTTCTGGAAGCTCTCATTAGGCTTTTTATTTTTTTCTACTGTTTTAATCAGTTAATATATTCATTAAGTCAGGGTCACACAGTCACTTGTGTTATTTTCAGTCACTATTTTTTCAATTCACTTTTTAGTTACTTTTTAAAGAAAAAGTCACTTTTTGGTAATTTTTTAAAAAGTCACTATAGTTACTTTTTAAAAAGGAAAAGCGACTTTAGTCACTTCAATACACCTCATTTTAGATTCTAACTGAAAAAAGAAAATTTAATGAATCCATTTATTTTTTTAAACAATTTTTTTCACAATTTCCTTATTTTTTATTTTTCTGTAATTTTTATAAACAAAATAAGCCTCTGATCGAAAAACTAAAAACAGCATTGCATTCTTCTTCGAAATATCTAGATGCGCCTTTTTGCAAATCATTTTTTTAAACATTAAAAATATTTGTTAATAAGCGCACACTTGCGTGGCTCCAGATATAGATTTCAAACGTTATTGATTAATTATAAACGCAGTAAGCACCCGATCAAAAAACCAAACAGACCTTTGAATTTACGCTTAGTTTGTTTATAATTAATTACAAAAGTTCCAAATCCATATCTGGAACCATGCAAATGTACGCTTATTAACAAATGATATAATTGTATAAGAAATGGTTTAAAACAAATAAACAAAGGCACACCATGATATTTCGAAGACAAATCCAATGGTGTTTTACTGTTTCTTATTTTTCGATCGGACGCTTACTTTGTTTATAACAATGGCAGAACATTAAAAAATAATGTAATTGTTTTAAAAATTGTTTAAAAAACAAAACAAAAAGATGCACTTAGATATTTGGAAAACGAATCTAAAAGTGTTTTTAGTTTTTTTTGATCTGGCGCTTAGTTTGATTATAATTAATTACAAAAGTTTCAAATCCATATCTGTGGCAAACCTCAGAGTCGTGAAACTTCCCCTTTTCCTTGTGTTTTTTTTACTCAAATGTGAACTGAAATAGTAGAAGTCAATAAGAAAATCCAAATATTTGTGGTTGAAAGTTAATTCTATTGTGACTGAAAAGTCACAATAGTCACTTGGTTCAAAGTTCATCCTTTTTTTTTTGGTAAAAATTTAATTATTTTGTTGAAAATTAAATTCTTTTATTAAAACTTCATCTTTTTTTGGTTCAAAATAAACCTTTTGTTTGGAAATTCAACTATTTGGTTGATAATTCATCTTTCTTGGTTGAAAATAAACTTAGTGTTGACACTTTACCCTTTCGGGATTAAAAAGTTAAATTTTGTATAAAATATTCGACTTTTTAGCTTTAAAATTAAACTTTTTTGTTAAAAATTCATCTTTTTTGGTACAAACTTAAAATTTTCTGGTTGAAATTCAAATCTTTTTAGTTGGAAAATCATATCTCCAATTGAAAATTTATTTTTTTTCGGTTCAAATTACATGTTTTAACTGACAATTTAAGCATTTAATTTTTATTACAAAATTGATCTTTTTTGGTAGAAACTTCAACTATTTGTTTAAAAGCTTATTTTTTTGTTGAAAATTCTTCTTTTTCGGTAGAAAATTAATTCTTGGTTGAAAATTAATTCATCTGTTTGAAAATTTAACTATTTTATTAAAAATTCTTTTTTTTTATGAAAATAATTGGTTTTAACTGAAAATTGAACTGTTCCATTTTTGGTTGAAAATTTATCATTTTTAGTAGAAAATTCAACTACTTGGTTGAAAATTTATGTATTTTGTTAAAAATTCTTCTTTTCCAGTAGAAAATTAATATTTTTTGTTGAAAAATCAACTATTTTGTTGAAAATTCTTCTTTTTTTAAATTAATTAAGAATTCAACTGTTCGGTTGACAGTATATAATCTGCTTTTTGTGAAGATTCAACTGTTTTGTTGACTAATTGTATATTTTTTTGGAAAATTAATGGCTTTAACTGAAAATTTTACAATTCCATTTTTATTAAATTTTAGTAGAAAATTAATCTTCTTGGTTGAAAATTCATGTTTTTGGTGAAAAATTCATCTATTTTGTTGAAATAAAAATATTTTCACTAGAAAGGTAATGAATCAGAAGGCTCTCAAACTAATATCATATTAAAAATGACTAAACTTTTATATAATAAAATCACTTTTTTAGGAATAAAAGAATTCGAAGGTCTTCAAACAATGAAAATCTTGAAAATAGCCTTGGCTAATTTTATTTATTTTGTTTACATTTGTGATAAGTTCAGGAATATTTATTATGAATCAAGCTTTTGTTATTATAAATTATACAATAAAATATCTACAATCTGACATGTGCCGCGTTTGTTGTCAAATTTATTATTATTCTCTTTTATAAGATAATTTGAAAAATCTGATTATATTACTAATATTAGTTCACCTTTTTGCGGTTTAAGATAAATATGTCTTCTTATTTCTCATCAAGATACGAAATGTTTGTTGTAGTTAAACAAGATTTGTTTATGCAAGTAATTTACTCATCTGGAAAATTTCTTACGTTATGAAGAAAAAATAAAAAACGACTATAATTCAAGATAAAATTGCAAACTTTCCTGGTCAATGTATTTACGCTATCTAAGAAAAATGTCTATTAATTAAAAATTTATATGAAAATTTAAGTTAAGTGTGGATTTTTAAAGGCAGCTTTTTTTGCGTACTTGAATTTGTTCTAAAAATTGTAATATTAAATTGAATAACGATGTTTTATTATTTGTACAAAAAAATAGTATTGGATTTATACTTATTTAGGTTAACCTTATGTTTATCATATTCGGTTATCTCAGAAAAATATATTTTATTAAAGCATTAATAAGTAATATGCTAAATATGCTAAATGTTAAATATATTGTAGCATATTCTGTGATCATAAAATTCCGAAAAGTTTCTTCCATTAAGATATTACTTGTCTTTAGGGTCTAAAATGTTGCGTAGTCCGACATATTTTGTGTAGCCCGAATTTAAATGTGTGCAGTTTAAAATTTACTTTTTTTTTCTAAGAAAACTTTCCAGTTTTCTCACCTACTATTTTAAAATGATTGAGAATGAACTTTAATTTTTATTCAAACTATTACTTTTTAGTCTATAAATTACCAAAATTCCTATTTATTTAACCCAGGCTTCAAGTGTTTCCCATATTCCCTTCTTTTCCCCCTTTTCTCATTTTCCACTTAAATGCGAACTGAATAGAATCCAACAATTTTATTACTTGGTTCAAAAATAATTTTAAAAAAATTATGTTCCAACTAATGATTTATTTTGTTAAAAATTCAACAGCTTTATCAAAAAGTCATCTTTTCCGGTTGAAGGTTCAACCGTTTTTTTTTAATTTAACTAGTTTGGTAGAAAATTCAACTACTTGGTTGAAAATTAAGTTTTTGTTGAAAATTCAACGGCTTTGTAGAAATTTCGTCTTTTTGGTTAAAAATTCAACGTTTTAGTTGAAAATCAATCTGCTTTGGTTGATAATTCAAATACTTTGTTAAAAATTCAATTATTTCGTTGAAAATTAACTTTTTTAGAAAATTCATATTTTCGGGTAAAAAATTCATCTTTGTTGTATAAAATTCGTCTTTTTGGTTAAAAATACAACGGTTTAATTAAAAATTAATCTGTTTTGATTCATAATTCAAATACTTTGTTGAAAATTCAACTATTGGGTTCAAAATTAACTTTTTTGTTGAAAATGCATATTTTCTGGTTAAGAATTCAACTTTATTTTTGTAATTCAGACATTAATTTTTTTAGTTGATGATTCAATTATTTGGATGAAACAGAACGTTTTATTTTAAAATTCATTTTTTCTGGTTCAAAGATTCAACTGATTTGTAGAAAATTCGTTTTTTGGGCATGAAATATGTAAACAGTTTGGTAGAAAATTCAACTATTTGGTTGATAACGCAATATTTTTACTTGGAATGTTCTACGAATTAATTTTTTTTGTTAAAAATTGTATTATTTGGTTGCAAATTTAATTATTTTGTTGAAATTCAACTATTTGGTTGTGAAATTTGGTACAAAAATAATCTTTTTTTTGGATAAAAATGCAACTGTTTGGTTGAAAAATAACCTGTTTTGGTGGAGGATTCAACTATTGTATTGATTTTTTGGATGAATTTAGCTGTTTCTGGGTTAATATTAAAATCTTATTTGGTTCGTGGTTCAAAATGCAACTGTATGGTTGAAAACTAATTTTTTTTTTTTCAAAATTAATTTTTTTTTGGTTGAAATATCAACTATTACATTTTTTGTTGAAAATTCACCTTTTTCTGTCGCAAATTCAACTATTTAGTTAAAAATTCAACTATATTGTTGAAAATTCAACTCTTTGGTTGAAAATTAACTTTCTGTTGAAAATTCATATTTTCGGGTAGAAAATTAAACTGTTTTGTTGAAAATTCAACTAATTTGTTGAAAATTTAATTATTTCATTGAAGATTCAGTTCTTTGGTTGAAAATTAACTTTTTGTTGAAAATTCAACTTTTTGGGTTGAAAATTCAAGTGTCTTCCCAAAGATTCGTCGTTTGAGATTTAAAATGAATCTTTTTGTGTAGAAAATTCACCTTTTTTGGTTTGAAAATTCAACTGTTTGCTTAAATGTTAAACTATTTTGTCAACAATTAATTTCTTTGGTTGCAGATTCATCATTTCAGTTGATTAACTATTTTGTTTAAAATTCGTCTCTTTTGATAGAAAATTAATCAACTTTGTTGAAAATTCGACTTTTTGGTTGAAATATGAACTATTATTTTTTTTCTTGAGAATTTACCTTTGTATAGGTCGAAAATTTAACTATTTCGTTGAAAATGCAAATATTTTTTTAAAAATTACCTTTTCGTTGAAAGTTAATATTTTATAGAAATTTCGTTTTTTGGTTAAAAATTTAACTATTTTGTTACAAATTAATTATTTTTATTTAAAATTCAACTTTTTGGATGAAAACTGATCTATTTTGGTAAACATTCGTTTTTTTGTTATTTGAAATACCCATAATTCTATTTTTCGTTAAGAATTCATCTTTTGTTGAAAATTCAAATTTTTGGTTTGGAAATTCAACTGTCTTCTGAGAAATTCATTCTTTTTTATTAAAAATTCTTTTTTCTTTGTTGAAAACTCAACTTTTTCGTTCAAACATTCAACTGCTTGGTTAAAAGTGGAACTATTTTGTCAAAAGTTCATTTTTTTGGTTGATTCATTTCAGTTTATTAACTATTTTGTTGAAAATTTGTTTCTTTTGGTAAAAAGTAGAACCAAAAATCATTTTTGTCGAAAATTCAACTACTCAAATGGAAATTTCATCCATTTATTTGAAAAGACAATATTTTTACTTGAAATGTTAGGAATTTAAAGCATTTCGAATTGAGTTTAATATAGTACCCATATTCTTTCTAAGAATCTCGCGTAATTTTCATACATATTCCTATTATTTTAAACTTTTCCAATTGTTTAAAAAATTGAGTTAATAACAATTTAACCATTCACAGATACGTGGAAAACCCCTGGAACTGTCACTGATATTTTTTTTAGAATTTCAGTAGACACCCGGATAGAGTTTCGAATAAATCATGAAAGATACATAAGATATATACGATTTGAGTGAAAAGGGGAAAATATAGGGATGGTGGAGTATATCTTGTAACTAAGAAATAATTCATGGGACAGGTACGTTCCTACACGACTGTATCCTTTGTTTTGAAGGAGCTAGCGATAATTTTGCCATGAATTTTAATTCGATGGCGCTCGAAGCGTTCATGAATTTTAATTCGCCTCTTTTCGCTTGGCTCCCGCCCTAGCGCTCTCGCTTTCTTTTTCTTTATTTTTTTGCCCTCTTGGATGGTCTCTGTCTTTCCCTTTGGGTCCATGGTGTCCCGTTATCAAGAGAACAAGATTTCCTCCTTGAACGGCACTCGATGCCGTCCGTGGCTTCGTACCTGTCCCGTACGTGTTCACGATTTCACACGTAGCTTCATCGCCATCAGCATCCCACTGGTCATCCAAGCCATCTACGAGTACAGTCAGAGAAAAAACTTATTTCATGTACTATTTTCTAGAAATTATTTTATTTACTATTTTTACCTTCAGTTAAATATCGTTTTAATCAGAGAGCGTCAACAATACGATATCTAGTGATTGTGTTCGCGTCTTCGAGACGCATCTGTCGACCTGTTGTTGAAATTTCATCACCTAACAGTACCGATTTATGGAGTTAAAAAAAAATTTTATTCTGTTTACATAAGAAAAACTTTTTTTATATTTAAAATACAACAGTATTATATGTCGTGTATTTGGTCACGTCTTCGAGACGCATCGATCGACCTATTGTCAGTTCAGCTTATAAGCAGAAAACACAAGAAAACTTTGTCTCATATCAGGAATACTACAGTATTGTATTTGACATGTTTGTTCGCGTCTTCGAGACACTTCAAATAATCTGTTGACATACCTTCCATGCCCTCTTATGATCTAGCATTACCGATTTATATATTTTAAAAATATATTGTTTATCTTCTTGATATGAGGAAAACTTCGTTAATATTGGGAATACAACAGTAATGTATGTAATATACTTGTTCGCGTTTTGAGACGCATCGATTGTCCTATTGAAGAACCTTTAATGACCTACCATAACCTACCAGTATTGTTTTGAATTTTGTTAACAAAATTATTTACCTTGCTTATAAGAGGACTATTTTTTAATATGGGGAATATAACAAGGCTATATTTGATATAACTGTTCGCGTTTTCGAGACGCGCTGAGACGGTAAGACAGAAACAGAAGCTTGGAAAATATTGAAAGTATCCACTTTTTTTCTTTCGTTAGAGAAAAACCTCCCTCTATGAGAAAACAAATTTATTTGATACCTATGAGGAAGCAAAATGCTCATAAAATAAGGACAAATAAATACACCCATAATGAATACATCCATAGTACTTCGCAGCGGTATTTTTTGCTCAAATTTGAACTAAATTAATAGAACCCTATATGAAACTCCAACTTTTTTTGGTTAAAACTGATTGTTTTTTTTGTTGTTGTTAAAAAGTCTGCTATTATATTTTTGGTTCGAAATTCATCTCTTTTGGTTGAAAATTTTAATATTTGGTTGAAAATTTATTTTATTAACTAAAAATTTAACTATTCAATTTTTGGTTGAAAATTTTTTCCTTTTTAGTTGCAAATTTATCTTTTTTATTTGAAAATGCAACTACTTCGGTAACAAATTAAACTACTTGGTTTATAATTAAATTATTCATATCAAAATTCTACTATTTTATTGGAATTTTGGTTGAAAATTTTTTCTTTATCAGTTGAAAATTCAACTACCTACAGTTCAATCCTAAACCAAAACAGATTTATATCCTACCAAAAAGATGAATTTTCAACAAAATACATGATTTTTCAACTAAATAGTTGAATTTTCAACTAGAAAAAATCAAATTCCTATTCAAAATATCAATTTTCTATCAAAAATGAAACAGTGACATTTTCAGTTTTAAAAATTAATTCTCATAAAAAAACGAATTTGTGTCAAAATAGTTAAATTTTTAACCTAAGAGATGAATTTTCAACTAAAATAAACAATCTTAAAAAAAAAGAATTTTCAACGAAAGAGCTGAACTTTCAACCAAGCAGTTGAATTTTCAACTAAAAAGATTAATTTTCAACATTTTCAGTGGAGAAAATTAATTCTTAACAAAAAAGAAAAACAACGAATTTTTAGTAATATTGTTAAATTTTCAAGCAAATTGATGAATTTTCAACTAAAATGATGATTTTTCAACTAAAATAATGAATTTTCACAACAACCACAAATTTAACAAAGTATTTCAAGTTTCAACCAAGTTATTGAATTTTTTAGCAAAAAAGATCAATTCTTAACCAAAAATAGAATAGTTAAATTTTCACTGGAAAAATTAATTTTCAACAAAATAGTTCAATTTTCAACCAAAGAAATGAATCTTCAAGCAAAAAAATGATCTATCGAGCCCAAAATCAATTTGAGAATACAATTATTTTGAGCTTTTGATTATATTGTGAAAATTGTTTTAGCGATTCGCCCCGGCTGACGGTACTGATTTAGCACCGGTTTTTTTTTTCAGGAGGGAAAGATCATATAAAAAAAATAGAAAATTGATAAGGTGGCTAAAGAAAGTAGGGCTGAAGAAGGGCTATAATAAATTGATTAGCTGCGCGGTTTAACCCGTGACCCCAAACAACGGGATTGTTCTCGGGTCACTTTATCAGGGGTATCCGAAAACAATCGAGCCGATCTGTTCCGTGCCCCATGATATTTCCATGGGCTCTTTGCCCGGCGGCGCCAAATTTGGTTCCTGGATGGAAGGAATGCCAGAATAACGCGAGCAAATCAGGGGTAAGCCTGATCGACAGGGCAGCTTAGCACCCTCTGGCTATGAGGGCTATAGCATAAGGGGGTGGTTGCATTAAATACAAGCGAGCATGGGGGAATATGCACGGGATATCTGGCATTGTGCTCCACCCTCTCGCCATTCACGAACCTGCGACGATCGGAGGGCTCGAAATAATACCAGCTAAATGCTACATATTGCTTGGTTTGTCACGAATTTGTTTTGGGATTTGAATACCGATTTCGATCTGATCCCGCACGAGAACGTCACCTTTTAATCTCGAAGCGTAGAGTTGTTGGCATTTTTGGAAATGGTCTTTTGATGTTCACATTAGTGGGGTATATGAATATTGTTACGAAGTGTTAGAAAGATAGTTTATTAGGCTTGTTTCAATCTTCAATTTTGGGGATTATACTCTTTCTTTTGTGATGGATAATTATTACTTTAGACTGCTCATTCATCAACCAATTTTTTTTATTGAGATTGGAACAAATTAGTCAAATTAGGAGCCGTGTGCCTACAAAAAAGGGGTTTGTACTGTATTAAGCTGATAATTAAGTCGTCTTTCTTTCGCCAACATCCCCTTCCATCTCATAATTCCCCTACTTTCAATTCTCCTTCCCACCCCTTTTATTCTTCTATCCCACCCCTTACTTCCCCCATCTCTTTTCCCTACTTCTTCCTACTCTACTTCTCCTACTACCCCTCCCCTCACCTTTCCTGCCTATTTCCCAACCCCTCAAGCCCCTTCCCCAACTCACCCTCACATCCTCTCCATTCCTCATCCTTCCCCTCTCATCACTTCGCCTACTCCCCTCCCCTACTTTCCTCAACTCACTTCCCCCTTTGGAAGGAACAGAACAAAAAAGACTATTATATTATTAAGGTCTATTATTTTAGACTGTTAATTCACCAACCAATGTTTACTTATTGAGATTCGAAAAAATTAGTCGTAGTGCACACCGTGCGCCTACAAAAAAGGTTTCGTAGCCTAATTAGATATTAATTAAATCGTTCAAATCTCACCCTTCCATCATTTCCCTCCCTTACTCCCGTGCTCCCAATCCTTTCACCAAAATCCCCTCCCCCGCATGATTCCCCTCTTCTCAGTTCCCCTTCCTTCACTTAACCTACTATCCCACCCCTTACTTCCCCCATCTCTTTTCCCTACTTCATACTACTCTACTTCTCCTACTACCCCTCCCCGCACCTTTCTTGCCTATTTCCCAACCCCTCAGGCCCCTCCCCCAACTCACCCTCACTTCACCTCCATTCCTCATCCTTCCCCTCTCACCACTTCGCCTACTCCCTTCCCCTCATTTCCGCTGAATCCCTCCCGTACTTTCCTCAACTCACTTCCCCTTTTGGAAGGAACAGAATAAAAAAGACTATTATATTATTAAGGTCTATTATTTTAGACTGATAATTCACCAACCAATGTTTACTTATTGAGATTCGAAAAAATTATTCATATTGGAGATCGTGCGCCTACGAAAAAGGTTTCGTAGCCTATTAAGATATTAATTAAGTCGTTCAAATCTCACCCTTGCATCATTTCCCTCCCCTACTCCCGTGCTCCCACTCCTTTCACCAAAATCCCCTCCCCGCATTATTCCCATCTTCTCAGTTCCCCTTCCTTCACTTAACCTAATATCCCACCCCTTACTTCCCCCTTCTCTTTTTCCTACTTTTTCCTACTCTAGTTCTCCTACTACTCCTCCTCTCACCTTTCCTGCCTATTTCCCAACCCCTCAGGTCCCTTCCCAACTCACCCTCACTTCCTCTCAATTCCTCATCCTTCCCCTCTCATCACTTCGCCTACTACCCTCCCCTCACTTTCTCTGCTTCACACGCCACACTTTTGCTGCTACTCCCCTCTAATTCTCCTACTTCCCTGCCCTACTGGATACCGGACAACTTTGCTCGTAGCAACTTTGCAGGTACCCAACTGTGCACGTCGAATGCCGGACGGATGACTGTGCACGTCCAAGTCAACAAGAGCCCATATGTGCATGTCAAAATTTCGACGTGCGCAGTTGTCCAAGTACCATCTGTACACTTGCACAATTTATCAAGTGACAACTGTGCGAGTCGAAATTTAGACGTGCAGCGTTGTCCAAGTACCATCTGTGCACATGTACAGTTGTAAAAGTGACAACTGTGCACGTCCAAATTTCGACGTGCACAGATGGGCTCCTATTGACTTGGACGTGTACAGATGTGACTTTCCAAACTATGCACGTGCACAGATGTCACTTTCAAAACTGTGCACGTGCACAGATGTCACTTTCCCAACGCTGCACGTGCACAGATGTCACTTGCCCAACTGTGCACATGCACCTATATCACATGCCCATCTGCGCACATGCACATATATCACATGCCCACCTGCGTACGTGCACAGATGGAACATACCCAACCGTGCACCTGCACAGATGTATTTTGCCCAACTGTGCACGTGCACAAATGTAACTTTCTCAAATGTGCATGTGGCAACTTAGACGTGCACAGTTTCCAAAGTACCATCTGTGCAAGCGCACAGTTAGGCATGTGCCACCTGCGCACGTCCAAGTCCACAGGAGCACATCTGTGCACGTCGAAATTTCGACGTGCACAGTTGTCACTTGTACAAATGTGCACTTGCACAGATGGTACTTGGACAACTGTGCACGTGCGCAAATGGTACTTGAAAATTGTGCAAGTTTACATTTCAACATGCACAGTTGTCCGTCTGACCATTGACGTGCACAGTTGTGCGCCTGGCCATCGACTTGCACAGTTGGGCACGTGCAAAGTTGCCCTACCCCTACTTCCCTCACCTTACTTCCCCTCTTGGGAAGAAAAGGATCAAAAGTGGACAGGTAGACGGTTACCCGACCGAAACTATAAGGGTTTCTGCCCGGTGCTACGAAAACCTAAAAATGATAGAATGTTTCCTAGTGATACAAAGGGCAGTCTATAAATTATTTTACCGATTTGAGTGGGGGGGGGGTCATGCTGAAAAATTACCGTTTATAATAGGGTGAGGTTGGGGGGGGGGCAGTGGAAGTATAGGCTAAAATTCGAACTAAATTAATAGAACACAACCAGAAAAAATCAACTACTTTTGGTTGAAAAGTCTACTGTTATATGTTTGGTTAGGAATTCATTTTGTTTGGTTAAAAATTCTATTATTTGTTTGAAAATTCTAGTATTCGGTTGAAAACTATATGAAACTGTAGAAAATGCAAATATTTTGTTCACAGGTTATCTTTTTGTTCAGAAATTGAGCTACTTGGTTAAAAGTTGAACTACTTTGTTAAAAATTAATTTTTTTGCTGTCAATACATTATCTTTGATGAAAACCAAAAATAGTTTAATTTTTAACCGATGTGTTGAATTCTCTACCAAAATAGTTAAATTTTTAACCATAAGTATGTGGCAACAAAGTTAATTTTCAACCAAGTAGTATAATTTTCCACCAAATAGTTGAATTTTCAATTGAAGAAGATAAGTTTTCAACTAAAAATGGATTCTTTGAAAGTGTTTGGTTGAAAATTGAACTATTAGTTTTTTTAATTTTTTAAAATTTTGTGTTGAAAATGAATGTTTTGAACAATAAATTTAAATATTCCATTCTTAGTTAGAAATTGATCTTTTTTCGTTGACAATTCAACTATTTGGTTGAAAATTCATCTTTTTTAGTTGAAAATTCAAGTACTTAGTTCAAAATTTATGTATTTTGTTGATAATTCATCTTTTTTGTAGAAAATGATCTTCTTGGTTAAAAAATCAACTTTTCGTTTAAAAATTCAACACTTTGGTTGAATTTTAAACTCTTTTCTTGAAAATTAATTTTTTTTAAGATACATGATTTTAGATGAAAATTCATCTCTGGTTGAAAATTGAACTATTTTGCTAAAAATTCTTTGTTTCGGTTGAGAAATAATATTCTTCACTGAGAATGTAACTATTCCATTTTTGGTTGAAAATTTACATTTTTTATTCAAAATTGCTATTTTCTATTTGAACATTCATGTATTTTGTTAAAAAAATTATCTTTTTTGGTATAAAATTAAAACTATTGGGTTGAAAATAACCCTTTTCAAAATTGAACTATTTTTATGAAAATTTAACTTTTTGTTAGAAAATTAACTTTTTCGCCTGGCTCAGGTACAATGTGCTTAGAATATTTTTCAGCATACTAGTCCTAAAATGAAAAAATTCGCCTTCGTGGGTTCGTATCCCGATGAGGAGGATCTCTTTTCCTCTTAGTTGTATACGTATATTCCGTTTTATTGGCGACACTGAAAATTGAATCGAATTAAATGCGAAAATGTATAGTTAAGAAAAAAAGTTATCTCCTCTATTGAAAGTCTTTCAAATACACTGGAACCTGAATTCGTGCACAGTTTCGGGCATGCCCCGCAATAGCCATTGACACAAATCCAGGGACTCCGAACGTAAACAGGCAGGTTTGCATGAATCATTTCTACTGAATTTGGATGCCTGGCGCCACCTGCTGTAACCAACGCGCTGAGAGTGCGGCCTCATGCTGTTTGTCACGCTTGACTGAGCCACCGTCTTTCTCAGTCTCGCGGCTCCCCTCATCACCATATTGCCGAAGGCAGCAATTCTAGGAGCGCAAAAATCTAGTTTACAGAAATCCAGGTTGGAGTGTAATACGAATTTATCGTTATTGCTTAAAATCAACCCCCAAAGCACACGTAATATACTATTTTATTTTATTATTATAGTGAAAAATAAAATTTTGAGATTTATAACTAAAAAAATTCAAAAAATACTTCATAAAGATAGATTTTTATATTTAATAATGGTCTTAACCAATGTAGAAAACACGATAAGTTTACCCCCCTTCAGTAAAAATCAATTCTTCAGACAATTAACAATGCTTTTCTTCTCTGATTGTTAGATGGACATGTTGCCTTTTTTACGTTGTTTTCATTTCTAATAGGTATTTATTAATCACTGATTTTTCTGTTGATATTAAAAAAATACGTGTCTTTTTATAATACTTTTACAAATTACATAAAATATTACTCAGATTTATGTTCATTTATTAATTATTCGCTGTGGCGACACGTGACACCTCCCACCGCATAGTGGTCAAAATTTGGAATTTACTGTTCAAAATCAGCTAGAGCTTATAATTCTTAACAGATTTTTTTTTAGAAATGATCAGCATAAAATTTACAATAACGCCTATGGGTCATTATTTTAAATTTATCCTTTTGTTGTTTATTGTATAAATAAAAAGCCGGAAAAATGAGACTTTTAGCATACATTATTTCTTATCGCCGAGGATATGACATGAATAAGGTTTCTGTCCATCAGTATTGAAGCTAATTGTTATAAATAAAATATATTAACAAATACTTGAATAAGGAGCTCAACAGCAGAAAAATTGTTTGTTAACTAACGGTGCTAAGGTACCTTACAAAAATAATACTCATATCAAATTTTTACCAAATCTTAAAAATGACAACTGCGGAGCTCCTAATCCGACTATGTGTATTTTTTATAAAAGCTTTCTAAATTATTTAAAATATTTATCAAACTCAGGTTGACATAGGAATTAATTGTAACGAGATGTGATACCTCCCATATGTACATTTAATCCTATGAATATTTTACAAAGGATGTTTTAAATATTAGCAATTTTATAAATGCATGCATTTTTTTTATGGTTTCTTTTCCTATTTGGAGAATGTAAAAATCTAAATAGATTGGTTCAGAATCAAACAAAAAGAATCTGTCTTCAAAATACAACCCACTCTTCATTTTGCACGTGTCATTTTCAGTCTCTATTCTCCATATTAATATCTGGTTGCAATACCCTAAAGTCCTCGAGATTTTGATGTAAAACCGCAGCTTGGTGTGACATCGAATTATGTCTAGGACTCTCATGATCTACACGTAACATTTTAACGCGTCCAAATGTGAATACGTACGTGTATACCAAAACTTGGTGGTGAACGGAAGAGACGGACGTCCCACGTGGCAGTTCGAGTACTCTCAACGTCATTGCTACAGACAGAAGTGTCGTTCGGACCCTTTTCATTCACGAAATAACGAAAACTTAGTCGTTCCTTTCAATTTCATTCTCAGATTTTTTTTTCTTTTTGCTCTATACGCAAATTTCGTACAATCTCTTTATTATTTTTGATTCCAGTATATGTTTTTTATAACTTTACCACACAAATTTACTTACACCATTTTTTTGAAAATCATTATCTATCATATTTTAATAAATTTTAATAATAATTATAGAAAATATTATTGCTTTGAATGTTTTGAAATCATATGGTGTGTACAAGAGAGTGGTCTAAAAATGTATAAAATTTTTTTAAAATTTTTTATGCATGTCACCCGGAAATTTGTTCAAACGAAAAATAAATGGATTTTTTAAAATGGTATTTTGAGGTTCCGCAAGCCCCATAAAGTTCAACACGTATTTCCCATAAGATAAAAATACGTTTTTGTCAGTTTTATTCAAAATCGTCAATATTAGGTGGATCGAGTCGAAATTCAACATTTCTCTTCACTATTAGCCATAGAATATGAATCAAAACTTATTTTCAAATATCATGCCAGGAAGATCATGTACAGATCAGATATTCAGCTTAAGACATATCACAGAAAAAAGCTTGAGAATAGGAAAGAAAGTTTTCTGTGCATTTGTTGACCTAGAAAAAGCATTTGACAAGGTAAATAGAAGTAAACTTTGGGAACAAGTAGCTGAACATTTTAAGAAAAATATTATTCCTGAACCGGCTTATTCGTCATCAGCCTCATCTTTCGGTTGCCACCCCAATCTTTGGAATTAGTGGATACATATACTAACATGTGAAACATAATTGAGGTTATGTTTTTGAAACTTTAAAATCAGGTAAAATACATGGAGGAACTTAATTTTTCTGCAAGAGAATTTATTTTGGCACTTCAAATTGTCAAAAAAATTCACATTGTAATATCGCACTGAAATAAACTTCTTCCAAAACGAATCAGAATTACGCTTGCATTTTTCAACAACGAAATTCACATTTTTTATTATGGCGAAGTTAACGCATTACCAAAGAATGAATCGAAGAGACAATCGATATGAGAGTTCGGCGCGCAAATTCAAATTTACATCAAACTAAATGAAAGCAATGGAACCGGACGGTGTTGACGTTTTGAAAATTTAAATGATTTGATAATATAAACTGAAAAAAGATGATAGTGACAGAACTGGTAAACTTAATTTTAAATAAATTTTTTACAGTAATTTAATTAATAAAACATTTGATTATTTGAAATTTGATTTTTAGATAATCTACATTTTAGACTAATTTTGTTTTCATTTTTGATCTTTAAAGGACCAGTTAACTGGTTAGTTACTTTTCTGTAAACAATATTTCAGAATGTGAAATTCTGTAAAATAATGTATAGTTTATTAAATAAACAAGGAGTTATTAAATCAATATTAATCATAATTTTGAACGCGACAAGTACTTTTCACTTTCGGAATTTTTTATCATTTGAATCACACTTCAATGATTAATAAAGACGAAATCACAAAAAGACTCGCTAACATAACCTCAAACCAACCTACTTATGTTCAAGAGGTTCAAGATTTAGCCCGACTGAAAATAGATGCACAGTGAAGTTGATGGCGCTGCAATCAAAAGCTGTGAAACAGACTTGGTTTAAACTAGATTTAAGATATTAACCCTGCTGTAGCCTTAAAATAATTTTGCAAGTTGGGGCCAAACTTGAAAGTGGGTAAAAATTTGGCAATTTCCACACGGGAACCTGTGAGTTATGAGTTCGCCACCGTATTTAAGAATTTCAGCAATAATGCTGTCTACATCAGCAGCCTTACCGTTTTTTAAGTTCTCAATTGTATCTCTAACCTCGGTGACAAGGACTTTTTCAATTGGGGTTTGTAATGCATTATGTTCTATATCGCAGTTCTGGTGCCCTATAGCTTTAGCTCCAAATAATTCTTTAAAATAGTATTTCAAAGCGTCTACTATACCGTCTCTATCATATAGCAATTCACCTTTGCTGTTTCTCATGCTGACAAACTCTGTACTTTTACTTCTCTCCATCTTTTTAAATAATAGTTTCATGGTTCCTTCAAAGCCGTTTTGTATTTTCTTCTGTTTTGATTTTATCTTTATTTTCCTTGACTAGCCGTTTAACTTTCCTCTTTTTGTGTCTGTAATCCTTTTCAAGTCTATTTCTCTCCTCATCGCTAAGACCTGTGATGTTAAATGTTTTCTTGAACGCTTATTTTTTTTCTTGTCGGGCTGCCTGAATTTCATCATTCCGCCACTCTTAATACCCTCGTTCACGTCAAATTTTTGAGTTATTTGAAGGGGCTGTTTTTTTACCGTTACACTTAAAAACGTCAGAAACTGTTCTGAATTTAAATGCTTATTTTCTTAAAGGAAGGAGGGGTTTGCTTGTGTATATCTGAAAATGAATTCATGTCTTGACAGTTCAATAATAAAATATGTTACAACATTCGCTATTAAAAAATAATGATTCAGGTTGTTTCTTTCTCGGGGTTGAAAACTCTTTAGAAATAATTCAAAGACTGTTCTTAAAAGAGAGTATCACCCACCGACACCTTAAAATGAATCCATGTGCCTATATTTATATTCAAATATTAATTTTAATTTTTTTAAAGCTATTCAATGATCTTGATTGTTGATGATTCTTGGATTTTAAGATCTTTTCGATCTCAAAATATTATGCCGGCACCTAAGCAAATTAAGCTGATACTCTCGAGTACCTGCTGCGCCATAATCTTCTTTCTAATCCTTTCTCTTATACAGACAATCTGAACGTCGGGGTAAGTTGTACCAGAAATTTTCATCTTCTTTCGATATATAATCACGAATTTTTCCTAAAACTTGTGAAAAAACTTTTTCACCTAAAAGACCATTTCACTAATCGCCCCGTGACCATTTTTTGGCACTTCCATCAGTAACATATTGGAACGTAAACAAGTTTTAGACCTCTACCAGTGTGAGATGGTAATGTTTATTATTTCATATTTTACATGAAGGATGAGGTCTCATCAAGGTGTTTTGGACTAGGTCTAGTACATTGTCAAGGCCTAAACATCGTTAAAAGGGCGTATAATGATCTCAAAAGAGAGTGACTAAGTTAATTCTTGTAAACAGGCCATTTACCTCGTCAAAAATCGTATACCTCACCGATGTGCATCCTTTTCAATAAGAAAGTGCTTTTCTTATTCTGCATGAGGCTTAGAAAGAACGTACGGTTTTTTTAAATTTCCATACAGGGCCGCTGCTTCGGAAAAACAGTTTTTCTTGAATATCGCTCAAACTGAAATTGAGTTAAGGAGGTTTTCAAGCTGTAGTACAGATCTAAGCAGTCTAATAAAACCAAATAAAAAATATATTGGTATCTTTCAGAATACACTCAACTCCCAGTATAAGCGCAATTTCGGTCATGGGTTACAGTGGCCTTCAGCATAAATCGGGGGAATCCAAACGAACACATTCAGGGCAGCTAAACCTTGACCTCACGCTTGACTGAGCACCGCCTCCCTCTCGGTCCTGCTGTCCTCGCATCACAAAATACCAAGGACCTAAATTATAGGAATAGCGTAAACTGAGGGTGCTTATATCGGTAATTGACTGTATTGTAGAATGTTACGGACTGTTTCTAAACCTGAGTGTAAACATACAGTGATGTTAGAATCTCTGGATCTATCTAGATAATTTTGGAATCTTCTTCAAAGTTTTACAATCTTCTAGACTGTTATAAATTGTTATTAAATTTTATTGATATTGGAATTTCTACTTTATTCGGAAATGTTTTGTAATTTTCTAAGAATCTCCAGATACTTAAAAGTCTCTTATAAAAAAGGACTTTCCCTCTTGCAATAATTAACAACTGGAAATTAACTTTTTGTATTCGTCCGTTTTTCGAAATGCTGCAGCACAAAGTTCTTGCTACTGGCTAGACTCTCTACTTTCATCAATCTCTCGGCATGTTCTCCGATTGGAGTTGCCCAGAGGGGGTTGGAGGTTGGTGAAGGATGGCACAGCATGCAAGGAAGGGTTGCGACTGGAAAGAAAAAGCGTGAGTTTCTCGGTATAGATGGATGTGCTGCTTATTCGTAGAAACTCCACACCTACAAGTACAATCCTACATACGACAAAGGGAAGAGAAACGGGCTAGAGGCTGCTTTCTACGCGAGAAACGTAGATGTGCAATCTGGAACGGGTAAACGAGGAAAAGCGAGAATACGTGAGCTTTGATATACGAGCGACCTGCACCGCAACCGTGACTACCAATAATCGAACATTATTGCGTTACCACGCTGAGACTTCCGTATAGAACCCTATTGGTGTAGGATACTGTGTATGCGGACAGGGATAGAAGCATTTGTCATCTCTACTATACCCTTAGCCCCTATTTGGTCCAACTCTGATGGTCAAGATCACTGAACCCAGATGCAACTGTGATTTGCATTTATACTCTGTTGTTGTTAATATTAATAATTGTACCTTAAAATTTTACAATTTACAATGTACAATTTTACAATTTACACTTTACAATGTCTACAATGCCACGGCTAAAATTTCGACTTTCGAGACTTCTATAGGGCTTCGAAAGTGACAAATTTCAGGCCTTTTTACCTTCTTCCTGCTACATCATCACTTTTTCTCCCTAGGGAGAATTTAATTAATTTTCATAAATTCCCATAAATTTACAGAAACTTTTCGAAATCATGGTAACTTATAGCTTCTTGAGTTTTGTTGGCCCTACAGCTATCTGACTGATCAGTAATCGACATTAGAAACGAAAGTCAAGCTTTCAGCAGGGTTGTGAAAAATACAGCGCGTACTAAGGAGACACCGCAGTTTCTCGACTATTTTAGATCAATTAAAGCGAGGATAAAGTATTTCTTTTCAAGCATGGTGACATAGGAGAGAGAATAATGAAAACTATACATATCTCTGTGCTCACATTTTGGGCATTTTTGGCCCAAAACAAACCCTATAAGTTAAAAAACGAGTAACCTGGGCATTTTGAAGTTGAAACTTCAAAAAATCGTTTTTCGAAAAAAAAAACGCCTCTAAACTCGGCGAGTGAAATATATATGTGAAATATACCTACTTTTGGTTATTTTTTCTATGTATATGCATACTCTTAATAGATTCACTATAGGTCCCAGTATCATCCTTCACTCTGAAACGAAAATAATAATTTTGACCTCAATTGACAGAAACGTGAATAGTTTAACGAGTCCCGACAAATCGAATCAGCCTTTGATACTCATTTTTAGGGTCCAAAAATGAATGTAAAGTAAAATTAAAAATAGGAAATAAGTTAAAAAATTAAGAGCATTTTCAAAGCTAAAAATTTTTTTTTTTCAAGTCTAGAAAATTTTTGTTGAAGTTTCTGGTATATGTAAAAAAGACTCACAAGTTATCATTATACCATTTTTAATTTCGTTGAAAATTAATGGAAATATAATTGTCAAAGTCGCAGGTGCTTTGAAAACCGCCTTTCAAAATAAATTGAAAAACTATTTCAGCTTTAAGTTATGACTCCAAGGATTTTATTTCACAAATTACTGGTATTTAATTATGGGCAACATCAATCAAAGTTTTATTCCAATATCTCTACCTAAAGACTGTACTATTTAAACAAAATGATTAAATTGAACAAATTAAAAAAAAAATGGTTCAAATAGAAAATATTCTCATTTTTCCCTAAACGCTTGGTTCTCGGATTTTGTTTCACACATAATTTGTATTTGATGTCGGACATTAGCAAAATAAGACTTATCCCAATATCACTGAGTCTGAGGCCTACAGACTTTTTTTTAGTAAATCCTCGTAAACTTGAAATTTAATTTCGAAGAACGGAACAGTAGCACATCAATCTGTAAAAAACAAATTCTCAGTCGGGGCAGTAGTTTTGCCTCCCTTGCAAAACGATTGATGAATTCGAGCCAAAGATTCAGACCGAGGACAGTGAACTTCATGTCAGCCAAAAGCCATTTGCTGATTTGGCGGAAACTTTTCTTTCGATGCGACTTTCGAAACTCACTCTATCTCTATTTCATGGTGCAGTTGCACCAGAAAACACTTCCTCTGAATCGACCAAGTTCGGTTCGCCTTTTCAAAGACACCTTTCAAAAGATGAAGAAACTGTTTACGTTATAGTTTCGTAAGTCCACATGCATCTTAAGAAAAATTTCTTTCAATCTTGATAAAATGTTTTCGAAACGAGAGGAGAAAAATAGTTTGACATGGGCCAAAATTTCAACGCAATTTTTCAATTGAATTCGACCCAATTTGTTCAATTGAAATTTAATTTATGCGCAGAATTAAACTAGGGTTGTGACTTCATTAAAAGCAGAGTAATATATTGTAATCCTGTTCTTAAAATACGTGGATAAAGTTCGTATCAATACAATTTTTCCCTTTAGAGTTCGCCATGAAAATTTATTGACAATCATGAAATTTTTATAATCTTGAATCACTAAATTTTTATGGAAATTCAAAAGCTTTTGTGTGAATTCATAACTGTTATAACACAAGATTAGTATTTATATTGATTTTAAAATATTAACTCGACTATTAATTATATAATAATAACTCCATTACAAATTTGAATGATAAATTAACTAGTATTAAATGCATCCGTGAGAAACGCTCGTTCACGTCCCTGCATTTTAAGTCTTAACATTAAAAATATAAACAATTCAGAAATTTATTAATAAACATATTTTTTAATATTAGGTGTTTCAACATTTTTTCAAGCAATAATTAATAATTTCGAGTTCTAAGCATTTGGAATTTATAAAAATATATATTGAACGATTTTAAACTGAAAACGTTCTAAAAATCAAACAAATTAAAATATTTTGAAGACAATGAAAAGGAATTGAACTTGTATCTTTTCTCAATAAAATCGTTCAAAATTGAATATCTTCAGACGAGAAATTTTGAAAATTTGATCATTTAAAATTTAAAGGAATTAAAATTGTATTAGTTCGAATTAGAAGTGTTCAAAATTGAATAATTAAAAATGGGAAAGTTTCTAATTTACATCACTTTTAATCCGAAGCGATTAAAATTTGATAATTTAAAATTTGAAACCAAATTGAATGTTTCAAAGTCAGAGCTTCTGAAATGATATAATTTTGAATTGCTATTATATACACAATTATAATTAGCATTAGTACTTATAAGAAACAATTTGCTAAGACAAAACAATAAATTCACGTTAATTTTACCATTCAAAATGGAAAAATTTTCGATGATTAACCTTTCAAATTGAATTATTTAAAAAAAAACTTTCAACGTAAAGTAAATTTGAATGCGAAACATTAAAAGTGAATAAATTTCTACTGCGGAATGATTAAAGTTAAAAGAATCTGAACTTCATTTAAAACTAAACAACATTTTAATTACCAAGAAGTGTAATATTAAAGTTTGTTATACCTACTCTAACCCTACACTATTTAATTTATTTGGATAAATCTAAATCGTTCACAAATTGAGAATTTTCATATTTTTGATTATAATTTTCAAAATTCACCCTTTTTAATTGAATTTGCAAAATTAAAACTTATGAAACGTAAAAATTGAATTTTCATAATTCCGTGTGAAAATTCAGAACTCTAAATTTATAACCATTCAAAATTGAAGAAATAATTCAATTAATGAAGTTTTAATTAAAGATATTTTGATTTTGATCTATTTTGACTTTAAACAACATAATTTTTACCTTTTTTACTTCCATATCGTCAATTTTTAACACTTAATTTATAATTATTATTCATTCTTGAAATCTTGTAACCAAATATTCTTCAATTTTAATTGATTCACTCATTCAAAATTAAAAAAAAAGAATAAAAAACAAGATCGCTATGATTCCAATGCTTGAAATTGCAAAATCTTTTCGATTCGAAAATTATTTTTTTCTCATATTAAATTTGAAATGTTCATAATTTTGGAATATTTTCAAATGAAGAATAATTAAATTTTGTATGCCTAATCCTATAATCTTCTCATTTTTTTAAGTCTTGAATTTGACAAATTATTTTCTTAATTTTTCATTGTTTTGAATTTATTTTGAAGGAATTGCGTTTCAAAGTGTTTAATTATAAATCCTTCAAACTGAAAATTCTGCATTATCAAGTTTTTCAAGTTTATATTCTACGATTTTGAAGAATTTAAAAAGCAGACAATATTTTTTATGCTCACAATTGAAACCAAACCTAGGTTTTTAATATCAAATGTTGTAATTTTGAAAGATTCAATAGTGAAACTGTCCTGAAATTTTTAATATTTGAATTTCAAACTGTTATCGATTCGAGAGGATTTCAATTCAAATCGTTGAATCATTAGGTCTATCAACGAAAAATTATTGTATAATATTAGCAGTCAAATTCTTAATATAAACCTAAATTGCTCCAGGGTGGCTCCTGAAAACCAAAACAAATTTCTGGTCATTTCCTAAGTATTAAACATTTTGTCATGTAATTAATTATGCTCAATTTATATTAAAAGTGTCATAAATCGTTCAAGAAGATAATATGCGCTTAGAACCTACTGAATGCATATTTTTACGTATAACTAATAAAATATTGATTTTTCAACATAAAGATATTTAATGAAAAAACTTGATCTTTCCTCTTAGTAAAAAAAGAAAAAAAAAGGACCCTTAACACAAAAAAGTCAAATTTATTTTGACCATCCACTGCAGTAACTATCATCCAATTCCAATTGGTTTAGTTTTGAAGCTTCAATCCCTAAGCTGTCTTAGAATTGCCCATTTAAAACTAGCATTTCAAATATAAATGATAGAAGTTTTGAATTTAATAAATATTATTAATAAATATTATATCATGTAGTATCAAGTGACATGCGAAGTGATTAGATAGATTTTTTTTTACTAAAAAATGTGATTTCTGTCTAAAAAATCCCGCTTTTTGAAATACAATCGAAAACATAAAGTGCAAAAGTAAGCATATTATTATTAATATTATTTAACTGGAAGAATTGAATTTGGAAAATGGATTTCGATTACGAGATAACCCGACAGATCGAGTTGATGGTTTACGCTTGCGTGAAAACCTTTGGTTAATTGCAGAAATCGTGCGCGTTTTGGGTTTTCGTATTCATCCGAAATGGATGCTTATAGAGGAGCTTTCATCTCTAATTTGACCTCGATCCTCTCTCTATTTCTCTCATACTCTCGGTTGTTTTGTCACTCTGGATTTCCTGTCCCTTCCTTTCCATCCAATAGCAATGGGGTTCATTGCACCGTTTCGATATAATCGGCTTAGAGCGTCGCAACCTGACGGACCCATGGGCACAAGTTGGACTTGATCCCAAAAGCCTTCGATATCTCGGGTAAACTATAACGACGCTTCGAGTAGAACCAAAATAAGGCCAAGTGATAGGTCTGACTCTGGATCCCTGTTAATCTGCGACCGCCCTGAATCCACTATAATATACTTTATGACCAGAGTTTGAACATCCACCTATCAAGGGATATGAAGTATTATAGGGATTAAACTTCTGAAACTGGTTTATATTAATTGAGCTATCATTGCTTTTAACCCGATCAGGTTATCGCTTTTTTTGGCACCTTCTCAGGTTATCGCGGGTCGTTTCAGACCCAAGGCATGGTAAAACGCTCAATTATCGATAAAAAAATCTGGTAAAATTCCTGAACACTCTTGAACACTTCTCATTTAAGGGCACATCATAAATATTGCAAAAAAATCTAAACAAATATTTTATTTTTAGTGATAAACACACCCACCTCTCGAAAATGCAGACATGTACTAAAAAATGCATAACTTTTGAACAAATTGAGATATTTGAATTTTTCAAAAAGCATTGTAAAGTCCAAGAAGCGTATTTTCACGGAAAAGATCACGAACTCGATTAGAACAAAAAAAATGCTCAAGTTTGTGGTGTCAATTAGCGCTTTTTGCGAAAGAGGAAATTTGAAGTTTGAAGAAAGAACTCGTTATATGTGGGCGTCCGCGTGAAAAGGGCCCCTATGGTCTGTATGGAGTGATGTATAGAAGCAAATAGTCGGATAAATTCCCCGAATTTAAGGCCCAAAATGAACCCCCTATGTTGAAAAATGAGTCACCGGGGCATTTTTGAAGATGGAACCATAAAAAACCGTTTTTCGAGAAAAACGCATCTAAACTTGGCGAGTACCATAAGCACACATGTTATATTTTGTCTTTGAACATGAAATATGGCTTCTTATGGTTACTATCTGTATACGAGTATAGTCCCAATTAATTCGCTATAAGTCCCAGTATCATCCCCAACTCAAACTCAAACATGATAATTTTGACCTCAACTTAGAAAAACGCGAATATCTCGTAAACTTGAACCGGCCATAAAGGACCTTTTCATGCGGACGCACACATATTTCGATGTATACAAATTTTATTTTTGTAAAAAATTATACGTATTCATGAAGAAAAAAGAACAATATGTTTGAGCCTTAAATTCTATCATCTTATTCTATCATCTTATCTTACTCGTTAACTGGTTCCGTACCTGATCGAAGAATTCTCGAGACCTCAGTAGATGTACGCTGCGCCATGCTATAAGAGATGAAAAATCAATATATGATTAAAAAAAATAAAAATCTTTCGAAAATACTGATAATCTTTATACAAATTCAAAAACTTACCTTCGCGTTCAAAACGAGTTTGCCCCGAAGTTAAAGTTATCGTGGGTCGTTTCAGACCCGACGCGAACTTGATCTGCTCATTGCGAAGGCGAGGTTGTCGCTGGGGAAACGCGATTGAGCACAGAGAATCCTCTAGTCCTAAAGCTTTTTTAGGGTGGGGATAGGTATTACCGGGCTACACGGATTCTGAGTAATGAGACAAAAGAAAAATGCCTTCGGTCTGAAACGACCCATGATGACCGGATCGGGTTAATTTTGTCCACATTTATTTTACTGGACAGTACATTTTTACGGTTTCGTGGGCTCGGGTCAAAACCCTCACTCTTCAGGTCGGGTGTCCGTTCACGGCTAGCTTGAAACAATTTTGACTGAAAAGTGCTATCTCAAGTCAGTTTTTTCTGAATATGTTTTTGGGATTGCTTCTGAATATTTTAAGCTAAAAATAAAAAAATCGTTGGAACCCTTTTTAAGCAATCTTCATTTTTTATCTTTTTTGTGAGATAATTGAGTATATTTTTTTTTGAAATCACTAGAAATTGAACTTTTTAAAATATTTTAAAACAGTTGAAAAAATCCACTTTGTTTAAAATTCCCCCTTCTTAGTCAATTGAATAATGAAAATAAGAATTAAAGCGCCCAAAATTCGCTGTAAAATTACAAGCAAATTTAATTTTTTATCATCAATAGCTTAGAAGATGAGACTTTTTATATGATGTCTTATTTTAGAACGGTGGGTAATTGCGTTGCCTTAGAGATTATATATCAGAGATATAGGGTCGGAAAAACCTGAATGGCCTGAGTCAGGAACTGGCTCACTACCATGGTCACGGCAGTCCAGGCTGGTCTAGGGGTGTTCAATTCCGATTCGATTTTTAAATCGATTCTTTACTATTCGATTTTTATTAGTTTTTTAAATTCTTTCATCTCATTGTTTTTACCCACCACTTTTTGTTATACCCTGAAACCAAATCAACTTATACCTATTTTACAGTTTACACAGTCTAAATTCTAAAGCAGGTTTCACATCCACCTTTCAAATATTTAGCTAAAAGTTGGAGGCGAGAACGATTAAGCCTTTTAATTAGCCTCTCTGGTAGAGAATATATTTTTCACTAACAAAAAGACCGGGTCGAATACGTCGAATAAAAGATTTACTCAATCTCAGTTGATTGAATTGTTTAATTACCTAATTCATGTATAAATTAAAGTATACAAATTCTGTACAAAATAATTGAAATTAATTCTTCATTTCAAATAAAATTATATTTATGTTTTAATTGCCCATATATGACAAGTTTAATCAATTTTCACGATTTTTCAAGTCGATTCTTATGTTACCGATTTTGAAGTGAATCGATTTTCAAGTTTCGATTCAAACATTGATTTTTCTAAGAGAATCGAACAATCCTAGGGTGGTTCGGGGAAACGTGGCTTGGGTGAAAGCCTAAGAGGAACTGCCTCACTTCGTTTGTGTTGAAAAGTGTCTTTATTATTAAGAAAATTACAAAAGTAACCAGAGGACTTAACGAAGTCCATGTACATCAATATGATCATGTTTTGAGGCTCCTGTCTTTCTGCAGAGATTATAATCCTATTAATTGTAATATAGATGAAATGTATTAACACTGTGACAGCCTCATTTATTGTAAAAAGTGCATTTGTGTGAATCAATGTGAACAAAATGAATCCATGTAGTATTGTGTATAATTTTTTCTTTTCAATTAATGTATTTTTTAAAATCCTTCGCCAAGTATAAATATATTGCAACTCTATGTATTGTGTAGGAGTAAAAAAGCTAATATTTTGAAAGCGAAACTGGCACACACGGACAGAACTATTGAAACACAGAAGCCGTTAAGCCATATCGTAACGTTTCAACATTCTGTGCTCTGGGAAAAGTGGTACGAAATCCGATTAGTTCGCATTTGGTTTTGGTCTTAATTAAAATTTTCGCCTAGAGTCCAGTAGGAACGAGTCCGTAAATTTTGCAGAGGCAACTGTGACACTGAAGCGAGTAAAATCTGTTTCAAAGTCGGGAATCCTGAAATGACGCTGTGGTATCAAAGAACAGCATTAATTCCTTGACGAGGGAAAATGCAAAGCACGGTGGAACTTTTATATTTGTGCGCTGGAACATCGCAAGTATCTGGCTTCTTCTTATATTATGCGGATTTTATATAATTCGTGTCATCAATTCCCAACGGACAATGGAGACTCCCAATTCAGAAAATCTTTATTATTCTTTCCTCGATTTGAATTAGGCAACATCTTGCACCTTTTCTTCTAAAAAAAGAGTATTCAAAGAAGATATATCTTAATTTAGAAAAATGCAGAATACACTAATACTGTCGGAAATTATCTACACCGCTGGCACAAGTGGCACTAAAAACCACTTATGAGTTTGAAACACAATAACTTCTTCGAAATGAAGATAAACAAGTTTTTAGAAAATAAGTAGAAATTCTATCGAATACTACGCCGAATAACCCCTAGTATATATATTTAAGACTTTTTCAACAGAATATATCACGTGAGAAGTTTCTGTAAAAAAAAATAAAAAATTTCTCGAATTTTGCACCTCAACCTCAAATCTTGTTATGAACTATGAAATTGGTGGCAAAATGCTGAAATTTACAGGACGAATCTTTGAAATCCTATCTTTAATTTAGGCCAAGACAACCTAAAAAATATTCACAGTGTTCTAAAATATAATTAAAAATGTCAAAGCGTGCCTTCGTCGATTTTCAGTCGGCAATCACGCGCTATCGACCGCAAGAGCGATGATTGACGAATATTTTTGGATTTTGTACCTCAACTTCAACTCATACTACGAGTTAGGGAAAAGAAAGAAAAAATTCTACATTCACAGGACGCAATCTTTAAAATCTTACCTTAAATTAAGCCAATAAAAATAAAAAATCTTCACGGGTTTCCGAGATATGAATAAAAATGTCCAAGCATATCTGTGTCGAGTTTCAGTCAGCGATCACTCGTTGTCGGCCGCGGCAGCCATTTATTGCCGACAATTTCTCGGATTGTGTATCTCAACTTCCACTCGTGCTATGACTTAGGAACAATGTGGAAAAAATTCAAAATTTACAGGACGCAATCTTTAAAATCTTATCTTTAATTTGAGCCAATAAAAATTAAATAATCTTTACGGATTTTCAAAGTATGACTCAAAATGTCCAAGCATGTCTACGTTGATTTTCAGTCGTCGATCACGCGCTATCGACCACGAGAGCGTAGTTTGTTTCAAATTTCTCGGATTTTGTTAATCAACTTCAACTCATGCTATGACTTAGTAACAATGTGGAAAAAATGTAACATTTACAGGACGCAATCTTTCAAATCTTATTTTTAATTGAGCCAATTAAACTCTGAAAAATCTTACGGGTTTCCAATAAATGGCTTAAAATTTGCAGGCATATCTGCGTCGAGTTTCAATTGGCAATCACGCGCTATTAGCCACGAGAGCGTTGTTTGTCCTAAATTTTTCGGATTTTGTACCTTAATTTCAACTTCAGATATGACTTAGGGTTAATCTGGAAAAAATCCTAAATTTACAGGACGAAATCTTTAAAATCCTAATTTTTATTTCAGCTAATGAATATTAAAAAATCGTTTCGAGTTCCTGAGATATCACTAAAAATGTCCAAGCATGTCTGCGTCGATTTTCAGTTATGTATCACCGCTATCGGCCACGGGAGCCTTGTTTGTCCCCTCAAATTCAACTCGTAAAATTACGTAGGAAAAATGTGGAAAAAAATCCGAAATTTGTAGGACGCAATCTTCAAGTAAATTTCGTTCATTTAAGCCAATATAACTAAAAAAATAATTACTGGTTCCAGATATATGACTATAAATGTCCAAGCGTATCTGCGTCTAGTTTTAGTCGGCGGTGATCGCTATCTGCCAGCCTCGCTGCTTAAGCCGACTGAAACTCGACGAAGACACGCTTGGACATTTTTAGTCATATGTATGGAACCCGGGAATATTTTAAAAATTTTATTAGCTCAAATTAAAGACATGATTTTGAAGATTGCATCCTGTAAAGATCAGCATTTGGCTGCAACTTTCCTAGGACATGACACGAGTTTAAATCGAGGTACAAAATTGGACAAATTCGTGTCTTTTCTACGAAATTGCTCACGTGATATATCCTCTTTAAAAACTCAGCTATGTATCTACTAGGGACATTCGACGTGAAATGTTGTAAGCTTTCTAAGCATCTTACGAAAAATGTCTAGGTTTGTTTCCGACCGAGTTATCGTGTTTCAAAGTC
Source organism: Andricus grossulariae (assembly GCA_011634705.1). Lineage (NCBI taxonomy): Eukaryota > Metazoa > Arthropoda > Insecta > Hymenoptera > Cynipidae > Andricus > Andricus grossulariae. The sequence continues at coordinate 75,978,011 of JAABKJ010007545.1, read as the reverse complement.
TTTAATGATTTTTACTGACGCTTGTGCTAGTCATGTAGATAATTTCCGACAGTAGTATGTCTCCAGGAAAAAAGACTTTTAAACTGCTTATTATGAATATCCAGTAAATGCTGGAGATCTTTCTCAGAAATTTCCATAGAATTAATCTGAAACCTTCATCGTGGAATAAAATCAGAAATATTTTTAGAAGGTAGTTACTTTTTTTTGTAAGTTTGGAGAGAAAGAATCTTTTGGTTGAACAAGAACAGAAATGATGCCTTTTATTTGAGGGAAAAAATGTAAGGAATCCTTTGATGAAATTTTGGAGAACACCCGGTATAAAAGTCAGCAAGCAGAAACACTCCGTGGTGCCCGCGGGCCGACACCCAGAAGAATGGGACAGCGATGGAATGGACGCCCGGAGAGGACAGGTTGGAGTAGGAAAGGCTTTTTTTTATTTAATTAGCGAGATGTACGAGCTCAAAGACCTCTCCACCCTACAACTTCCTGTCACCCGAATTTCCACGACTTCTCGCTCCCCCCCCCCCTAGCCATACTCTTCCCACCCTTGAAGTTCAAAGACGATTCTTGCTTGCCGCTTTTTTTTGCAAATCAATATCTTTTTACAAATCAATATTTTCTATCATAGTTGCATACAATTTTCCACGTAAAAATTAAATTGAAGTTTTAGAGTATGTAAGGCATTTTCCTTGAGTTGCGTAAAAATTAGGGTTGTGCAGAAGCTTCTGAGCTTGATCTCACTCGCGCGAGCTCATCATATGCGCGTCCAGTGAAGCCGAGCCGATATGCGAGCCAAAAAAAGCTTTTTTTCGATCCCCAAGCTTTTCCCGGACCTTGAGCTTTTTTCTGTCCACAAGCTTTCTGATTCGCGAGCCTTTTCTGGCTTGCGAGATTTTTCTTGGCGCACAAGCTATTCTGGTTAAGTTTTGCACACCCCTACAGAAAATGTGTCAAGTTAGACACATTGAATTTCTCGCTTACCTGCCTTAAAGTGCGTCATCTGAGATATTAAACTACAAACCATTATTCACTATTAACAGTTATCATTGTTATGATTAAAGTACCCCGCACAAAATATATGGAAAAATCGAGTAGATAAAAATGTGATGAAATTCGGTTTTCTGATGCTTTAAGTTATGCTTATCAGAAGTCGTAAAGAGGCAATTTCTACGAAAGTCAGTTTCTGAAAGATTTTTTGTGTTAGTTTACAGAGAATTTATTTTATTTTACTCCTAAACGTCTTCATGAAAATTCACAATTATAAGTCGTTGTTGACAAGTAAAAATCTTTATTTTTACATTTGTTTATAACAATGACAACTGCCAATGGTTTACAATCATTTATACTTGTTCATCTCCTATAACTATCACTATCACTATTTCAAGAAATTTGTATAGTTTTCAATTTTCATTTAAACATTTTGATGTCAAGTGGGACAGAAAAATAAATTGATGTGCAAAAATACAAAATAGTACTTTTGTTTATTAAAATGGTTACTCTTTTATGATAAATATTGATGAATTTGTATAACTTCTTGAAACATGTAAAGCAATTCCACTTAAAAAAAAGGGTCTCATTTGCAGAAAATAGCGAATTTATCAATTTTATTATAATATTTCATTATGGAATTACAAAAATTCGACATTTTTCGATTCGTCCAAACAATTTATTTTTTGAAAAACAAGACAAAATCCGCTACAGTCTCAGTTATAGTAATTATTCATAACAATAATAATTTTTTTCAAATAAACTTACACAATGAACTATTTTACCAATGATAAATTATAGCAGTTTCAGTCGAAAATAATATTTCTTTGATCAAATCACTCAATCGTACATTTTTTAATTTGATTCGCTTACAAAAATTAAAATGAACCTCATATAAATTATTATTTATATTCTACGCGTGCCCCTTCATGGATTTAAGATATTTTGTAACCTTAGTTCAAACTAATAATTCAATATTTTATTCCTACTAATTGAAATTAATATAAATTTGAAACACATTGAAAAATTCAAATAACTTATCTGGGCGCTACACAAAAATGATATGTGGATTAAAATATAAAAAGTAATCAAAGTAGGCGCCGTGCGCTAACAAAAAGGGGGTTCGTAGCCTATTAAGACGTTAATTAAGTCGTTTAAATCTTCCCCTCCCATACATTCCCTCCCCTACTCACCTTCCCTTCGCCTACTTGCTCCAGCCTCCCATCATTCCCCTTCCATCACTTCCCCTCCCTCCCCTTTCTAACCCCTTACATCCCGCTTCACCTACCTTCCCATCCCTTATACTTATATCCCTTCTCTACTTCCCCTGCCCTACACACCCTGACTCCCCCTTTCACCATCCTAGCACACCCTTGCTTCCCCTATTTCTCTAACCTCACTCACCCTTACTTCCCTAATGAAGAAGAAAACAAATAAACAGAACACCCATTTTCTCATTAGTCTTATAGTTGGTAAAGCCGATAAAAATGGACTAATATTAATTTTTCTTCTTCCTCATTTGTATATATCGGCGATTTGCAAATAGATTTCAATTTTGGTTTCCGAGATGCGATTCAATTGAAGTTCTAAATTATGCAATAATTGTTATCAATTTTTTCAGATATATGTACGAGGATGTACTTTATAACGTGGGAAAGCTGTTTGATCTAGACTATTGATTTTTTCCCCTAATTTGTATCTAAATTATTCTTTTACTCAAAGTACATTATTATAAAGGTTTAAAACAAGGTTCGACAGGCTTAGCGGGTCAAAATAATTCGAAATTTTTTTTATTGTGCAAGAGTTGTCTGCACATTCTAAAAAATTTTCGAAATTATGTCAAATTTTTTTTTGAAAATTTGTTTGAAATTTGTTTTAAATCTTTTTTGAAATTTTTTCTGAAAATTTTGTTCGAAAATTTGTTTTATTTTTTATTTTTTTTGTCAAAGAATTATTTTGAAATTTTTCCTAATTCATTCAAAATTTGTTGAAATAATTATTTACAATTTTGATTTTTACATTTAAAACTTATCTCCTTGACGTGAATTTGTATAAGAAGCGTTCTGCGTGAAACAAATATCTATGAAGAATATTTTATGAAGAAGTTTAAGAAGAACTTGGAAAAAAAGTACTGTTAAAACATTTGTTTTTTCTCTTAAATGCGACTTTGAACCTTCTACCAGCAAGTGTAAAAAAAAGCTTCAGAGTGGTTAAAAGGCTTCAGAGTCGTTAGCTTCGGAGTTGTTATTTGCAATTTTCAAGTGATATAAAACACACCATTTTAAAAAAGCGTTTGTACCTGTTTTTTTTTGGGAGGCTTCGGAGTTGTTATTCAGGTTAACCGATAGTTTTTCCCGTGTTCTCAGATGACTTACGAGGATTCAATCAATTTCGAGACTCTGGAAACTTCATGTGTTTTTAAAATTTAATAAAGAGTCTTATTTTTCATAATTATAATCGATTATAATACGAATTATCACCTCAAATTCGATAAAATAGTAGAGGCTGCGGAGTTGTTGACAAACCGAGGGACAGACATATAAGCACGATTCTTTCAGTCAGTATATATAATCTCTAGCATGTTAGTATTGCAATTTGCTAGTGATACAGGTTTAGGAGCCGTATTGACACAAAATATTAACGGTGAAAATTTTGTAATAGCATTTGCAAGTAGAGGTCTTAATGGCGCAGAACGTAAATACTCTGCTTCGGAAAAAGAGTGTTTAGCAGTAGACTGGGCAATAAGGAAATTTAGACCGTATTTAGAGGGTTATTCGTTCAAAGTTATTGAAGATCAAATTGCATTGAAATGGCTTCATAACCTAAAAAATCCAACAGGTAGATTAGCACGATGGACTCTAGAATTGTTAGAGTACGATTATGAAATAATATACAGAAAGGGAAGTTTAAACCATATCCCAGATGCGTTATCAAGGTCGAATAAAAATGAAATAAAAGTGTCAAGTATCTTAGCCGGTATAGTACAGACCGAGGAAAAAGATTTCAAAGAAATTGAAGATAATTGGTATAAAAGTAAAATGCTATAGTTTAAAAATAAACCAGGAGAAAATCCAAACTGGAGAATACGCGATAAACAATTATATTTTTATAAAACCAACCCTTTGAAGTCAAGCTTAAATTTAGATAGCAACCCGTGGAAATTAATGATACCAAAAGAATTACGAGAATAATTTTTAATAGAGAATCATAACAATAAACAAGCAGGGCATTTAGGTATGGAAAAAACTTATGCAAAAATTTCCGAAAATTATTGTTGGTATTATTTCAAAGTGGGGAACTCATAGAATTCTATTTACAGATAATGGCAAAGAATACATAAATAAATCAATAATTAATTTAACTAAAACATTTGGCATTAGACATTCAAAAACTAAATATCATGCGCAAGCTAGCCCAACTGAAAGATGTAACGGATAAATTAAAACGGCAATAAAAGCGTACTTAGAGAAAGATCATAAATTATGGGATGAAAATTTAGATGATTTACAATTTGCGTTAAATACGAGTAAACATTCTTCAACAGGTTTCACACCAGCTTTTTTAATTTTAGGTAGAGAACTTCAACCAATTCAACCTTTGAATAAAGATTTAGATGACAAAAGCGAAAATGAATTCCAAAAGTCTGAAAAATGGGCAGATGGGATGCGAAAATTGAAAATAATTAAAGAAGAAGTAGTTAAAATTTTAGATACTGCGAATGAAGCACAATCTAGATATTATAATCTCAGACGTAGACCGATAAGTTTCAACATTGGAGAACAAATCCTAAAAAGCAAAAAAACATTATAAAATAAAGGGGAAGGAATAGCGAAAAAATTGAATAGAAATTTCGAAGGACCATTTTTTATTAAAGCAAAGATTTCACCAACAATTTACGAAATAAGAACAAAAAATGGAAAATCACTAGGTAATTGGAATGTTAAAGATATTAAAAAATTTAATATTAAAAAATAGGTTTGAATTTGAATTTTTCTTTTGAATGGCATGCATGTAAATAATTTAAATTTTAACACCACTGAAAATGACAAAAAATATCACAAGCACATACATCTACAAAAACAAGACAAAACAGAAAAACATTTATTTACAGCAAAATGGACCCAAGATGTTACGTCAGGTGCAAAGATTGCCGCAATAAGCTAGTCGGAAAGGAAGAACTGCCTAACCACACCTGTGGGTCGTGGGCTATGACAAGAAACCACCCTCCCTTATCTGAAACCCAGAGGAAAAGAAGACAAGAAGAGAGATGGAAGATAAAAAGAAAAAATTAGAATTAGAAGAGACAATGATACAAGAATTTAAGAAGATAAGAAATAGGAAAGTACTGGATGAAGAAGTTGAAATGTTCGACGAATTTGGATCCAGGAAAGGAGATCCCAGACTCCAAAAATTAGCTGAAAAAAGCGACTATTTTATGGCCTACCAATAATGGAGGAAATAAGGAAGGGATTAAAGGAAACGAAAAAAAAGGAGAAAGAAGAGGAGGACACAAAAACACGGGAGGAAGAGAAAAAACTAGAGGAAATTTTTGAAAAAATAGAGTTACAGCAAAAAAAGGAAAGAGAAGAGAAGGAAATAGGAAAAATAAAAGAATTGTTAAAATATAGACAAGAAAGATATGTTAAGTACGCGGCAAGAAAAAGAAGAGAAGGACATTTAGAGAAAGAGAGAATAAGAAGAACGGAAGAACAGGAGGAGAAAGTAAGAAGAAGAAAGGAAGTGAAAAAGGCTATTAAGAAGAATAAGGAAAATAAAAAAGAACTGCCACCAATTAAAGAAGAGAAAGAGAACTCTTCAACAGATTGGGACACAGACGTTTAAAGTTAAAATAAAACTTTTCATACTCATTACACGACAGAACAATTATTTTTACCCTTCGCAGACACAACAGTCACATATAAATTTAAGATAATTCAAATGAAAACATTTCTTTTCTGATATCTAAATTCAATTTGTATTTGATAGAACGATATAATATTGACAGATTTTATAAAAATAAAGATAAATATGGCTATAAGAGGCCAAGACAAAAATTCACTTAAAATAAAATTAGAATTTAGATATAAGTTACTTTTCAGCGAGAAAAAATAAAGAAAGCAGAACGTCAAAAGAAGACTAAGTAGAAAGGAGAATAATTAAAACAAATATTTAGTTAAGAATCGAAATTAAGAAATTGAAAACAAGACGTTAGATTTGATTTGTTATTGAAAAGACAAAGTTCAGAGAGAAACAATATTTTATGTTTATTTATTTTTTTTGTTTTAGTGGTAGGATTTTTTGAATTATGTAACAGACAGAAAAAAATGGAAGACATCAAGATCTGGAAATGTCGTCACTGCGAGAGGATGGTTCCGGTGGAGCTTTACATTTTTCACGACACCTACTGTGATGAAATGTCAAATAAGAGCAAAAATTACCACACGGTCCCGGATGCGACAAAAACCAAGTAAATCAAAGGCGGTTGGGTAGAAACAAATAAAACATTTGAGGACATCTTAAAAATAGTGGTTGAAACAAACGAACTGCCACAAGAAGAAGACAGCCAAATGACGGAGGAGGAACAAGAAGACGATTCATATGTACAATTAGACATCACGGAGGAAGAATACTTACTTTCATTCGGTGAGGAACTGGAAAGGTGCGAGGAACTGTTAAAATAATAAACCTCGTCCCAAACAGAGGGGGAGTGGGAGGTTGTAACAAAGTTACAAGCACACCACTAACGTACGAACCTGTCGGCCTAGGACCAGGAGTGGGGAGAGTACTACTTCCTGGTTCTAATACCCAAATCCTGATCCTGGAGCGTCAGTCTTGTGCTACCTATTCAGTAGACGACACCTTTTCAAAACCGCCTCATTTTACCTCATAACGCCCGTTGATGATTCGACTACACGTTCGCGCCTCTTGAACAATTCGGAAACATCTTTCGACCAACCTGACGCTACCTTCCGAATCATCAACCTGCTCTCGGGCTTCATCACGCCGTCGGGCTTTAACATCGATTGTGGGCCAGCAGGACCTAGCAACCCCTTGTAAGTTTGGTTAAATAAACCATTTTCACCTCCAACTCAATCTTGATTATTGACTTCACCGTTTTCTCGACGATCCAACTCCTTACCTTTCCCTTAATTTGCGAGATCCCTCACAAAGTATTTGCAGTCATTGACTTCTGGCAATCCTGTACGACATAACACAAGATAATTAGCGAATTTTCTTCAGATTCCTGGGAATATTAAATATGAGTCTTTATTTTTTTTAAATGTATTTGAATGGAATATTTAAAAATATTTTAAAACATTTCAGAAGATGTCCAAAATTGTGAAATATTAATCCGGAGAATTTTAATACAATTTTAAGAATATTTTCAGTCAACTTGACAGGTATTTAGAATTTTTTGAAATTTTAAATAGACTACAAATATTTTGAAACTATGAAAGCTTTTCGAATATTTATAAAATATTTTGCAACCTTTTCCGAGCGTTTAAATGTCTTAAATATCTTTCACATTACTTGAATTTTTCCTACGATTCTGTAAAATCTTGTGAAAAAAAATAAACAGCCCTCAGAAATTTTTTAGATACTTTATATCTGACATCTTTGAAAGTCTTTAACAAGTAAAGAATTATCCTGGCCAGAAATGCATGCATATTTTATATTACTACGAACTTTTTGAAAATATTGTAAAAAATTATGGAACGTGGGGCTTTTCAGAAAACATTATTTCCATATTTTCAAAATTCTAAGAAATTATCAGCTTCATACTTTCCATATTTTTTTTACCTTTTGTTACTTCCGAAAAAAATGTGGAATTTGGAATTATTAAGAAAAAAAATGAACCTTCCACGCATCCGGACATAATTGCTAATCGACTGAAAATTTAAAACTCTGTAGCAGTATATGCAAAACCTTCATCAGCAATATGTAATTTATACCATATTTTTAGAATTTTTTCCTGCTGACATTTTAACTATAATTATACCATTACATGTACAAACAATAAGATATATTTTTCGGACAGATACTATATAAAAAGTATATATAAATTAAGATTATTAACATTTTTTCTTACCTACGAAAAACGGACAGGTCTCTTTCAATCTGAGTCTCTCAGTTCTTCAGAAGGGTCTTCATCACTGGAATCATCTTCACCAACGTTAATAATGAGCGGTTCCATTTCCATGATCATATCCATTCGTTGATCAGTACCTCTGTACTCCTCTTCTATTTTTTCGATGTGTTTTACTCAGTTTTCCCAGAGTGATGAAGGTACGGTATTTATGAAAGCTTCACACAACTTCTAAACGCGACGTTCAGGATCGATCATAGTGTGGTGGGGTGCTTGATCGATCATCATTAGAAATTTAGATGGCAGTTTGTGAAGCACCTCCCTGAATCACTTTTCAAAATAAGCCGTGTTCATTTTATCGTGGCAGTCGGCAACTCTTTTTCCAGCACCGGAAGGAACGAGAAAGCCTCCTCGATAGCCACCCACTGCTTGAACGCCAGAGCAGTAAACGTCAAATGTGTCCCGCAAGTTGTCCTCTTGTTTTTCAAGCCACCCGTGTTGACAGTGATGATTAGCACCACACCATGTCTCGTCGACAAAGTATATGTGCCAAACATTTCTTTGCTAAAAATGGATTTTTCGCAAGTATGACGCTCCTTTCCAGCCACCGGAGAACTCTCCAGAAGAACCGAACGATTCTCCATTTTTTTATACCTGAAATTCATGCGTTTCAGTAATTTTCTCATTGTGAAATCACTCACTTTTGGAAAATCCGACACAGTTTCTTGTAGATGCTGCATAATTTTTTCAATAGCTGGATATTCTTTTTTTTTAAATACATATCAAATATCGAATGCCGTACAACCCCTTCTAAATGCTCATTAAATTCAATGCATTTTTTTCCAGCTTCATGATTTCGTGGTTCCATGAACTCGCCGTAATTTTCCTTTTCCTCTGCACTAATGCGAACGACGCTTCTCTCATATATATTTAAACACTTTGCTGTTCTTTGTACAACTTGATTGAGGTCTTCGCATATTCTTGCGTCCTTTTCGGCCTGAAAATAACGTCTGGCATTAATTATAAATGTCTTTTCTTTTTTTGAAAATGGAGTTTTCACTTCAGAATCCGTAATGCTCAGAGAACTTGAGTTTCCGCTAAGCTTTCCCGCCCCCTTTACCGTCAAATACTCACTGAAGTCTTCACTGCATTTACTGATTTTACTACTGTTTATCGAACGGCTAAGATCAAAATCTACAGATATATTATTTTCACTACTGAAGAAAATATCACTATCGAAGTTAGCAGAATTCCTATTTTCACTTTCGTTACTGCCAGTTGCACAATCCACTTCCTCATAGCCTACTGACAATGAGTTAGTACTCACTGTATCAACTTTTAGATGGAGAGTTTGAAAATTTCCATTGTCAGTATCAACACTGAAGAGCAAATAAATGGTTTGACCTTTCGAATCTGTGCGCAAAGGAACCGAAAACTGAGGACCGTTACTCAATTTTTTAATAATAGTTATATTGATTGTACAAGTAGGCTGCTGCGATACATTCTACTTCTGTCGCAGAAGTACTTTTGGAACTCATATATTGGGAGTGCACTCTGTGATTTCTTATCTCGAAAACTCTGTCAACCAAATGTCTATACTCTCAATTTACGTTCCAATTGTCAGTAACAAACTTCACTACGTCACTACGAACATCTTCGTGATTGCAGTCTGGTAGCTTGAAAGCTTAACATTTAAATAAACAATCACCTCTACCACCACAATCTTTGATTGGAAAATGCTTTCTGTCGACGACAATCATTTTTTACTGAATTTCCTTGCAAGAAATTTATCAAGAAATATTGCTTCTTCGCAAACTCAGGGTGTCTAGTGATCAGGCAATTTGAAATTCCCGGGGTTTCCCTGGTTTTTCCCGGTCAAATTTTTTCCCCCGACCAATTTTTAGATACTTAGTTGTGATTTTTGAAATCAACGTATAAATAGAAATAGGAATTTCAACATAATATACATAGAAAAAATCTGCCCGCTCCGCGTGGACATTCTGGTTGCACGCTGCGCGGGCGGCTCGCAAGTTTGAGTATTTACCTTGTGCTACGCGCTCGATCATTATACATCGCCCACATTTTTGCATAGAACTTTTAAAGTTATAGGTCAGACCATCGACAACTGAAATTTAGTAATTGTGAATTCTCTTTTGTTAAAACTCCTTCGGCTTTAACGAACATATTCTTATCACGAACCTCGTGAGAAAAAAAGGTTTAAAGCAAATTTAGAAACAATTTTGTTATCAAACATTTTATTGTACCTTGTGCCTTTTGTACAAAAATTTGATTTGTTTATTTGTAATGCCATTTTTCAAGATTAAAATAAAAACTACGCGTCTTATAAAAAAATGATTAATAACAAATTTGAAGTTTTTTTTTGTTTGAACATTTTTTGTCTCTTTTTATTTCGTGGCTTGTGTCGTTCGTCGTGAGAATAAATTGTTCGAATTTTCGAGTACTACAAATAGCTGTACATGGAATTTTTAAAGCTTGAAAAAAATTTTTAAAATGCTGTAACTTTTTGAATTTTCATCTAAAATAGCTGGCTAACGAACTTGTCCTTTTCTTTCAGGTCATAAAAAAGTGTGCTAAAGCTAAATACAAGCTGATCATTTTTTCGAAAGTGATCGTGCCTGCGTTTGCCGACAGGCAGCTTCATAAGAAGATAAAGTAGAAAAAAGTCGATTTTTTCATAAAATACAAAAATATCCCGGGCCTAATTAAAATTCCCCAAGGGTTTCCCGTGTTTTTCACGGTCAAATAAAATTCCCGGGGTTTTCCCGGTTTCTCCTGATTTCCCGGTCCGCTAGACACCCTGGAACTTCTGGACAACTACTGTATTTTCAATTGCTTTTGCCGAGAACCTACATCAATAAGTTGAGAGGAAATAGTGGGAGAAAATATTTGTGAAACCTACGACAGAGGAAAACAGAGAAACAAAATCATAAATATAATAAGCTATGAACTCTTATAGCTTCATAGTGCACCAATAAATCTTAACAGGAGGTCAGTTCGCTGCCGCTGTTCTTTATATATTACTATTTTCCGTAGTTTGTCGCCTACCTTAAATTCTTAGGCTGTTATATAATAAAAGCCATTCTTCGTCAACATCGAAAATATTTGCAAGAAATAGGATGACCTTCATTATGTTACCGATCATAAGTTATTCATATTTACAATTTCTCAAACTTTTCGAAATTAATACACAGCTGTAAATCACCAAAGAATTTTAGTTTATGTTTTACTGTGTATTCTCTGTTTGTTTATGTTTATAAATTCTTTTTATGAAAATTCCTGAAAAAAAAAAGAATTTTTCATGAAGAAGATTAAGTTTCTACCGAAAACTATAATTCTTCCATCAAAATCCGTAAATTTTCAACAAATATGTTAAATCTTGAAGATGAAAGGACCAATTATTTTCGAAACAGTCGAATTTTTAACCACAATATATTATTTTTTCACAGTTAATGTCAATATTAATATTAATTTCATACCAAATAGTTGAATTTTCATAAAAATAGTTGAGGTTTTAGGCTAATAGTTGAATTTTGAGACGCAAAATTTTTTTCAAGAAAACATTTAATTTTCAAAAAAAAGTCTCATTTTCTAACAAATTGTACAATTCTTATGCCAAAAAATGAATTTTCCACAAATACGATCAATTTTCAACCTGAAAATATGAATTTTTTACTACAATTATGAATCTTCAGCGAAAAAACAATTCATTTGAACAAAAATAGTTTTAGTTTTACCTGAGCACATCATTTTGCAACGAAAAAAGATTACTTCCCAGCAAAACATTTAATATTTTACATTTCAACAAAAAAATATTTTCAATTTGAATCAAAAACTATTGAGTTAAAAAAAAAAAGAAAAATTTGCAAGAAAATAGTTAAATTCTGTAATAAAGTAGATTAATTAAAAACCAAATGCTTACACAGACCTGGTCAAAGCCCGGTAGAAACACTTTGAAAGCACGTGCTGAGGAAAAACGAGGACGATCCCATGGCAAAAGGGATTTGACCAGGGCCGTGGAACTATCTGTAATTATAATTACAGATAGTTCAAGTATCTCAAATTTGAGTCACTACATTATCTTCATTAGAACTAAAGATAGTTCAGTTTCATATTTATGTACAAAAAACGAACAATTTTTTATATTTTGTAAATTTTTCAACATTTGTTCACTTTCGTTAAAAGCTGTCAAATTTCCTTACTTTTTATCAGATTTTCAGGTCTGTAAGCTAGAAAAAATTGGTCGATTTATTCCTTTTTGGCTCATTAACGTACAACATTTTCACCTTAAAAATGATCCTTCATTCATTGAGCTACCATTTTTTCTTCGCTTACTTCTTCAACGTCAAAGCCAGAGGACTCACTGTTCTGGTGTGTTATGTAAGTGTGTGTGTGTGTGTTCATTACTAAAAATGGACCAGCGACTACCAAGCGTGAGTCCCCCGTAGAGGCCTCAAGCGCAAGGAGATCCCGGTAGAAGTAAACCGAAAAATTTCCATTAGTATCTGCTCAGGGATCGAACCCCAGTCCTCCTGCACAGAAGCCTGACGCGCTATCGTCTGAACCACCGAAGCTTCTTACGGAAACATATGTCACGTAAAAAATTATAAGAAGAAAGTTTAAATTCCAAATCGTTAAAATGCTCAGACGCTTAGTGACCCTTTCATTGTTATGACATTAAGGCCGGTTACAAAAACTGAAATTATGAAAGCACAGCTTAATTCAATTTTTATAAGCTGAATTAATTAATTAATATAATTAGTAATAAGTGAAAAAAAAGGTTCATGAAAACCGATTCATATTTGCAGCAGTAATGCAAATACGCAAATCTGCAACGTATAACAGCCACAATAAGTATTTTCGATTATTCTTCATTCTGGTGGAAAATATATAGATTCGCGGTATTGAATAGCCGACAAGTAAAAACCCCAAATATATTTTCTCCAACTATATGGACATTCTAGATAATCTAGATGCACTTTGTGTGTGTATTTCTGTCAATTCTTTATCGATTTTATTAGGGCCTTTTGGAATAATTAAAAATTCGCTGAAAATAACTTCTGTGAATCTCTACTCGGGAAGAGTCCAGATTTCAAGCCATTTCCAGCGCGGATAGTACCCAGATGGGCGACCATCTGCGACGTATGACCGGGTTGTATATTCGCTGCGTTTTAACTATTTTCGAGCGGGAAGTTTGACACTGAGGATGATTGTGTGCATTCGATCAGTAGTGTCGAGTGTCTGCCTTCAAACTTGACTATCGAAAAACCGACTGAACTCGACAGGTGGTTTTCTTCAGTTTTCCTCTCCCCTGGGTAAATGTCCAGGCAAATGCAAGTACTTCTAATAAAGTCGGCTGCAGCCGTGGTTTATCATTGGCTGTGATGATACTTGTGATGCTTGTGATGATGGACTTAAATGATACTTTAGTAGTGAGGGTGACCCGTGTTTTCACCGGGGTTTTAAAATAAAAAGGTATAGTAGAATAGCTTTTACCCACAGTGCTACGGGATTTCAAAGGACCGGCCTTACAAAACAATAATAAACTTAGACCATGGCTAATGATAAAAAACCGGGTTCACCCGAAAACGAGTTTTAAAAAAATAATAACTCTACCGAAGGTGTTCTCGCGTTGGTGTCGCGTTAGGGCTTGGGCTTTCCTCTCATGACTTTGACGGCTATGTTGGCTGTAGCATTGCTACTGATAGGGTTTCCCATGCCAGAGAGTTAGAAAACGAAGAGGAAAGGGGCCAAGAGGAACACCAAAACCCATAGAAATCATGGAGAGTCTTTTGAATATTTTGAAACGCTTGTGGCTTCCCGAGGATCGTCAGGGCGCCCTTGAAGCAACCGCTGGGGTCACAGCATGCGGAACAGTGGTGATGATGAGCTTCGAGATGGTCAGGCATATCTCACTAATCAAACAACTGGCCAGCAAGAACATCTGCGACAAACGGTAAACAGTGGAACATCAACTGTGCCTGCTGAGGATGCTTTGGCTAGCGTTAGCAATTTGCAGCCAACCACCTCCACAGAAATACCGTGGGAGAGCATAAAGTGGAATACCACAATGAAAGAGGAATTTGTGCGTTTCTATTATGAATGTACGAAGTATAACAAAAAGTTAAAAAGGGATAAAACTTAAGGACGAAGTTTGCTGCAAAGTATCCTAATATAAAGAAAGTCGCACTAACAAATATTGTCGCTAAGGTGAAGGCCATCAGGAATAATCTACACATCTCAGAAGACCGCGCAATAGAGTTTAAACAACAGGTTGATTTGGCGTGGAAAATGTTAATGATGAACATCAGCTACAGAAAGCTGCACCGCAAGATCAAGCAGCGGCAACTGATGTTCTTGCGCAACCTAATGATGATCCAGCACCACCAAATCCTCTAGAGGCAGATGGTCTTCAACCAGAGGCAGAAGCAGAGGTTCAGCAACCAAGATGGCGATTAGAATGGACATACCATAACGACGCCTGAGAGGAATGAGCTGTTCGTTTCGGATCTGTTAGCAGAAGGTGATCGTTCGTAGTATGTTCAAAGAAGGTCTTCGTTCCGAATCTGCTCAAGAAAGGCGTTGGTTCGAAGTTTGTTTGAAGAAGGTGTGCGTTCTGAATCTGCTCGAAAAACGTGCTGGTTTGGAACTTGTTCGAAAAAGGCTTCCGTTCGCCGAAACATTTCATTCTTGAAATTTTTTAGTGGTAACTTTTCTAAAGTAAATTTTCCTTTTTTTTATTTAAGCTTTTAATTTATACTATTTTGAATTATATAAAAATAAGATAATACAATATAATGGCGAAAACTACAGAGAAAAGGTGGAAAAAGCGTGGCATAGGGGGAGGGGGGGGGGGCGTAAAATTGTCGGTAAATTGCGCGACGTAATTTATAGATTGCCCCTCACGATAGTATGGATTAATTGTAGTATACCATGCAATTTGGTACATTAATAAATGTATGATTTCAAAATGAATTTAAAAAGTGGTGTTGTATTATTATAGTTTTATATAATTTTGCACAATAGTATGAATTCAGAGCTTAAATTAAAAAAAGGAAAATTTACTTTAAAAAAGTACGATCCCCTGCGTCAGTGGCACCGTTACAAATTTAAAAAATGAAATACTTCGGCGAACGAACGCCTTTTTTGAACAAGTTCGGAACCAATAACTTTTTCGCGCAGATTCGAAACGAACACCTTCTTCAAACAAACTTCGAATCAACACCTTTCTCGAGCAGATTCAGAACGAACACCTTCTTTGAACAAACTACGAACCATCACCATCTGCAAGCAGATTCGGAACGCACCCTAGATAAGGTATATTTTCATTGCAACGCGAATGACAACCTTACAGAAGAACAAAAAGGATGTCGCAAAAACTCGAGGGACAGTAAGGATCTAGTGACCATAGACGCTGTTGCCATGTCGCAAGCTCGTAAACATAAAGAAAACTTGCACATGGCATACATTGACTACAAGCAAGCCCTTCTTTCCGCAGCACATGACTATTTGCTTGAAGTCTTAAAAATGTACAAAATCTGCCCACGCATCATCGAATTTCTAAGTCGTGCGATGATGTTTTGGGATACAAGAATGAAGTATTTTGATCATGGACAACCAAGAATAACTAGATCAATACGCATTAGGAAGGGTATCTTTCATGGCAACTCCTTCAGTGCACTATGATTCTGTTTTGCGTTGAACCCATTGAGCAAAACACTAAATAGCATGTCTCATGGGTTCAGAATACATGATAATGAGGATGGTTTCCAACTGACCCATCTTCTATACATGGATAGCCTGAAGCTATGCGCTAGTTTAGATCAAAAACTTCAGTAAGTGATCGACTACACAAAGCAGTTTTCCAATTATATCCACATGGAGTTCGGACAAGAGAAATGCAGAATAGTGCATTTAATCAAAGGAGGATTAGGGATCGCAGAGCTAGAGGACGAGTACGAGAATTACAGCAAGGCATTGTCTGACGGCCAGTCATATAAATACCTTAGTACTCTCGAATATGAGGGTATTCATCATGCCATAGTTAAGAAAAGTCAAAGACTGCTTTCACTACAAAACTCAGATTGATTCTGAACACTTCTCTTAACTCGGAAAAAAAATCAGGACAATCAACACCTATGCCATCCCTGTCCTTACGAACTCCTTTGGGCTCATCAAATGATCGAACACCGACCTTGAAAGGTTAATCAGAACCATTCACGTAGAAATGATGAATCACCGAATGCACAAGTCACAAGTTATACAGTTGAAAAACTATTTTAACAGCAAGCGACATGTTGCGCTTTACAACACCATCTGTAAAGCAGATCTTGATCACACGTCTTTGAATTTTTTCTCAGAGGAGGCCTTGAATATCAGGACAGAAAACATAGAAGAATTAGAAATGCAATGGAGACAAAAATCCATTCACGGCGAGCACCCCAAAACGCTAGATCAACATGAAGTGGATAGTAAGGCATCCAATATTTAGCTGAAGAAGGGCGTTCTGTTTCCAGAAATGGAATGATCCGTCATTGCGATTCAGGACAGTTTTGTCAGCACCAGAAATTATCGCAAGCACGTTTTACATCAAGGCGTGGTTGACCAGTGCCGATTATATGGAGATACCAAGGAATACATTGAGCACATTATTGATAGTTGTCGCGTAATGGCTCAGAGAGAATATACGCACAGACATAATGATCAACAACAACTTGCCCTAAACATATGACCCTTATCACAATGGACGCCTTTCTATAGATACATTCTAGTGCCTATACAACCAAGATCCATAAGTATAGCGAGCTAAGGCATGCAGTAAAGAAAATATGGATGAATGTGAAACATGTTCAGTGCACGCAAGATGCACTGAACATCTTCAGCATTTAGGAGCCAGTAGGGTACTGGCAGCAGCTCAGAAGGTGGTTTTATTTAACACCTGTCGCATTGCAAGAAACTTTCTAGACCATCAGGAAGTAAGCGACTAAAAACATGTGGAGTGGAAGATGGTACCTCTAAGAAAGCATCCAGAGTCGACTGTTGCACAGGGGGCGAAATGAAAAACGATGTACAAAATAACCTATATGTTCACATATCAAGTTATTTGTTATGAACAACTATTTGCAACAAATAGCCATTATGATGTATTAGGTTTTGGTGAAGTATATTTATGAATCGAAATCGCTCGTTCAAGCAACAAGGTGAAATGTGATCATGAAAATGTGGTATCCAATATAATTGGTTAACTTTATCAACCAATAATATAAAGAAATGCATCATTTAAACAGTTTTAGGCAGAAACAAAGCGAATTTTCTTCCGATTGTCTTCGAATATCATTGCCTGTGATGCACATTGATGTATTTTTGTCGTAGATATTTTTGTCTTGATATAATTTGTTAAATTTATCAACAATTATTATAAACAAATGCATGATTTGAACAGTTTTAGGACGAAACAAACCGTATTTTCCTCTGATTGTCTTCGAATCTCATTGCTTGTGATGCACATTGATGTATTTTTGTCATTTGATATAATTTGTTAAATTCATCAACAATTATTATAAACAAATGCATGATTTGAATAATTTTAGGCAGAAGCAAACCGAATTTTCTTCCGATTGTCTTCGAATCATATTGTCTGTGATGCAAATTGATGTATTTTTGTCATATGATATAATTTGTTAAATTCATCAACAATCATTGTAAACAAATGCATGATTTGAACAGTTTTAGATGGAAACGAACCGAATTTTCTTCCGATTTTCTGCGAATCTCATTGCCTGTGATGCACATTGGTGTATTTTTGTCATCTGATATAATTTGTTAAATTTATCAACAATTATTATAAACAAATGCATGATTTGAATAGTTTCAGGCATAAACGAACCGAATTTTCTTCGGATTGTCTTCGAATCTCATTGCTTGTGATGCACATTGTTGTATTTTTGTCATCTAATATAATTGGTTAAATTTGAGAATAATTATTATAAACAAATGCATGATTTGAATAGTTTCAGGCATAAACGAACCGAATTTTCTTGCGATTGTCTTCGAATCTTATTGCTTGTGATGCACATTGTTGTATTTTTGTCATCTGATATAATATGTTAAATATGAGAATAATTATTATAAACAAAGGCGTGATTTGAATTTTCTTCTGAGCGTTTTCAAGTATCATTGCCTGTGATGCTTATTGGTATCTTTCCACTCAAAATATCATTCAACATTTTTATGAACAAATTTCTATTATGGACATTTCATGATTCGAGTCCTTATTTAAAAAACGATTTATTCTGCAATCAAGAGCTCGAGAGCTTCAGGTTGAAAATCACTATCTATATATCTCCAACTTCCTCATAGAGATGACAAGTATGCATCAGATGAGATGAGTAATTTATGCACTAGATCAGTATTAGTGGCTAACCGACTGCACTTACGAGTGTGCTCTTGAACTTCTCTTTTTCGTAAAAAGAAGATTTCCAATTTTTCTTGAATGTAGGTATAAAGTACTGTAATAATTTATCAGTGATTACTTTTATTTGCTTATCATCGACTGGATAATTTTCTCGGATGTGATTTTTCTCTCCTTGAACAAGAATCACGCATGCGTAAAACTGCTCAAATCATGCATTTGTTTATAATGATTGTTGATGAATTGAAAAAATTATATCAGATGACAAAAATACATCAGTGTGCATCACATGTAATAAGATTCGAAGACAATCGGAAGAAAACTCGGTTCGTTTCTGCCTAAAAATGTTCAAATCATACATTTGTTTATAATAAGTGTTGATAAATTTAACAAATGATATCAGATGACAAAAATACATCAATGTGCATCACGAGCAATGAGATTCGAAGCAATCAGAAGAAAATTCGGTTTGTTTCTGCCTAAAACTGTTCAAATCATGCATTTTTTTATTATAATTGTTGATAAATTTAACAAATTATATCAGATGAACAAAATACATCAATGTGCATCACAGGAAATAAGATTCGAAGACGATCAGAAAAAAATTCGGTTCGTTTCTGCCAAAAAATGTTCAAATCCTGCATTTCTTTACAATAATTGTTGATAAAGTTAACAAATTATATCGGATACTGCATTTTCATGATCACATTTCACCTCGTTGCTCTGAACGAGCGATTTCGATGCAAAAATATACTCCACAAAAACCTAATCCACCATACTGGCTATTTGTTGCAAATATTTGATTATAACAAATAACTTCACATGTCAACACATTTTTTTTCTTCCACCGACTCTTGCGCATCAATCCTGAGGCCTGTTGCCACTGATAAAAATTTTCGCAGATAATTAAAAAGAAGAATTAAAAAAATCAAAATTTTTTTTCGCTATTTGCAGCTCTATAAAAATTTAAACAAACAAAAATTAAAAAATTGGCCTCGAAAGATTTCTTGAGAACTTATTGCTCAATTAAAAAAAAAATTGAAAATCGATAAAGAATTCTGACCTACAGGTTATTCTGAACATCGTTTTTTCATTTCGCCCCACTGTATGTTGTCACCTCCAATGGTGGCGGCCGCTGTGTAAGGACAAAAGCGGTATAATACGAACTCCAAACTACACCATGCTGCTAATTTTGTACCTACAAAATCATCGCGAAAGATTTCAAACATCGTATTAAATCAATTTATAACATCCTCATCTCGTTAGGCACTTGACTTAGTCCGTGTGTGATGATGAAAAACCGTGTTCACCAGAGAACAAGTTAAAAAAAATATTAGACTTTGTTAAATCACCCTCCATGTATTAATTGTCGTAGCCAACTTCACTTTCTTCTTTCGGTTAGTTGGGGGTAAGATAATTTAAGACAATTGATTGATTGTGCAACGTTTCGTCAGCTTGGTTCTCTAACCTCATCAGGCTGAAAAATTATTATTAGAACACCAATAAATAACGTTAGAACTCAAGTAAAAACAGTAGTAGAGATCACAATTCACTCTTTGTTAAAAAATATTTACCAATATGGTTTCGATTAAAACATTGATTCGATTAAAACTTGACTCATTGATTCCATCAATGTTTTAAATGAAACCATATTGGTAAATATTTGTTAACAAAGAGTGAATCGTGATCTCTACTACTGTTTTTACTTGAATTCTAACGTTATTGATTGGTGTTTGAAAAATATATTTTCAGTCTGACGAGGCTAGCGATCCAAGCTAACGAAGCTTTGCATAATTAATCTATTGTGTTAAATTATTTTACCCCTAAGTGACCGAAAGAAGTCTAATATTAATTTGAGAGCTGGGTCTGATATGGACTTTCCACCAACTAGAACACCATCATTTTATCAAAACATTGAACAACAGTATAGCTTGGTAGTGACGCAACAACGCAAGGAATTTACATTTACTAATAGACGTTAGGCTGAAGCTATATCTAAACGACGATAACTTTTGAGATGCAAGAGGTTTCACATTATTCCACAAAACATTCAAAATGTACAGTAGCAGCAACAAAAGCACTTGTCCATTCATAGTAACAGTTGCAAAAATAATTTTAATAATGTAAAAAACTATTTAAGCGTAAAGTCTTTAAATTAGAAATTAGAGATATTAATTTTCATGTAAAATTTCTAGAAAAATGTCATTCAAATAACGAAAAACATATCTACGATTCCAATATAAAAAATGATACTATTGACAAGTGCTTACAACTTTCTGAAACTAAATTTCACAAGATTCTACATAGTTGTAACCAGGTGCATATAAAAAATTCGAAAATTTATCAAATGGTAAGAATTGTTAAAAATATTCAAACAATGATAGCCGGGTCAAAAATTTGATTGATAAACAAATACCGATCGAAGTTATTGATATTGTCTCCTTAGGACAGAACCACAGTGTAATAACCGAACTTCCCAAACAGGATACTGTTAATATTATTAAGAATATTGAAACTGCGCTGCAACAACTAGATGTGGGCGAAGCCGCCAAAAATGAAATCAGGGGAAAAATAAGCAGCAGCATTTCAGTGAGTCTCAAAAGAGAAAACATATTTCAGCTGAGGATAGAAAATTTGCCAACAAGTTAAAGAAGACTTAAACTTTCCTTGATAATAATCCCGAGATTCTTTTCACCAATGCAGAGAAGGGAAAGCTTACGATCTATCTAAAGAAAGAACCGAATATGATAAAAAAGCGCATGAACTCTTACTTGATAAAAAAACTTACATACTGGTAAAAAGTAATCCTTTGAAATCGCTACAAACTAATATTTCTGAAACACTTAGAAACTTGAATGACAATGATTTCCCAAAATATAAATACATAGCGAAAGTAAATTATAATCAATTAAAAACTGCGATGAAAGTTCCTCTATTGATTCTCAATGTTACTATTTTCATCCAACCGGATCTACAATGAATGCTGCCACCGTAAAAAGAAGTCGCCAAACCGAAGCTGGCTTGCGATATTCGATTCGGATCAGGAAAATCTCATTTGTCTGCTGCGGAAGACTAAACTGCAGCGGTAAATCAGCGCCCAAACATATCCAATCATCTTTAGCTCACGTTGAATAAAATTCAGACAAATTTGAACATTTTTACTGCAACGGGTTGTAATATACTTCCGATTTTTAAAATTTGATCACTTTTACATTCCACAATCAAATATATTGAAAGATCTTTCAATATAATTGCTGGAAAAAATCATAAAATTCTACGTGGAAGGAGCTCTAGCAGAAAGGATGTTATTAATTCTATCAGCTTATATTCCTCAAAAAGCGACGATTATATACTTTTATTCAATTATACGTGACTTCGGTAATCAAGATTCTTCAAAGTTCTTAGAATCTTCTTTCTAGTCTCATCTTTAAAAGCCGCAGAATTGGTTTACGATAATCAAATTTGGAATCTGACATGATAAAATCTACAAGGGTTGTCATATCGACTTAATGATTCATCCCATTTTAAGAATATTGTGTAACTTTATAAATAATCACGGTATCAAATGATCACGGATTCACGATATGGTTCTTTCATAAATAATTCCCTAATTCCACATTTTTTCTGAATATTAACATTTAAAGATCAAAATTGTAATATTGTAACATTTTTAATATACATGGAATTTTGTATAAATAGAATACAACCATTTTAAATTTAAATCTTTGAATTTTTAAGTTATTATTCGATGGAATTTATAAGAATTCCAGGCGAATTGGAACGAATTTTGGGTAAATTCACAAGACTTTGGAAAAAATTTTAAAAATTCTATTCATTTCAGTAAAATTAGAGTGAAGTTAGAGGAATTTCATGGAAATGAGAATAATTCCATGATGTTCATAAAGATTCAATTGAATTGAAAATAATGATTGTAAAATGAAACAATTCATTAAATGCAGTAAGTTTGAAATGAGTTTACAAAAATTCAAGGGAGCTCAAAATAATTTTATGAAATGCCTCAAAATGAATGGTGGATGAATTAAACAATAATCAAAATATTTTTATAAGTCCACTGAATTGAGTAGAATTGAATGAATTTATAATAATTAAAGTGCATTAAAAAAACACAAGAGAATTTAAAAGAATTAAGGAAAAAAATAATAAGAATTCAGGAGGAAATACAAATGAATGCAAATGAATTGCAAAAAATATTTTAAAATCTCTTCAAATCTTTGTGAATAAATTCTATAAAATTCCGTGAAATTCTATGAAATCTGACATTTCCTGAAATCCGAGAAAACTTATTAAAACACCCTGAGAGCTTTTAAAATCTCTTAAAATCATTGAAATCTTTGAAAATCTTATAAAATTGCTAGGAATCTTTAAAAATATGTTAAAACCCGATTCTTGATAACCATGTGTTGATTTTTCTAAATCCTTTAAAATAATACTAATCCACGGAAATCCCTTGAACTTTTTACACCGCTTGAAAATGCATTGGAATCTTTTAAAATACCCAAAAATGTTTAAAACCTTTGACAATCCTTTAAATTATTGAAATAAATTAAAAATTCCTTGGAATCTTTTTAAATACCATAAAATGTTCAAAATCTTTCAAAATCCATTAAATTAATAAAATAAATTAAAAATTCCCTAAAATATTTAAAATCCTTTAAAATCCCTTGAAACTTTCCCAAGCGCTTGAAAATGCCTTGAAATCTCATTTAATTGCTTAAATCAATATTTAAACTTTCTTAGAATCTTTAAAACCCTTTGAAATTCCTTTAAATTATGGAAATCATTAAAAATTTCTTGGAATCTTTTTAAATTTACTGAAATATTTAAAATCCTTTGAAAGTTTCTAAAGAACTTGAAAATGCCTTAAAATCCCATTATATTATTGAAATAAATTGAAAATTCCTTGGAATTTTTTATAATACCCTAAAATATTTTAAATCCTTTGACATGTCTTTCAATTTTTTGAAGCCCTTGAAAATTGCTTGGAATTAAAAAATAATATATTTATAATCCTTTAAAATATTTTGAAATGCCTTTCAATTTTTTGAAGCCCTTGAAAATTGCTTGGAATTAAAAAAAAACTAATATATTTCTAATCCTTTAAAATTCCTTGAAATTTTTTGAAGCTCTTTAAAATTCCTTGGAATTTTTAAAAATACCTTAAAATCTTTTAAATCCTATAGAATAACTCAAAATCATCAAAATTCATTTAAAATACCCTAAGATATTTCGAATACTTTAAAATATTTAAAATTCCTTGAAATTTGGAAAAAACATCCTAAAATCTGCCAAATTATTTGAAATTCGTTCGAATTATTTTAATGGATTGAAAATTCCTTGGAATCTTTTTAAATATCCTTAAATCAATACAATTATTTTAAATCTATGGAAATGTCTTGTAATGTTTAAAAATATTTGAAATTCTACGGAATCACTCAATTCTTGTGAATAAATTCTTTGAAATCCATTAAAATATTATAAAGTCTTGTTAATTTACACGAAACCTGATATGCCTTGAAAGCTTTTGAAATCCTTGGAAATCTGATCAAATTCCTTGGAATCTTTAAAAACATTCTAAAACGTAGGTCCCATAAAATCATTCCATACTCTCTAAATTTGAATCAGTGAGAAATGGGTCACTGAATCAAATCAGTAAGAATTTTCACTGATTCACAATGCAATCTCACTGATTCAAATAGCTAGAAATCAGACATTGATTGTCATCAGTAAGGATTTTCACTGAAAACCAGTGTATATAAGAAATTTCAAAAATAGGTATAGACCTGAATCCAATAGTGGTTAATCCATGGGCTAATTTATTGAAAGAAAAGTTACTAAAGTGATCTTTTCACTTTATAAAATGACTGTAATAACTTTACCTTAAAAAAGTGATTAGTGACTTCATCTTAAAGAAGTGATTTGCGAAAAAAAGTAACCAAACTTCTTACAGCAATTCTCTGACTTTTACCATTTTTCTTCAACAAAATCGCTGACATTCCTTGACCAACAAAATTCCCAGACTTTTCCCTGATTGCCAGGTTTTTCCAGACCTGCGATCACCCCGATTTTACACGGGAATGCGACTAGATAACAAAAAATAACTGCAGAATCCTATCAGTTTGGAACGTTTGAAAATTGAATCTCCGCAAATAACAGACCCGCGGTATCGTGAGATTGTTCCATCAATCGTTGCACGAGCATCTGCTGGCTTGACGATATTTCGTCCTGGTTATTATACCAAGGGTGGAAAAAATCGCGACGATAAACCGGAAGCAGGGGGGGAGGGAGAGGAAGAGGAAGAGGCTACATCCGAAGTTATTTCGACATTATCGATACAGCACGGATGGTCCCAGGAGGAAAGGAAATGGCGAGTAAAAAAAGTATAGAGAGAAAGATAGTGAAAAAGAGATAGATGTAGAGAAAACTGCGTTGCTTCGTGGAGATGTGGAAATATAAAATGGCCACGGGCACGGGGTCGTGCCTGCCCCGACCATGTATCACCTTTTATTAAACGATAAATCGGCGTAACGAAGCCACCTATAGAGACGTACAGTCGCGTCCCATCCCTTCCTCATACGGTGGTAGCGGAGGGATCGGGGGCGGGGGAGGGTGAAGGGTGGCAAAAGGCAGAGAGTATATATAGGGGGAGGGCGGATACGGGAGAACCAAAGAGCAAAATATATCGTGCACTCCTTTGTACTTCCGTGCCCGCTCGTTATTTCAAGCGCCGGGGGTGGAGGGCGGAGACGCGAGGAGAGGCGGGTAAAAAAAAAGAGCGAGCGAAAGAGGTAGATATCATTTTTGAGCACTCTGAGATTCAATGGTCCCGTGGGAGGGAACTCCATTTCCTTCGACAAAGACGACCCAAAGATAGAAATCGTATACGCATAAGCTTAAAAGAAACGTGCTAGGAATTCGATAAAATCTCCTCGAAAGTGGCGAAGGAAACTTTTTGAATATTTACCCTCAAGATACCCCACATACTTCTTTCCTAATTGTTTCCTTATCTATAAACTTGACTCATACAGTCGGAACTCCTCCGAAGTTTTTTAGACCTGAAGATATGAGTCTAGATTTACCCAACGTGGAATGATAATTTTTTATTCCTGTAAAAGGCAAACAGTGCCAAATTCTCTCGAAAAAGAGCAAATATAGGGTGGTTTTTCATGAAGATAGGAGAATTTATGTTAAATGAAATCTTCAGGTTTAGTTGTCCACTAATTTTCTGCATCTAGTCTATTTTGAAAACTTTTAATTTTAGTAAATTCTGTGTATTCAGGGTGACCGTAAAACTTCATTTTCAAAACTCCTGGATTTTTCCCTGACTATTTTTTTATTTTCTCTAACCATCAACATTTACAGTACAAAAATTATAATCTTGAAACATTTTTAATATAGAATCTTTTATAATTGAAAAAAAAACGATTGTCAATTTCAATTTATAAATTTTTTATTGATTATTCTCAGGGATGTCACAGCCTAATTTAATTGAAATAAGTGAAAGTGACCTATTTGAAGCGAAAAAGTGACCAAAAGTGACTAGTGTTTTCTTGATTTACAAGAATTCAGGATAATGAATCGGAAAGAATCTAAAAAATGTCACTAGTTTCAAACAAATAGGAGTGAATTTAGAGGAATTTAAAGAAAATGAGAAGAATTCGATGATCTTCATGAAAATTCAAGGTGAATTATTGAAAAAACAAGTAAGTAAATTGAACAAAATTTAGAATTATGAAAAAATTCGTTCAATTCAGTAAGTTTGAAATCAGTTTCGAAAAATTTAAGAGAATTCAAAAGAATTTGATAAAATACCTATAAATTGAAGATGAGTTTAAAAGATTTCATTGAAGAAATTCATCGAATTCAGGATGAATTAATAATAATTCAGGGTGAATTCCGAATGAATTCAAATGAATTACAAACAAATTTGAAAATCTCATCAAATCTTTGAAACCCTACGAAATCCCTGACTTCTTGTCAATAAATTCTTTTAAATTCTATGAAATCTGACGACATTTCCTGAAATACTGGAGAAATAATTAAAATACCTTGACAGCTTTCACAATTTCTTTGAAATTAAAAAAAAATGGAATTCTGTACGCCGCATGAACTTTTTTTAAATTGCTTGAAATTATTTAAATCCTTGGAAATCCCTTGAAATTTGTATAATCTTTTAAAAATACTTTGAAATCTTTTAAAACATCCTAAAATATATCAAATTCCATTAAATTAATAAAATCGAATAAAAACGCCTTGTAATCTTTTAAAATACCCTAAAATATTTAAAATTCATAAAAATCTTTTGAAACCCTTCGAATTTAAAATTCTTCGGAAAATCTCGCAAAAAATCCTAAGATATTCTTAATTAATTAAAATCTTTGAAAATCTTTTGAAATATTTGAAAATCTTTGAAATCTTACGAAATCCTTCAATTCTTGTAAAAAAATTCTTTGAAATCCATTAAAATATTATAAAATCCCGTGAAATTCTATGAAAACTGATGGTATTTTCTGAAATCCTGGAAAATATATTAAAATACCTTGAGAGCTTTTGAAATCGGGAAGCTGATAAAATCCTTAAAAATATTATAAAACCTTATAGTCCTATAAAATCGTTCCATATCTTCCAAAATTCAAGACAATTATTTGAAACCCCATGAACATTTTTTTAAATTCTTTAAAATCATTCAAATCTTTGGAAATACTTTGAAAATGTTTAAATCGCCAGAAAATGTTTTAGAATATTTTAAAATACCCTGAACTATTTGAAATCATTTTTAATCTTTTGAATTCCCTTGAAACTTTTTCAAGCCCTTAAAAGTTCGTTGGATGTTTTAAAAATACCCTTAAATCTTCAAAATGCTTTGTAACACTTTCAAAGTATTGAACTCTGTTCAAAATTCCTTCAAATTTTTTAAAATACCCTAAAATATTTCAAATCCTTTGAAATCTTTTAAAATCCTTTAAAACTATTTAAAGCCCTTGAAAATTCCTTCAAATTAGGCCCTGATTATTCCTGAAAGTTACTTAAAGTGCTTCCTACAGAAATACCCTAACTTTTAATTTATTTTTCAAAATCCCTGACTTTTCCCTGATTTCCAGAATTTCCCTGATCTGTGGACACCCTGGTATTTTATGTGTATCAAAATTCTAGTGAAAAATGGCAAATTCCTTGAAATAAAATTGAAAAGGGAAGACTTTGAAGCCTGAATACTGAATGTTAATCTGCAAAAATGTAGCGCAAAGACGGAATGGAATTTCAAGAACCCACACGTAATACTGATTCATGTACTCACTCGAAATTTCTATAGAGATAGGTTTTTAAACTGTAATTCGCTAACTCACCTGCAACAAACAAAGAAAATGATTTCATTAGAAAAGTGTCAAAAAATATCAGAAATGGTATACAAAAAATGTGTCAGTAAAAATTATACTGTATTTACTAGGGTGATCCAAAAAATCAAATTTGGATTTTTGGTGCACGCTGCCCAATATTTACGCGCTGAGGTTTCGGCAAAATGAGAAAAAAAATGTAACTTTTATAAGTTAAAGTTTAGACACTTTTTTAAGCAAAGTTCGATATATAATTTCTATCAAATAACTTAGATTGAACACAACAGTTCAGTGTGAAATTCATGTCAAAGACTTAAAAAATGTTCACATAAATGATTAATCCTTTATGAAAATACTTTATTATTTATTTAAACGATTGCCAAATGTATTAATCAAAGAATATCACCCAAGCATTCATTGAGTATGTCACTATTTCCAAAAAATACTTAATTTGCATGATTTTGTGGGGGGAAAAAACTAATTTCGACACATGGGCATTGTTTAAAGAACTTAAAAATGTCTTAAGAAATATTACTTCCCCCATTCGGTAAGTGTATCGTTATTACTAACAAGTATTATCTTTTCATGATTTAGAAGGGAAGATGCTTTAAGGAATAATAATTTTTCAAACAGGACAAAATTAGTTAAAAATACTTGAAAAGTTTTGTAAGTTCTCTTTACTGAATAATAATAATATATTAAGTTTGACGATTTTATGTATTCAATTTACCTAAACTAATCAACAAACACGACATTCAACCGTGAATTAATAATTTATGCCAAAAAGTGTTTAAAAAGTCGTCTTTGGCCATGAATTTTACTTGAACATTCCTGAAGAAATAAGTAAACTTTCATTTACAAAAACTTTATAACAGGATGTTTGTTTCATTATTTTGAAAAACGAACTTTTCCCATTCAAAACCCCATATGACTTTTACTTTTGACCCCTCCAACCCCTTTGTATTGTGTGAGGATAATGCCACAAAAAATGCAACATAATATTTTATGTGAAATTCCTCCTAGAAACGCTATTTTTTCGAATTTTTTCAACATGGATTATTTTTATTCGATAAGCGTCAAACTTCAAAAGTATTTTTTAACTAATTTCCAATGGTTTGAACAATTATTATATGTTCAAACAATTTGCTCCCCTTGTAAATTGTGAAAAGTTATTATTTTCTGGAATTAATGTGACAGTTAATGAATTTTAAGAGTTTTTTGGACCAACCTAGTCTACAAACAGTAAGAAAATCTGATTTTGGTTAGAGTAAAAACCAAATCTAATCTTTACCTCAATTTCCGACTATTTTCCACCTTGAACAAAAATTACCTTCATGTCGTAAAATATACGCACAACACTGGGAATGGATAACATGTTCACTTATCGTATCTTATTTTATTGAAAATACTGACCTCGTAAACTACGAAGGAAACTAAGTCGGAAATTGAAATAGTAAACGATACTATATGCGACGTCGTAATTCGTCTTGGTTTCAGAGGTAGTTTCCTACTTCGTGACTTAGTCAAACCTGTGGTGTGAATGGTTCGTTTATTATTAAAATTTCCACAAATTTTACTTGGCTCATTACATTATTGCGATATAATTCAAGTTCCAATGCAGGATGTTCTAAAAGTTCAGTTTATTAAAGGTTTAAAATGTTTAAGTTTAAGTTTAAAGTTTAAGTTTTAAGTATAAGTTTAAAGTTTAAGATTAAAGTTAAAGTATAAGTTTAAAGTTTAAGTTTAAAGTTAAAGTATAAGTTTAAAGGTGAACTTTAAAGGTTAAGTTTAAAGATAAAGTTTAAAGTTTAAGTTTGAAGTTTAAGTTTAAATTTAAAGTTAAAGTTTAAAGTTTAAGTTTAAAGTTTAAGCTTAAAGTTTAAGTTTAAAGTTTAAGCTTAAAGTTTAAGCTTGAAGTTTAAGTTTAAAGTTGACGTTTGCAGTTTAAGTTTAAGTTTAAATTCAAAGTTTAAGTTTAGATTTTAAGACAGGATTCTACTTTCGAACGCGCGAGAAAAATGCTATTTTTGTATATTTTTTTTTTGAAACATCAAGAAAGATATTAATGTAGGCTTTGTTAAGCTTAATAAATATACTCTTAAAATATATATAAAAATTTTTTTTAGTTTATTTTATGCGCTCTATATACAGGCATTTCGTCTTTTTTTGCATGTAAATGAAAAAATCTGCTACCACCGGTTGATGTATATGTATAGAATATGTGATAAAAATTTCAGACCAATCGATTCGGTAGTTTCGGAGCTTTTTTGAACAAGCGGTAAAAAACGTGGTTTCGAGAAAGTGCCATTTAAATTTATATAGAGCGCGTAAAATAAACTAAAAAAATTTTTTAATGTATTTTAAGAGTATATTCATTAAGCATAACAAACCCTACATCAATATCTTTATTAATGTTTTTAAATTTTTTTTACAAAAATAGCATTTTTTTCGCGCGTTCGAAAGTAGAATCCTGCCTTAAGTTTAAAGTTTAAGTTATAGTTTGAGTTTAAAGTTAAAAGTTACAAGTTTAAGTTTGGATATAAGTTGAAGTTTAACTTTTAGGTTTAGGTTCAAAGTTCAAAATTTAAGTTTAAGGTTTAAAATTTAAGTTCAAAGTTTAAGGTTTAAGATTTAAGTTTAAAGTATAAGTTTGAGAATTAAGTTTTAAGTTACGAAGTCGTAAATTACGCCTGAAACCACGGCGGATCTCACGTCGCTTAAGACGTAATTTCTGACCTATTGTCCTAGTAGTTTCCAACATAGTTTACGACGTCGGAATTTTCAATAGGGGTTGTTTCCATGTTCTTTGAAGGTTCTTAAAAGGCCTAGATCCTAAATCAAGCCACTTTTTGGTCTAAAAAATGTACTTTATTTAGTGTGTTGGCTATATTTCAAAGAGCGTCGAGTTTTTCGTTACTCGGAGAAACGTAAGAGTGAAAATAGTCGATCAACTTATGGTCCATTACCCGCGGCCACTGTCAAGCCCGTAATGCAGACGGATGTGTCGACGAGTAGCGCTATCTATTCACAGATATCCACGTGACACGAACAGAGATCGGGGAACAAATGACCATTATAAAGTTTGCTCAGAGGTATATATGCCTGTACAGAGGTTGTTGTACGCACATGCATGGGGTGGAGGGGTGGAAGAGAGGATCATAACTGGAGTGTCACTGACAAATCGGCGATGATGTCGAGGGTCCAGCACTCGAACAAAGAGAGGACCGCGATTAATATAGATATATTATCACGTGTCAGATAATTGCGAAATGACGCCACTGACAAATGACGAGTAAAGTTAGTCGCTGATTAGCGTCCCTCACGCAGCGCAGGTGGCTGAATGGGTGCACACTGAATACGAAACAGGCTTGCTCGTTGTCGATATCCCGGACTTTGTCATTAATACGAGTGCACTCGAGTGCACTCGACCCGCTTCAATAGATTGACTTTGGCCTAAATCTATACTCTCGTTTCTCGCATACATATTTTTACTTCAATTCAAAACATGGCAGGGTGGCCACAAAACTTCAATTTCAACATTCCCTGACTTTTCCATGTGAGAAAAACGTGGCGCCAAAGATTTTATAAGAAATACATAATGAAGAGTGTCAGTTGATTGAGAGACGCCTAAAACGAAAGACCTTGGTCACTAATGAGCCCGCGTGGAGAGCTTTACATGATGATTTTGTGAAGCTCTTCGTCTGGAGTGCTTACTAGAGAGATTGAGCAGCGAGGCTAGAAAGGAGTGAGTTACGTTTACTCCAGAAGGGTTCAATGCTTGAGCCAGTAACTCTTGAAAATTTGTTACGTACCTTAGCTTGATTGCATTACAAAAATGCATCCATGGCCAAGGATATATACCGGGTCAGCCCCGTTCAGACTATTCAAAAAGTCCAAAACTCTTAACAAAAATACCGCCTGCATGTTACGCTGTAACCATCTTAAGGCTGAGAGGAAAATGAACTATCTCATTTATAATCTTTTATAAACGTAATAAAACAATTTCAAATAAAAATTTTAAAGTTCTTTATTCATTTCAGCCAAACAAGATGACTTTTATATCATAAAAGATGATTTTTTAATCCAAAAAGACGAATTTTCAACAAAGTAGTTGCATTTTCGACCAAAAATGATGACTTTTGAACAAAATAATTTAATTTTTAATCAAATAATTAAATTTTCAACGAAACAGTTGAATTTTGAACCAAATTGTTGAACTTTCAACCTACAAAGATGAATTTTTAACCAGATGCACAGTGGGAGAGGAGCTTATCAAATTTAGCCAAAACTCAAGGTCAATATTTGAATGAAAGGAAATTGTTATTGTTTCACACATATGTTATCGTAGATAGAAACGAAATTTCACGAGATTTCATTTACAAGTAATGTCTCTAGAGTCTATCCAAATCGTAGAATGGCTTACAATCAACGTAATAAAAAGTTTGCAAAAAATGATTAATTTCTTCAATTTGGTATGAATTTTAATGTTTAAAGGTTTCACAATTCATTAAAAACGTATTTAAAGTACCTGCAGATGCTAAATAACTTGTGACATTTGATTTATTAATTATTCAAATTTTTTGTTGTTGTTGTAAGTTGTACAATAAGCCGAGTCCCAGATTTCACAATGCTCAGTTCCGTTCAATTTAGTTCCTTTCAGTTCAGTTCAGTTTAGTTCAGTTCAAATTATTTTCAGTTCCTTATAAAAGTGTAATAATTGTAACAGTCGAATGGTCTCACATCAAAAAGCACCCAGAAAATGAATTTGATTTAAAACAAATAATTTATACAAGTTTCGATCGCCATATTGGATCCGCTATTTTAAATTTCGAAGCTTTTATGATGGGTTTGGAATCGACGGCCTAAAAAACAACTAGAAAATTAGTTTTATGAAAAATAAATAATTTTTAAAAAACTGTTTGCCATATTGGATCCGTTATTTTGAATTTCGGAGTTTTGATAATGGATTTGGAATCAGCGATTAAAAAAATCAACTAGAAAATTAGTTTCATGAAAAACAATTAATTTTCTAAAAATTGTGTCGCCATATTGAATCCGCCATTTTGAATTTTGAAGTTTCGATGATGGATTTAGAATTAACGACTCAAAAAATAACTATAAAATGAGATTTATAGAAAAAAACTTTTTTAAATTTGGTCACCATATTGGATCCGCCATTTTGAATTTAGAAGTTTTTATGATAGATTTAGAATTAGTGACACAAAAAACAACTGGAAAATGAGTTTGATATAAAATAAAGAATCTTTAAAAAATGTGGTCGCCATATTGGATCTGCCATTTTGATTTTCGAAGTTTTTATGATGGATTTGGAATCAGAGACCCAAAAAACATCTAGAAAATTTGTTTCATGAAAAATATTTTTTGTTGTTGTAATTTCGTCGCCATATTGGATTCACCAGTTTGAATTTCAAAATTTTGACGATGGATTTGGAATCAGAGACCCAAAGAACAACTAGAAAATGAGTTTCATGAATAATAAACAATTTTTTTTTTAAATCCGCCATTTTGAATTTCGAAGTTTTGATGTTAGATTTGGAACCGGAGACCCAAAAGACATCTAGAAAATGTTGTTCATGAAAATTAAAAAATTGAAGAAAAAAAATTCGGCGCCATATTGGATCCGCCATTTTGAATTTTGAAGGTCTGTTAATGGATTTGGAATCAGCAACCCAAAAAACAACTAGAAAATGAGTTTTATGAAAAACAATTAATTTTCTGATAATGGTGTCACCATATTGGATCCGCCATTTTGACTTTTGAAGTTTTGATGATGGATTTAGAATTAACGACTCAAAAAACAACCGTAAAATGAGATTTATGAAAAAACTTTTTTCAAATTTGGTCGCCATATTGGATTCGCCATTTTGAATTTAGAAGATTTGTTGATAGATTTAGTATTAGTGGCCAAAAAACAACTGGAAAATAAGTTTGATAAAAAATAAATAATTTAAAAAAAATGTTTTTACCATATTGGATCCGCCATTTTTAATTTCAAACTTTTGACAGTGGATTTGGAATCTGAGACCCAAAAAACATCTAGAAAATAAGTTTCATGAAAAATTAAAAATTAAATTTCGTCGCCATATTGGATGCGCCATTTTGAATTTCGAAATTTCGACGATGGCTTTGGAATCAGAGACTCAAAAAACATCTAGAAAATGTGTTTCATGAAAAATAAAAATTAAAAAAAAAATGTCATTGACATATTGGATCCGCCATTTCGAATTTCGAAATTTCGAATGTCGAAATTTCGACGATGGATTTGGAATCAGAGACCCAAAAAACAACTGGAAAATGAGTTTCATGAAAAATAAACAATTAAAAAAAAATTTGTCGCCATATTGGATCCGCCATTTAAAATTTCGAAGTTCTGTTAATGGATTTGAAATCAGCGACCCAAAAAACAAATAGTAAATGAGTTTTATGCTTCATGCATAGTTTTTTTAGTTTTGGCCTATTTTGATGTGCTTCTCTCCCACTGGGGTGGTTCAAAAATGCATTGGAAACATTTTTTCAAAATTTGTATGCATATAACCCGGAAATTTCTTCGAATTAACACAAAAATAAATCCATTCTTTTTAAATGGTATTTTGAGGTGGCGCAAGTCCCATGACGCTTAACACGTATTTCCCATTAAAAAAAAATACGTTTTTGTACATTTTATTCAGAATCGTCAATATTAGTAGAATCGAGTTGAAACTCAACATTTCTCTTGACAATTAACCATAGTGTACAGTTAAAATATTACTTTTTATACATCGTGCCCATAAGTGTGTTTTATAGGGTCCCAAAAAAACCTCATAAGTGAAAAAATGAGTTTTGTGAGGTTTTAGCGCTAATTATGATTTTTTTGCGATTTTTGTTTATTTAAAATTGTTTCTACTGTATAATATACTACTATATATTGATAGTTAGATGTTTATATAAATTATTCAAACAATTTGTTATTGTTTTTAGCAATTTTCTCTTAGAATAGAGATGAAAAGACGCGGTTCATTAAAAAAAATTCACTTTTTGTCCAATTTTTGATTAGAGTAAATAATAGTTAATTAATAATAACAAAAATAATTGTCTAAGCAATTTATTATCATTATTATTATTATTAATATTCTCCTTGAATAATGCTAGAAATTTCAGTTTTTTCTGATATTTTCAACTTTTTGTCCACTGTTATTGTTTTAACTATCTTCTCTTATAGTAATGCTAGATAGTGACCGTTTTTTCTGAAATTTTTCACTTTTTGTCAACTTTTCACTTAGTGGGAAGATAATTCAATGTTTTCTAACTACCTTCTCTTAAAATAATGCTAGGAAGTTGCGAGTTTTTCTGAAATTTTAAGTTTTTTTTGCCTCTTTAGTTAGGGACAAATAAAAAATAAAAATAATGTTAATTTAAACAAAAAGGCTCTCAGTAACTACTTCAAGGAAAGCGTATATTGATTATAATTCATCTAGAAAGTTTGAAGAATATTTCAAATATCTGTTTTATTTCAGAAAAATATATTCACAAAAAAAAAGAGATTAAAAAAATGATTCTCTCTATTGTTTCTTTATTATTAGCACATATCTAAAAAGCCAAATCAAAGTTGAAAATTTTAGAGAAAACCACAAGTTTGTACCAATTATCTAAAAGAAGGTAGTTATAAACAATAATAAATTTTCGAAGCAATCATGTTTGTTAAATTTGATTAATTTTTTACTCGTGCTCTAAATTAAAAGTGGGCAAAAAGTTGAATATTTCAGAAAAAATTGCATTTTCTAGCATTATTTACAGATAATATTATTTAAAATAATAATAAATTGTTTAAACAACTATGTTTGTTAACTTGCATTTATTATTAGCTCACTAAGTGAACAGTTGACAGAAATTGGAAGATTTCAGAAAAAGCCGCAACGATCTAGCATTACTATAGAAGACGATAGCTATAAACAATAATAATTTGTTTAAACAATTACGTTTGTTAAATTGCATTCAGTTTTACCTCGCTCTAAGTGACAATTGGACATGACGTTGAATATTTCAGAAAAAACCGAAACTATCTAGCATTACTATAGGAGACGATAGCTGTAAACAATAATAAATTGTTTAAACAATTATCTTTGGTCAATTTTATTAATTTTTACCTCGCTCTGAGCGAAAAGTGAACAAAAATGGAATATTTCAGAAACACCTTCAACTATCTAGTATTACTATAGGAGAATATAGTTACAAATAATAAGAATTTGTTCAAACAATCGTGTTTGTTAAATTTGATTAATTTTTACCTCGCCGTAAGTGATAAAAGGACAAAAAGTTTAATATTTCAGGAAAACTACAACTTTCTACCATCATTCAAAGAATATATTATTAAAAATAATAAATCGTTTAAACAATCATGTTGGTTAACTTGAATTGATTATTAATTGAAGATTCTCTAGTTTAAATTTGAATAACGATTGTCATTATGTTGAATATATATTATAAATTTTTTTTAAAATTAGACCAAAATTCAAACAAGAATTACGAGATTTACAACTAATCTTAATGATATTTTTCTATTGAACATAAATTTAATAAATTCTAGAATAGAAACAATTTTCAAAAACTACCAAAAACCGTTTAACAGTTCGGCAAATTGAAGCGCAGTTTTTAGTAGATGTTAAATATTGTTTCCTCAAATATGCATTCCATATAATATTATTAATTAAAGTAAAAATTTATCAAAATTTAAACAAACCTCTTTCTCTCATATAAAAAGAATTTTGGGATTGCAAATATTCTTTTATTTTTACGTCCGGGAAACAAGAATGGTGTTAATAAAGGAAAAAAACCTCTTTCTCTTACTTTTTCTTCAATAAAAATAACCCAAGATTTTCTTTGAAACTAAAAGAAATCCAAAAATGGTCTTGTTTTATTAAAAAAAAATTTTAATTAAAACACAATTTTATTTAAAATTGTTTTATCCCTTAGGTTTTGATTTTAAAAAATTGCATAGTTAAGTCATGCTTCATTAAACATTTTTTAAATTGATACTGTTTTTTTGTCCTTTGATTTTTTTAAATAGTAATCTTTTAAAATGAAACAATTTTGATCAGGTAATTATTAGACAATTTCTAGACGTTTTAAATTTAAAAATTTCTGAATTATCCATAGTACATGTAAAATTTTGAAATATAAACAATTTTTTATCTAAGATTAAAAAATATTTATATTCGCAATTAAACAGTCTGTGATTAACAATATTTATGAAGACAGTTAAGATCCCCAAAAACGCAAAACGTATTAGCATCCATGATATTTAAAAATTTGTTTATATGGATTTTTAAATATTTTATAATTTTATTATTAGAAAAAGTCTAGGGAGGTGAATGAGCTTCGCGCGCGTGCATTTTATTTAAAGGGTTTTTGTTGAGAAATTTAATTTAATTTATATTCTTAGAATTTTAAATGGTTTTTATATATTTTAATGGATTTTTACGATTTCCAAAGATTTCTACGGATTTCAACAATGATTTTTTTAACTTAGCTAATATTAAACTACATTGTCAGTAAAAAACTGAAATTTTAGTCAAATTTAACTAATCTACAGTAGAAAATATCACCCAGAAAATTTTGAAAATAATTTTACTAATTTGTAAGTTCAATGACGTTAGTTTGATGCTTCTAAGATATAACAAACATTTTTAGAAATAAATGAAAACCTATTTTTGAAAAAAGTAAGTTAACAATTTTGGCGAATTTAGTATATAATTAGGATTAGAAAATAAGAGAAATTAAAATGAGCTCTTCACGAGGTCTAAATTTTACATACAATTATTATCAAAAGGGCCCCTTATATTGTTCGGTAAATAAATAAAAATTCTTTAACTATGTTAAGTTTTTATTTAATCAAAAAAATAAATTTTTTTTTTCCACCTGTGAAGAATGTATTACGTATTTTGTGAATGGCCCCTAGGGGTTTTTGGGTTGTTGATTATTTTTTCAGCTTTCTGTCCATAACACATTTTTAAATTTGGATTTCGATTTCGAAATCCAAGACCCCAAAAACCTCGGAGTGTCAGGTTTTATACAAATCAAATCACATTTTGAGTTTTCGGTCCGTCATTTTGGATCTGCTATTTTGAATTTTCAAATTTGGATTGGGGATTTGAAATCACTGATCCCAAAAACCCCCGAATGTCAAATTTTGTTGAAATTGGGCTGAGATAAAAATGTTTTCTTCGAAGGGTTGAGTAATTTTAAATTATAAAAGAAACTACAAAGAAAGGATTCCATTGAAAAGGTTTTCAAAGATAACGATTTGAAAGTTCTTCATTTGTTAACGTTCAAAAGTAATTTGGAAACTCTTATAGAGAGTGGCCCTGATTTTGCATACACGTTAAGATAAAATGGATTAAAAAAAATGTAATAATTTTTTATTAGAGATATGTCGACAGTGAGAAATTGTTATAAAACATGAATGTACCCAAACTGCGCGGAGGGTATAGTTAAGCTATTATTCGAAGTTTAAGTCAGTTCATGATGAATTATAAGATTATTTCATACCTGATATCTTTCTTTATGTGCAACGACGTACGAGTGATGATGCAAGTAACGCATTCAGTAGCTTATACAAGCACTCTGTAAAAGAAGCATATATATGTATGTAGCATTATCTACCCCTCTTTAAGGTTATGGATAAGGTAAGGCTGCTCTGAAAGAAGTAAACGAGCATATGACTCAATGGCTGATCTTGCACTCGCCTGTAATCCCATGAAATCTCAGGATAATCCTGAGGGCGATAGACTCTTTTATTCAGCGTTTCTTACCCCATCCCAACCATCCCACCCACAGAACCTTCACCATCACTCCCATATCTGCCCCTTTCACGCTTATCTCTCAGAGTTTTGCAGAAGATGTGTTCGACAAAAATGGCTGGTGACCACCGACGTCGAAGAAATGCAAATTCATTGGATTAGAAATGTCAGTGTGGCAGAAAACTATCTTTCGCAGTTCTAAACATAGTTTAAGATTAGATTATTTTATACTGGCAGCAAACGCACGCGCCAGGCGTTCACATCCCTGAATTTTATTTCTTCTTTATTCATAATGTGTCCCTTAAGGGTTTACACGACCTCCGTTTCTTACAATATTACCACCTACATATATCTTCCACTTCTAAGTGACTTCCGTTTCCTTTTTCTTTCACTTCTCTTCTACTTCAACCTTACCATTTTTCACATTTCTTCTTTCATTGTTTTTTATTCTTTCCTCTAGACCCTTCCAATTCTTTTATCCACTCCTCGCCCAATCCATCCTCTAAAATCTTTACCACATCATCTTGCGAGCCTCCTTTAACTTCAGCTCTTCTACATCCTTCGTATACATGGTCTCATGTTTCCTTTTCTGATTTACAGATTCTGCAGTTTCTTTTCTCTTCCTTTTCCCATTACATCCAAAAAAAGATTTTTTAATGCTTTAATTAGCAAGTTCAAGTGTCTTAAACACAAATTCTGAAGTCAAAATCTCAACAAGAAATCCAATGATAAGCGGCTAATCAATTTAACAGATCAGAATATCACCGATGATATACGTTACTTAGTGATTTGAGCATTGGTGATAAGTCTTGTATTAATCTAAGGAACAAAGGCGTAACCATCGGAAAACTGTAGATCGTATTAAAGAAAAAATGAATACCATACCTTGAGAGAAGAGAAAAGATTCAAGATTCAGAATTTAATATGGCTTACAAAAACAACTAATAACAACTATGACAAAAATATGTAATCTGAATTAAAATATCTCGTCGTAAGGACAAACATTTTTTTAACACAAAACCGTTTCATCTCCGTAACCAAAGCCGATAAAGGCAACATTTCCGTAATTTTGAGAAACTATGATCATATTGAGTCACAATCAAAAAAAAAGTTTAATTCGACGTGAAATAATTATTCACTAATATACTTGAAGAATTTGGCTTATATAATGAGTATTGCATTTATCAAAATGAATTCTTCCGACAAGTTTTAGGAACCCCGATGTGGTCTCCCTAACTACTTGTTCACATGCAGACAGCATGAATGAACTACTTTTTACAATCAATGCGTACCACCCACGTATCTAAATCACAATTAAAACTGAGAATAATAAGAAAATGTATTGCTTATATAGCTTGTTAATTAGGAGCAGCAATACGATAAGCACGAATTGGCATAGGCAATATCGCTTTTACAGATAAAGTCTTTGACATATGTAAATAGTTTCGTAGATAGGGTTGTAATATTATCTGATTTAAGTTTCAAAACCCAAAATATAAAAATTGTTGAACTTGCTCTCAGATCTCTGCTCTCGTAGTATTTTCCTCCTTTCGGTTTCAAAAATAAATAACCCGTTGGTTCATAGCCAATCAATACTACTCTCTTTCCCAGCTGATCAAATTTAGGACCTGTTTACCTCTGTATCTGGATATAGGCAATACAACCAAATCGCTTCAACTGTTCCAAGTTAAGTTTAAATTTTGGTTCGAATTTTGTAAGGGTGGTATCATCTCATTCGAACTGTGAGGCGTTCTATTATGAAAATAGACTGCTGCATTCAGGGCAAAATCCCACATGTTCTCAGGAAGGCGCGTATCATTATTGAAAGCTCTAGTCTTTTTCTGGATAGTCTAATTGAAGCGTCTAGCAACACCATTATGTTCATGTGTATCTGGGTTTCTTATGAATGATCCCAGACAATAACCCGTCTAACTTTTGTGTTTTATCGGATACGCCATGGGAAGTCATGAATAATAATCGATGAACACAAATATAAATATGTATTTCTTTGGATGTGTTCCAGGACTAATCGGTCCCATTGTGTCTGCGTGAACAATCTGCAAAGGTTTAATCGCTCTCTGTCCAGTTGAACTGAAAGGTAGTTCACTGAATTTTACTACAATAGCAACTTCGCAATCTAGGACAGAGTGATCCACCTTAACTTCTTTTAGAGTTTTCAATCTTGGAAACCTCCTTTGAAATTCTATCAGATTTTTCGAGGAAGCATGTCCCAATCTAACATGCCATAGCATAGCCTTATTATTGTCAATCAAATTTTTCATTTTACTGACATTAGATTCACAATCTACATTCTCAGAGACAATTGACTCATTTGAGTTACTTATTTTTCTATCTCTCGTTGCCTCATCAAACTTATTATTTTCAACAATTTTAGTTTTACTATCAAGCTTATTTTGTTCACGATTGATTTCCTCATTCTCAATTTCCAGTTTAATTTTTGACTAATTTTTATTATTGAACGCAATCCTTATAGCAGGATATTCGCGACGTCTTGCGGTAACATATGCAACAACACTATTTGAACTAACATCACCATTTTCATTTCCATCAGAATTATTTGTTTCTTATTCTTTGATCCAATATGGTTGCTCATATATTCCAGGAAAGAAAGTTGTTTTAGACACAGGATCAAAAATATCGATTCTCTTGTTATTTATGTAAATACCTAAACCTTCATCACCAAATTTCCTTGATAAAAACAAATTTTCCGACAATGATTTAGCATACATCATATTATTTAAGCTTGAGATATCGTAATTACTGGTGCAAGCAGAAATGTTACCCAATCCCTTCGATTTTATAATCGCCAAATCATTGTCGCTTGCGCATTTAATATCAAGTCTTTTGGTATTATAAAACCTTTTGAAAATTAATGTAAAGTTAGTAATGTGCTCTGTTGCACCCAAGTCAGCCAGAAATCTAATCAGTTGACTGCTATCGTTTTGTTCCACGTTTTGGGACTTACTGTCTACATATAAACTTACGCAAACACCAGACTCGGGAGCTTTCGTGGAACTGTTGTTCTCTTGTTTATTCTGTCTACCTCTTACTTGGGATATGCCTCGGGCGTGGCCTCTATCGGACTTAGTTTCCTTAGGTTCGCTGCCTTTGGGTGCTACCGGATTACGTCGTTTTGCACCACGACTGTAACCACTAGGCTTACCTCCACGATAAGAAATTGATGAATAATACCTTCTTTGACATTAATTTTCTTGCAAGATCATTTTCAGCTGATTTTCCGAATATAGGCAGACTGCATGGATATATGCTTCATATCTGTTGCATCTGTAGCACATCTTGCCTTTCTTGTACATTTTTCCATATAGTGACCCTTGTCTTCACAGTTGTAGCAGAGCACTCCAAAATGAGACACGTGGTTGGCTTTGGTTTCAGCGTCATTTCTCTGTCCAGCTGATTGAGTTGGTCCAATACGAGCTGATTCCTGTTGTACAATATAATCCTCAAGCTGATTCATTGTCAAAGGTTTACCTGTTGCATTTTTATTAAAGAACTCCGTCTCTCTAACCTGAGGAAAATGCACAACAATAGCTTCGAAGAATGCATCCTTCATCTCCACTTCAGATAACGGAGGCTTATCGGCCAATTTATTGTATATTCAAACAACTTTATCAAATCTATCCCAGATTACAGATGATTTTTTTTGCTTGGATTGTATCTGATACTATGTGATTATTTTCTTACTGTTCTAGTAGTCACGTTGACTTTGTTTTCTTTGATACGTTTAATTTCATCCAGCAGCTCAACAGGATCGCAAATATGAGACACTTTATCATGGTAGGACATATCAACTCTATTTATGACAATGTCTCGAACTCGAACTTTATCTTGTTCCAGCTTTGCCTGATCAGATACACGCGTCGGCTGCAGTTTTGAAGCAATTATATACAACACGTCACAGAGAGTTAGTCAGTTCACTTTCAAGAATTGTGTTGATTTATACTCTCTGCGAAAAGTGCTATCTCGATTTGTTACCACAATTCGGATTTGTTTCTGAAAATTCCCAATGCTATTTTTTGAATCAGCCTTATTTATTTCGGCTTGAAATAATTTCTTAAGTAATCTTTACTCACATGCGCGTTTGTGCTTACTGTATTCGTGACACATTGATTCGAGGATCGGTCACCGTTTGCTTCCGTTTCCGCAGTTATAGGTGAGTTTCTTGTGCTTCCTTGTAAAAGCGGCCCTGCTGCGCCCAGAGAAGTACCTCTACTTCTATCCGTCTGTGCTTTTCCTTTAGAACTCCCTTATGTTTTTCATTCTCTCTTTCCAAATCATCGAGCTTGACCATTATTTCTGAAATTTCAATATTTTTATTAAAGCTAAAAAGAAAATTCTGTACGTGATTATTTGACCTCGTTTCCTGACGGCTTTTGTTCAGTTCCCAATCCAATTTTATAGATTCGCTTGATTTAACAATTGGGGTGGATTTACCAGGAATCTGCGTTTCAAGCTTTGCCTTCTAGCTATTTTCGTCCAATACTTCAGCCGACCGTCAGCAGTCACATCATCCTCATCCAGCTTCGAGGACAGACTCACCGCAGGCTGGCTTGGGTTAGACCCCTCTACCAAAGCCACCTCTTTGGCTGGAATCCGGTTGATCTCTTTCTTCACAGATTACAGTATCTGCTCCTCGATGAAAGAGTTATCTACAAACACTTTATAAATGAATTGCTTGTTTTTGAGAAACAACAATAAAAAATTATCACTTTCTTACATATGGCTATGTTATCAGGCATACGCTCAGTTGACGAACGACCGTTAAAAGAACAATGCTAATTGCCTGACTTTCACAGTACGTGATTCTACAGAACATACAGCGCAGCAGCGACAACATACTGCATACAACATACACTGCGATGCATGTACCAGCCAACAGCTTAACTTGGAACTGAATTGCATGGTATTCAAATTACAATATTTACATATATTATGTTCAATTACGAATTTTTTCTTTTCGAGCTCATATCAAAATTCAATTTTCACCTATTTTGTATCTAACACCACTCAACGTCATTATATAAAAATATTCCGCAACGTCTATATCTGGATGTATGAAATCATCGAATTGATGCTTGGATATCTCGAGCTCCTGGTGGTGGTGTAGCAGGAACGGCTTCAGTTTTTCTCATCTGTTTACGTCAAGCATGTCAGTTAACTGTTTCGAAATATTCAAATGGAATTTTCAATCACAATTTATTATTATTTACAATCAAACATGCTTTTTCATCCTAATAAACATTTCTGCTACCCGACTCGAACTGTGCGCCGCAAAACAGTTCAAAACTCCATAAATGAGTAAATGTAAATGAACTATCATTTCAATTTTATACTATTGCGTTCAAGAATATTTATGGCGTGAACATGCACATCGTCAAACCTCTTTTCGTGAAAGTAGCACCGTCACTGACGTGCATGAGTAACGAAATCATTCCCTCTCTCTCACTCTCACTGAGGATAAGATGGCGCACGATCGCTTGAACGACTTTTTTTACTCGTATTTGTTCATGCGCTCTCGTGCGCTTTCATTTTTATTTCGCCGGGTCTTTGTCGAGTTTACGAGTTTTTGCGTCATGTCGGAAGATTTCATCATCTTCCCGCGAAATTTACACTCGCACACTTCTTCACGAGCAAAGAAAACTTATAACTTAATTCTTGACTTAGATATCTCAAATGCCCCTGATTTCACTCGATCAGACATCTTAAACGATCGAGCTGAAATAGTCGTTCTGGAATAAAGAGGTCGCTTCTGGTCTCCGCAGCAAGTTTTTTCTTACATCACGTCGAGACATGTTCGTACGTTCCTAAACAATTATCCGCGACTGCTTATCAAGTATTCTACCTGTGATCAGCGGAAACCCTTGTTACAGGGTCACTCTATTCGCAATCTGAGGAGGTGGCTGGTGACTTTGGCATAAGCATTACTGAGTTAAAGCACAAATATTTCGAATATTTTATCTTGAAAAACTACCTGATTATGAAGGCTTTCTTTCACGATTTTTATTTAGAATGCTTTTAAATTTAAATTAACTGTGAATATTAATA
This sequence comes from Andricus grossulariae, assembly GCA_011634705.1. NCBI lineage: Eukaryota > Metazoa > Arthropoda > Insecta > Hymenoptera > Cynipidae > Andricus > Andricus grossulariae. The sequence goes on along the minus strand of JAABKJ010007545.1, from coordinate 75,933,278 downwards.
ATCAATTTTTAATAGTTTGATCTTTGACGCGAATAATTTTTTTTTTAAATTCTGTGCTTAGTAATGATAGTTTCACTTATGTACTATTCCCTTACTTAACTGATTGTAAGTGCAATTAAACTTGTATAAGAATTTTTTCGTTTGCAGAATTAATACCAGAAGATTTATATGATTCGCACATTAGATTTCGTATGGTAAAAATGTTAAATAGAACTAATTAATTAAATTCATTCAATTTTTTCTGTAGCAGTTGCATATTTGCTTATCTACATTAGGCCGGATTCCCCGAAAGGAAAATTATTTTATGTGAATCGTTATAAGCGTATAACAGGTTTCCTACAATGATATTCAGATAGAAAATGAAGCGGCACTTTATATTACTTGTCTCCGAAAATGAATGGGTGGGGCATTGACTAAAGATTAAAGCCTGGGTAACCATAGCAAAATGATTTTTTATTATGATTCTGTATTATTACAAGTAACATGTAACATTTTTAGACGATGCGATGTTAGATCAGAAAGAGTTACATTTTAGTTGCACTTTTTTTATAATTGAATTAATCGTGTCGAGGGTTGTGGTTTAAACACTGTACTTCAAAAGAAACACTGATTTTGCGTGAGGGGCCTACTGGGGATTCTGTGATTTCTTTGTCGGTCAACAGTGCAATCTTGCCACTTACTATGTTTATTTTTGCCCGTGCATTACGTAGACTACGACTTTTGAATGTATATATTCCAGCCAAAAAGCGATTACTCTCCAAAATTGCAAAGACGTCACCATCAAATGTTGATAATACAATTTGTTCTTGAGTTGGCGTGGGCCCATAAACATGCCGTTTCACGACTATTTTAAGTGGTGTATCTTGAGGAAAAGTGTATCTTCGAAGCACGAATACTCGGGCTGAATTCACATGGGGAGTAAGCCGAATGAATTCAAGTTCGTTAAGGCGATACCCAAGTACGTCAGAAAAAAGATGCCCGGATAGTGAAATTGTTTGGCTGGCAGAAAGAGACTTGGACCGGGCAAGAGATGGAGATTCGGTAGGAGGAGTATGTCTGGCAGGAGAATGTTTTTTGTCAGAAGACGATGAGGATAAGCTGTCACGAGGAACACGAGGAATAGGGGCCCCATTAGGTAAACAGTCAAACTGTAAACCTACTTCTGCAAAAAGAAACAAAGCATTAATTTTTTCAGGTATCTGGGCATACTATCGACTCCTAGTGGAAAAATTGAAAAATTTTAATTTTGTAAATTTTTTCACAGAATGTAATGCGCTTTTGTGCACACATGCACTGAAATTCTGGGAGAACAGAAGAAAAAAAATTGCAGTTAAGCGTAGGTGCCATGATATCGTAAACATGAGGGCACAATAAGGAATTAGTTGACGATCAGAGTTGGAATTCGAATCTGATTTTGTCAAGTTTAGAAATTCAGGCGGTTGCCTTTTTCCTACAAAACCTGAGTCCAAGCCATCTGTGTTTGTAATTTATCTCTATAAGTTTTAATACGCATATAAATCGTATAATGAATGAAATTAGGAATCACAAATGCTCTGGGAGTAAGAAATTTGATATAGTGATGCGGAATTATTATTGACTTGTAAGAACTTATGTATTTTAAGGTACCTTTGAATACATAACTTTTTACAAAGCAAGTACTCTACTTTTTTTGTATCCTCATCCTTTTTAATTGCTAAAAGCCAACTTTTTTTATAGCGTATGTCTGTCTACTACATATTTGTAAGCAGGAATCGCACTAAGCCGTACAAATTCCTGCTTCTGCCTTTACTCAATATACTTTCTGCTTCTCAAATTCGCGAAAATTCCTAATAATTTTTCTTCGAATACCGTGTTTTATAACGCACGCATACTGCAATATTTCGGAATAAATTCAGATTGAATTCATTCCTATTTCAAACAAACTCAACTAGATCTTCGAAGAGTATAGCAATTGGAAAAGTATGGAGATCGCGTCAGATAAATAGTCATTTGCGAAAAGCTTAAGAACGTTTTCAAAATTATAGATATTTTATAGTATTATATTTACCAATATAATAAGGAATGATTATCAAGGAGAGGACCAGAATATAAACGATTCCCATTTTTTGCAATTAGAAGAAAAACTGATTGTTACTTCGATGAGGAATATCGTGAACAGATTATCTACCGAATTCTTTTGTCTTTTATTATAGTATACATATAGTATTCCAAGTGTTATCTTACATTTTATAACTATTAAGCTGGTCCTGCTAATATAATTATATTTATACTTCACGAGTCACTATCAAGGTATCTGGCGAGCTCAAAAAATAATAAAAACTCTCATAGCAGCCTACATTTATTTTTTCATCTTATCGTTTTTACTTTTTATTGTTATTGCTGAAATAATGAGATTTGAAAAATAATGGCTATTAAAAATATTACTTAGTTTAGTACAAATGAAGAAAGAAGTTTTTTCTTCGCTCCAAGTTGACGTTTTCTTAACTTTTCACGTCATGAGAAATTCGATCTGAAAAAAAGTCTGAATTTTCTATCTAGCCCACGAAAAAAAATTTTAAAACTTAACTGTACAGTCGAAAATGACCTTCTAGGTTGGAAATTCATAATTTTTGTTTGAAAAGTTAATTCTTTTTCTGTAAACTTATCATTTGGTCTTAAAAATGGAACGATTTCCATTCAATTCTTTTGTTTCTTGAGTAAAAAATATTTATTTCTTAAAAATTGGTCGTCTTTGGTAGAAGAGTCAACTTTTTAGGTAAAAGTTCATTTTTTTGGATTGATATGCTATATTTTCTTTATTTGAACTTAAGAAATATGAGGCCTTCTTGATAAAATGTCATGGAGTTCAGTTAGTATCAGAAATAGCCTAATGAGTAGAAAATCCACCTATTTTGATAGAAGATTCAACTATTTCGGTGCAAATTAACTGATTGTTTGCTTTCCTCTTGTCCAACAAATATGTCTTGGGAGAAAAGCTACCTTAATTTTTCATCGAGAACTAATTTTTTTTTAGCATTCAACTACATATTTGTGAGAAAATTCGATAATTTTTCTATTTCTCATATATTTTTATAACATTTGACAATTGACCTGTTTTTTCTGTTTTGACTGAAAAATCTTTCATGGCTGAATGTTTTACCATTGCACTTATCGAATGTAAACAAGTTTTTTTCATAAACGAAGCTATGATTACACTCACAGAAATTTCCTCTTGTGTCAGAAGGATGCATCTTAAGACAAATTATATTTCTGCTTACATTCAGGGTTAAAAGGAATTTCATTTGTTAAAAAAAATGTGTTCACAGAAAGCATTATTCTTTTGCAACTACATTTACCTAACCTGCAGCAAAATAATTTTGTTCGTGTAAAAAGATATTCAAGTCGTTTAAAATAGAACTGGGAAACGGACGATGCTTCTGTTTCCAGACAACTTTTTCTCTGAGTGTGTTCCAAATAATCGAAAATATATTTCAAGATTTAAGTATTAGATTCAATTGTTTTCATGAGGTTTGTAATGCCTTTTGATATTCAATAAGAAATCTTTGAAGAAATAATTATTTATATCTTTTATAGACAAATCTTATAAGCAAACCCCAAGATCATTCTTTTTGCCCGCAAAAACTATACTACTCGTATCAATACAATAATATATCATCACTTACAATTACAAAAGTTCACAGGGATAATAAACTGTACATTTCCTTATTAATTCCAACTGTTAAAACCAAGATACATAACCAATAACTGTTCATACATATTTAAAATTGATGTGAAGTTTGTCGGACAGTTTTTGATATACGAGTTCAGTAGTTTTTTCACAAATCATTTTATTTTGAGATTGTGACCAGTGATGATAGGCCTCAATTAGAAACACAAAACATAGCAGGAAGGAGCATCTGGCACTTGAGTTGAAATAGGATTTGTTTTAACAAAGGAGGTTTTCTACATAATAATTTTTTTAACAAGTTGCTTAATTTTCATTTTTAATTGTTCTCCTGACCAAGTAGACACATTTCATTGAATAGTCTCAGGCAATTTTGAGCAGCACTCCATATTGTTGGGGTGCCGGTCCAGGAGTGAAAGCAAAAACGTACATAACCCTTTCTGGTATGATTAGAAGTAAAACAAGTGCGGAAAAATGTTGAATTGGTAACATTTCTTGTTTTTGTTTCTTTAAATAATGAAACTAAAGCGGCGCCTCGAGAGCCTTTCTTGCAATAACTTTTCTCTCTCTACCAATCTTTGAAGTAGCGCTTGATTTGACCCATTTACACGCAGCCACACTCGCATGAAATCAGGTCAACGGTATGAGTTCCAAGTTCAATAGGAATCATGTCTTTAAATTTAATAAAACACTGAAAACGATCTATCACGTATTCAAATGTGACAAGTAAATTAAACACCATGAATATCCTTTTATAGAATCAAGCAATATTGATGACAAAGTGTGGAACTACGATTTGATTAAGTGGAAAATTGTACTTTTCTTGCTATGAACCTGTGATAAATTAATTTTTAACACAAGAAAAGAATGCTCAACAAAATAGATAAATTATCAATGAACGAGGTAAATCTCACAGATAAAATGAGTTTTCAACAAAGTAGTTCAATCAAAATTGTTTAATTTCCAAACCTAAAATAGTAATTCTTACTGAGCAATTGACTTTTAAACTTGAATATTTAAATTTTTAACAAAAATGTTAATTTACCACCATATAATTAAATTATCAACCAAAATTATGAATCCTCAAAAACAAAAAATTATTTTTGTACCATGTAGTTTCACGTCACAGAGAGGTAGCCAATTCACTTTCAAGCATTGCGTTGATTCATACTCTCTACGAAAATTGCTATCGCGATTAGTTACCTCAATTCGATTTTTTTTTTAAATTTCCAATGCTCTTGTTTGAATGAGCCTTATTCATTTTGGCTTGAACTAATTTTTCAAGTAGTCTTTACTTACATGCGCGTTTGTGCTTACTGTATTCGTGACACATTGATTCGAGGATCCATCACCGTTTGCTTCATTTTCCGCCGTTATAGTTGAGTTGTCTTGTGCTTCCTCATACAAACGGTCCTGCTGCTTCCAGAGCAGTACCTTTTCTTCTATCCAGCTGTACTTCTCCTTTAGAACTCCCTTATGTTTGACCAGTTCTTTGACTACTTAATCGTGCACCTTATTGCATTTCCTAACAAATTTGTTGTTTGAGTTTTTTATTTTCCTTTTCCAACTCATCGAGGTAACCATTATTTTCGAAATTTTAATATTTTCGTTAGAATTAAAAAAAATTCTGATCGTGCTTATTTGTCTTCGTTTCCTGACGGCTTTTGTTCGATTCCAAATCCAATTTTATAGATTTGCTTGATTTAACAACTGCAGTGGATTCACCAATAATCTGCGATCCGAGCTTTGCCTTCTAGCTATTTTCATCCAATACTTTAGATGATTCTTTTCGGTTTTGAATCAACTGAAATTCCGGCCCACCGTCAGCTGTCACATCATTCTCATCCAGCTTCGAGGACGGAATCACCGCAGGCTGGCTTGGGTTAGATTTCTCTGCCAAAGCCACCTCTATGGCTCGAATCCGGTTGATCTATTTTTTCACAGATTTCAGTATCTGCTTCTCGAAAAGAGAGTTATCTATGGGTGTTTTATAAATAAATTACTTGTTTTTGACGAACAGCATTAAAAAATTGGCACTTTATTACCATCTTATTATTGCCATCTTATTAAGCATATACTCAGTTGACGAACGACCGTCAAAAGCACAATGCTGATTGCCTGACTTTTAGACTACGTGATTCTACAGGAAATACACAGTAGCATCAACAACATACACTTGGATGCATATACCGGCCAGTAGTTTAACTTGGAACTGAATTGCATATTATTTAAAATACAATATGTACATATATTATATTGAATAAGGAATTTTTTCTTCTCAAGCTTATATCAGAATTCAAGCTTTACCTATTTTGTATCTAACACCACTCGACCTCATTATATAAACAAATCCCGCAACGTCTATATCTGGATATATGGAATCCTCGGGGCGATGCTCGGATATTTCGAGCTTCTGGTGCTGGAGTAGCAGGAAAAATTTCACGTTCTTCTCATCTGTCTAAGTCAAGCATGCCAGTTGACTGTTTCGAAATATTTAAATAGAACTTTCCATTGCAATTTAATTTAATTTTTAATCAAACATTTAATTTCATCTTGATAAACATTTCTGCTTTCCGACTCTATCTGCGCACCGCAAAACAGTTCAAGACTTCATACATGAGTAATTTTAAATGAACTATTATTCTAATTTTTATACTATTGCGTTCGAGCATATTTATGGCGTGAACGTGTAACTGAGGATAAGATGGCGCACGATCGCTTGAACGACTTTTTTTTACACGTATTTGTTCATGCGCTCTCCTGCGCTGCCATTTTTATTTCGCTGGGTCTTTGTCTCAAGCGCTCGGCAATCGTACTGCATGCTAAATCCTTTGCGCAGCCATGCGAGTGTCCCAGAAATAAAGAAGTCGCTTGTCGTCTCCGCAGCAAGTTGTGGCGATCCCCGACGTATAATTCAACGAGTGCAGGAAAGGGGGAGGCGGAATACATTTCCAAAAATGTCGCACAATTTTATTTACTTGTATGTTGTTTCCAAAACCTCAGATAAGAGGGGCCTAGACGAAATTGAGGAAAAATGTTAATGCATATCTACATTCTTCATATGAACAATACCGAGCCCAACTTGTTTGAAAGAACTCAGAAAAGTTTTTGCATTTGATAATTTGGTGGCCCTGAAAAGAACTGTTCTTTATAGTTGTTTTGTTGATTAGTCTAAAAACAGGGGACTCCCATGAAATCGTTTGTTCTCTCTGGTTTCACGACAACGGAACGCAGTCTACTTCCGAGTAGTGGCGAGAGTCGCTCTGCACCGAGGCCTACTTCGCGCTGGAATGGTTCATCCCCGGAAGACAAAAAATGCTCCAGGGGCATATGTCGGATGTTTTCAGTGATGCGCGGTCCTTCCCTTTGCGGAGTAACTCTGAGCGGGGAGGCACATATGCTGAGAATCTCCTCCTCGGCTTCGGATGTGTCGAAAGTTTTTGTCGTTTGCAGGTCTCTCAGAGAAGAGGAATTGTAGCCCGTAAACTCGAAATCATAGGCGTCAATGCTTCCGGAAGGCTTCGATTCGTCGCTATGCAGTAAATCAAGCAAGGACGTAATCGTCTCACTCGCCTTCATGCGAGAATTTTCGCGGTTGAGATACTCCGCTAGGTCATCGAAAAAATCGATGGCTAGTGCGTTCGGACTGAAAGGATACGAAAGTGATTCACTCAGATCGCGGGAGGCCGCGCAAGTGAGTCAAGTCAAGAGAAACTTCTGCATCTTCGCGCATATTCTGTGGGTTCGAGAACGACACACGTAGATCGTTTCGAGGTTTGTAATCCTTACGAAAAGGCGCGGGAATATTAACGTGAATCCACTAAGGTGTGAGAGACTTTATAATCAAAGCGTTCCGTCTTTTAGCGTTAATTCGCTTTTGAAGACTAGGCCGTTTGCGGAGTACACGATGGAGTCTTGTCTCGGACATGAGTCACTTTTCCTACCTATCAACAGCTGCGGATCGCACACTTGAATACCCCGTCACAAAGGGGACATTCGACGGTGGTATAACAGAGAAAGACCGGGGGCAGTTTTCACTGAACTCACGATCCACACTATAATCCTGAGCGGCGGGTATCCACGATTCTTTGTCCTTTTTTTTCTCAGAGGCCTGAGCAGCTCGATGCTTGAACAAAAGTCTTTTGCGTAGGTTGGGTCGGCACCTTCTCTTCTTAGGAAATTGATTCTTCATGTAGGTGCGAATCTGAAAGAGGTACACACAAGGAAAGACAAATTTTAGAAGACACGCTGTCGCGTCAGCACGATCGGCGTGAGCTTTCGGTCCTGGATGATAACTCCTTTGTTGGGCCCATGTGTAAGACTCGAAGATAGGTTTTGTTAAGAAACTCCCTGGTGGAGGTTCCGAGCGGGATCTCGATTTCGATTCTCGTGTGGAACTCCCGTATTGAGGTTCCGTATGAGAACACTCTTCTGATCCTCGCTAGAAACTCCCTAACTGAGGTTTCCAATTGAAACTCAACCTGATTCCCTATTTCGGAGACTGCGAAGCGTGATTGCGTCTGATAAAAGAAAAAACATGTTTGATGACTAGTCTTCCCTTTGGAAATAGCAGCACGACAATAGGATCAGGTTGCGTGAAATGAAAAAAACTGCGTTGTCAGTTTTAATTCGGCTGACAAAAACTCCGACGAGGCATGTCGAGGTTTGAGTGTAACTCGTAGCTACTGCGCAGGTCACCCGTATCGCGATGCAAGATTTCCCGGCAGCCAGACGTACGGGTCCGTAATCCACGATCGAATGTTTTTTTTTGGAGAAATTTCGCCCTATATTTAGGCTTGATCATCGAGAAGACAGCGCAACAATCCATGGTGACTATTCTTGACGTAGAAATGCAGAACCACGACTGGCTTAAACGATGGATCGAGCGTGCCAACCCGCGATAAGTGAGAGAAGTTCTACTCTCGTGTTCTCATGAAACGCGAGCTTTTACTTACGCGGAGCCGTGATTGGTTCAGATCGTGGGGAGAGCGAATTTTTTCTCTAAGCCTCGTCCATACCCGGTCGGAATTCCTGACGGGGCTGATTTATTTTTAAGCGTGTAAGGAAAACATGATCGTAGGACTATAAAACTAAATCTTATAATTGCGATTCCTTATATTAGGTTTGCAGCTAAATTATAGTGTATTCTAAAGCAATAGTGTAAAGTACTTCTAAAAATTTATAAGGTAATAGTCTTAATACTAAAAACGTTGCGGGAAAGATTTTTTTTTCACGTTATGAATTAAATTTGTGAGCACGCGTGCGGGCGACAAAGTTCTTCCTCACATCGCGTCGAGAGACCCTTGTACTTCGATTTCCTGCGACACAAATCAAGCGTTGCACATGGAAGTCTGAGCGCTGAACGTCGACACTTAAAATACACTGAAGCTGACTTGCACCAGATGCATGAAGTTTTAGGTCGTCCAATGCTCTTGACGCATGATAAACTGGGAAATTGGTGGTGCTGAGGTCGAACTACCTCAAGATATCTTAGGGCTTCGGAGGAATCTAGATGTTAATGTACGTTCCTTTAAAGATTTCCCAGATACGATTTTGTTAGCGTGTTGGTTCGTAGATTGCACAAATATATCAAATATTTTATTTAGAAAAACTACCTGCTTTTGGAGGCCTTGTTTTACGATTTTAACTCAGAATTCTTTTAAATTTAAATTAGCCGACTGAATCACTAATCAATTATGAATAGTTTAAACTTTGATGCGAATTTTTTTTTCCCTTTATTTTGTGCTCAGTAATAATAGTTTCACTTATGTACTATTCCCTTGATAAACTGATTGTAATTGCTAGTAAACTTATATAAGAATTTTTCCGTTCGCAGAATTGAATCGTTATAAGCTTATAACATATTTCCTATAATAATAGTTAGATAGAAAATAAAACGTAACTTTATATGACTTGTCTCCGAAAATGAATGGGTGGGGCATTGACCAAAGATTAATGCCTGGGTAACCATAGCAAAATAACTTTTTATTATGATTTGGTATCATTACAAGTTACATGTAACATTTTTATACGACGTGATGCCAGATCACAACGAGAGTTATATTTTAGTTGCACATTTTTTTTATAATTGAATTAATCGTGTCGAGGGTTTTGGTTTAAACACTGCACTGTAAAATTGAGGTTGATTCTGCGTGTGGGGCCCACTGGGCATTCCGCGATTTCAGCATCGGTCAAGAATTCAATCTTGCCACTTACTATGTTTATTTTTGCCCGTGCATTACGTAGACTACGACTTTTGAATGTATATATTCCAGCTAAAAAGCGATTACTCTCCATTATTGCAAATACGTCACCATCGAAGGTTGATAATACAATTTGTTCTCGAGTGGGCATGGGCCCATAAACATGCCGTCTTAAGACTATTTTAAGTGGTGTATCTCGAGGAAAAGTGTATCTTCGGAACACGAATACTCGGGCTGAATTCACATGAGGAGTAAGCCGAATAAATTCAAGTTCGTTAAGGCGATACCCAAGTACGTCAGAAAAATGGTGCCCGGATAGTGAAATTGTTTGGCTGGCAGGAAGAGACCTGGACCGGGCAAGAAATGGAGATTCGGCAGGAGGAATATATCTGACAGGCGAATGTTTTTTGTCGGAAGATGATGAAGATGAGCCGTTACGAGGAACACGAGGAATAGGGGCCCCATTAGGTAAACAGTCAAACTGTAAACTTAATTCTGCAAGAAGAAACAAAGCATTAATTTTCTCAGGTATCTGGTTATACTATCGACTCCTAGTGGCAAGATTGAAAAATTTCGATTTTGTAAATTCTTTCACAGAATATAATGCGCTTTTGTGTACACATGCACTGAAATTCTGGGAGAACAGAAGAAAAAATTTGTAGTTAAGCGTAGGTGTTATAATATAGGAAAGATCAGGGCGCAATAAGGAATTAGTTTACGATCAGAGAAAGAATTCGAATCCGATTTTGTCAAGTTTAGAAATGCAGTCGGTCGCCTTTTCTCTACAAAACCTTAGGGTGAACCTTCTGTGTTTTTACTTTATCTCTATAAGTTTTAATACGCATATAAATCTTATAATGAATTAAATTAAATATCACGAATGTTGTAGGAGTACGATATTTAGTATATGAAGAGGGAATCATTATCGACTTTTAAAAAGTTATGTATTCAAAGGTACTAACCTTTAAATACATAACTTTTCACAAAGCAAGTACCCTACTTTTTTGCATCCTCATCGAGGAAACTCAACTAGATTTTCGAAAAGAATAGCAATTGTGATAGAATGGGGATCACGTCAGATAAATAGTTACTTGCGAGAAGCTTGAGAACGTTATCAAAATTATAGTTATTTTATAGTATTATATTTACCAATATAATTAAGAATGATCATCAAGGAGAAGACTAGAATATAAACAATTTCCATTTTAGGAATTAGAAGAAAAACTGATTGTTACTATGATGAAGAATATAGTGAACAGATTATCTAACGAATACTTTTGTAATTTATCATAGTATACATATTGCCTTCTAAGATAGTTATATTTATATTTTACTAGTCGCTATCAAGGTGCCTGGTAAGCTCAAAACATAAGAAAAACTCTCATAGCAGCCTACATTTATTTTTTAACCTTATCGTTTTTACTTTTGATTGTTATCGCTAAAATGATGAGATTTGAAAAATAATGTCTATTAAAAATATTACTTAGTTTAGTACAAATGGAGGAGGAAGTTTCTTCTTTGATCGAAATTGACGTTTTCGCAACTTTTTACGTCATGAAAAATGAAATTCTAAAAGAAAGTCCGAATTTTCTATCAAGCCAACCAAAAATAATTCAAAAACTCAACTGTACAGTTGAAAATTACCTCCTACGTTGAGAATTCATACTTTTTGTTCAAAAAGTCGATTGTTTTGCTATAAATTCATAATTTGGTCTTAAAAATTAAACAATTTGCTTTCAATTCTTTTCTTTCTTGAGTAAAAAACATTTCTCTCTTGAAAGTTGGTCGTCTTCGGTAGAAATATCATATTTTTGGTTAAAAATTCATCTCTTTGAATTTATGTGCTTTATATATATCTCTTTTTCAATTTTACGAATATAAGGTCTTCTTAATAAAAGTTTATGAAGTGAAGAGAGTATCAGAAATAGTTTATTGAGTTGAAAATCCACCTGTTTTGATAGAAAATTCAACTATTTTGGTGAAAATTAACTTGTTGTTTGCTTCTCTCTTGTCTAAAACATATGTCATGGGAGAAAAGCTACCACTTTTGGTTCAGAATTATACTAGTTTGAAAACATTCGTTGCTTTCTTTTTTAAATCAACTATCTTCTATTCAAAATAAAGATATTTTTTGTTTGAAATATCAAGTATTACATTTTTTATTGAGAACTAATATTTTGGTTTTGAGCATTCGACTACATATTTTGTAAAAAATTCAATCATTCTTTTATTTTGCATATCTTTTTTTGACATCCGACAATTGACCTGTTTTTTATTTTTCGACTGGAAAATCTTTCATAATTCTTCTCTTGTGTTAGAAACTCCATTTTTGATTAAAAGTCGAACAATTTGTTAACAAACTCTTTTGTTTTATTTGAAATAATTTTTTAATAAATGTTTTACTATTGCACTTATCGAATGTAAACAAATTGTTTTCACAAACAAAGCTATGATTACACTCACAGAAATTTCCTCTTGTGTCAGAAGGATGCATCTAAACACAAATTGAATTTCCGCTTACATTTGAGGTTAAAAGAAATGTTGGTTGGAAGTCCCCACTCTGCTCGATGGAGAGGGGTCCTTCTATCGCTTGCTTTGTGCGGTGTTCGCAGCGAGGAAATGACTTTCTAACGGGTGGTATTACGCGTACATTATAGGAAGTTAAGTAAATTTACAAACGTTAGGCATATTCAACTTGTACATGCAGTAGTTCAAGCCAACACGTTACAAACCAAATGTCCTAGATTCATCGTGAGCCTCCATTCTTCGATAAGGTGAAACTCCAAATACATTTATATTCCGTTGAATGTCTAATTGAATCTGAAGTTACATCTTATAACAAAATTAGTCAAAGTAGGCACCGAGCGCCTACAGAAAAGGTTTTCGTGGCCTATTAAGACCTTAAAATTTTATGAGTTTTCATGTGTCTCGGATCGTTTGCGATATAATTCAAAATTGGTATTCATGTTTTAAATTAAAAAAAGCTTTTTTTGCATTAGTTTAAGTTGTTTGAGAACAAACCTTCTCTGCAAATTCCTTAACATTTAATTAGTTTTCACGTATTTCTGACCGTTTTCGAGGTAATACAAAATTGAGATTTTTTTAAATTCCAAAATTCCGGTTACTGGTTTAGGTCGGGCTGGCCTAGGACAATCCCCCTTTAGCAACCCCTGTATAAGTTGTCAGCTTTCGCACATTCTCACCGTTTTCAAGATAACACACATTTTTTTGTAATTCCTAAAAGGCATATATCTGTGACCCTTTTCGAGATAAGACAACATTTTTAATTTTTTCTTTCAAATTTTGAACATTTGTTTACGGGCTTAGGTCGAGGTAGCTGAGGGCCATCCCCTGAAAACGTAATCAGTTTTCACGTATCTCTCACCATTTTCAAGATAACTCAAAAATTTGATTTTGTTTTGGATTTTAAATACACTTTCTTCCCTTTCCCCTATGTTTAGAGAAACTAACAATGAATTCCACATAATTTATAACCAACTTGACTTGAACACACTTACTTGTATTCTTAATTTTGAACTATTTTAATAATTTATTCTAATAGTAGAGCCAGAAATGTTGACTCTTTTGAAATTGGCGCTTACTTGAATTATTGAGTTATCGAATCTTTTTTACATTATCGACTTATCGAATCTTGTATTCGATTCTCGAGAGCTGATCATGCTCTCGACTGCTGATTGGCTGATTCTACTGTCACTTACATCAGATGCAAATGGCTGACTGAATTGACCAATAGGGTTTAGGGGCACGCATGAAGTTAACGTTATGGATACGCATGAAGTTGGCCTATATGCATGTCCTTTTTAGAGTAGGAACTAACATCCCGTCTTTCTTATATTTTTCTACAGGCCAAAACAATAGAACGTTATTTAACTTATTAATTTAAATCAGCTTTGTTTCAATTGAGCTATAGTGCAATCGAATATCTACCGTTCTGATTCAAGTCTCCAAAGAAACCCTTTTGGGTCACTACAGTTCCAGTTCTAAAAGATAGCAACTTTTATTTAGGCCGCAAATTTAGTGAACCCCCAGCTTTTTCTGTGTAGTTTCAGGGTAAAAAATCAAAAATTCATAAAGATCGAAAAAATGTATTTTTTCAATAAATTGTTTTCATGTTTTTGTGAACATCAAAATATTAATTTGTTCTGACAAATTTTTAATAAGAAGTTTTTTGAAATTTGCATTTTTATTTTTGAAATAGAAAATCATGAAAATTTAATAATAAAATCAATTTTCAAATACAATTTATTCTGATAAACACATCCGGAAAAAAGTCTTGTTTTTGTTAGTTGCATAAAATAATCTAATTTTGATGATAAAAATAATTTTTTTTTTTTTGCTTAAATTAGGATGAAAGATATAACATTTCTGATTCCAATGATACTAGGCTGAAGTAATTTCAAACCCTTTTTCAGAAATATTGCAAAAAAATCTAATGAATAAATTTTTCTCGGGCTTATTCTAAAGGACAATTTTCATAGAATTTAACCGACGTTTTGACAAGTCTGTGCTGATTCTTCCTTGGATTCTGCCAAGATCTGAACTTAGAACAAATAAGTCGTAATAATCTTCAAACGTTCGTCTTGCCTTGTTTTAAATTTTGGTTTAGAAGTATTATTATTTTCTTCTTCAACTTGTTTTCGGATGAACCCGGTTTTTCATTATCAGCCACGGACTAAATCAAGTGTGCAATGAGATGAGGATATTATACAATCATTTAATACGATGTTTGAAATCTTTTGCGATGATGTTGTAGATACAAAATGAGGAGCTTGGTGTAGTTTGGAGTTCGTCTTTTACTAGTTTTACCCTTACACAGCGACCGCGATCGTTGGGTGACAACAGTGTCCTCTGGATGCTTTTTAAGAGCTACCATATGCCTCTCCATAGGCCAAATATTAGATGTCTTACTATCCACTTCATGTTGATCTAACGTTTCGCGGTGCTCGTCGTGGATGACTTTTTGTCTCCAATGCGTTTCTAATTCCTCTATGGTTTCTGCCCTGATATTCAAGCTCAACTCTGAGAACAAATTTAAGGGCGTGTAATCGAGATCCGCTTTACTCTTTGTGTTGTAAGGCGCAATATCTCGCTTGTTGTTAAAATAGACTCGCAACTGTGTAACTTGTAACTTACACAGTTTCTTGACATCTACAACGCCCCTAATCCCTCTATTTCATGATAGAACTGCTCTTTCAATCGCCGAATTACTGAAGTGCATTCGGCGCTTCGTCATTTCTACGCAGATGGTTCTGTTCAACCTTTCAAGGTCGGCGTTTCACCATTTGATGAGCCCTTTAGATTCAATCTGAGTCTTATAGTGAAAGCAGTCGTTAGACATTTCTTAACGATCGTACGCTGAATACTCTTAGATTCGAGAATACCCAGGTATTTATATGACTCGCCCTCAGCCATTACCTCGATGTCATTCTCGTACTCGTTCTCTAGCTCTAGTGCTCGTTCTCGAATTCCATGTGGATACTATTGGAAAACTGCTTTGTGTCATTGATCACTTGCTGCAGTTTCTGGTCTGAACTAGCGTATAGCTTCAGGTCATAATGTATAGAAGATGGTTTAGTTGATGACCATCCTCATTATCATGTATTCTGAGCCCACGAGACATGCTATTCAGTGTTTTGCTCGATGAGATCAACGCTCAAGAGAACCATAGTGCACTGAAAAGATACCTCAAAAGATACCCGCCGTAATGCATATTGATCTAGTTAACCTTGGTTGTCCACGATCAAATTACTTGATTCTTGTACACCAAAGCATCATCGCACGAGTTAGAAAGTCCACGATGCGTGGGCAGACTTTGTAAATTTTTAAGACTTCAAGCAAATAGTCATGTGATACGGAAGGAAACACTTGATTGTATTCAATGTATGCGATGTGCAAGTTTTTCTGATGTTTGCGGGCTTGCATCATGGCAAAAGCGCCTATGGTCACTAGATCCTTACTACTTGATCTGCAACGCTAATCGTAAGGCATTTATAAATTGTTGAAAGACAGGCTATCGGTAACAATTTAAAAGGAATTTTAGTGTCTTCTTTTGTAGGCAACATATACGCAGTACCTTTCAGCATAAAGCCTGGCATCAGATATGGGTGTTCGATGATCTTTCAAAAATACCTTGCCAATGCAGGGTGCACACTCGTCAGGTACTTTTACCAGAAATTGTGCACCATATCCGGACCTTGAGGTTCACAGTTACATGACCTCTTCGAAACCGCTGGTACATCTGAATCTGTAATGCTGGTCAGTTTCGTTTTAGGGTTATTTCTTGCTTTTGCTTTCACTAATTGGAACCATGCAGTAGAGTCTCAATTGCTTCTGTTTGCTTTTCTTTAAAGACCCGACCAGTAGATATTAATACCTTCTAATGTAGGGACCTCGGTGTCTTGCTGGTTGTTTTGCTTTACACACAGTTCACGGTAGAACCTTCTTTCATCTGCCTGAAAGGTTCGATTTTGTAGCCCTCTTGCACTACTTTTCTTGTACCGACGCGGTCTAACATTCAGAACATCTAGTCTCCGCCGTTTTGAGTCTATGATCTCATCTAGTATTGCTGGTGGCAATGTCTCGATGTAGCGAGGGTGGCTACAAAATATACAAGAGTTTGCACCTCTAACGCAGTTTTTGTTGTGTTCAAATGCGTTGGTAATAACTTGATGTTCATGTATTCTATTAGTGCACGCACATCCTTTGTGATGTTCATCTCAAGCAAAGAATGCCTTTGTGTTGGTTCTACATGTCTGATCTCTAGTAAAGCACGACCAAGATTTCTTTCGAGGTGCTGTAGTTTTTCTGAGATTTCGCTCTTTACGGATTTGATTGATTGATTTGATTTGATTCTAGTGGTTCCGGTACTTGATTTAAAACGTCCCTAGCACCTATGCCTTCAGCTACAATCAGGTTTTCGTTGTCCACATCTCCCAATGAACTCGATCAGTAGGAAGCTGCTCTTCTACTTCCATTTTGATGGCAGCTATTTCAACAGCCGTAAGCAATGTGCTTACAAATATTGAGCGGTTTTGGTCTGCTAGATTTTGCTCATTTATTCTCGTTGCTAGCTCTGGGTACTTGAGCAAGAAGAGCCGATGTTGTCCTCTCCTCACACTTCGTCCACTTTTCTCTGCCAAAAAGTAAAGTTGCACGAAATCTCTCTTCACATAGTATATCCATTTTCATCGCCTTCTTAGTTGCTAAACCTCTGCTTCTGTCTCTGGCTTAATTAGGCTATCTGCCTCTGGAGGATGTGGTGGTGGACGGGTAGAAAAGGTGAAATTTTCCTGAATTCATTTTACTCACCGTTCAAGGCACTCTTTCGCCGCTGAAAGAGATCTTATGTTTTGCGTTCAGTGCTGCTGGATGATCAAGAGTTTACACTTGTTCAGCGTGAGATTTGCTTTTCTTAAGTTTCAAGCAAGTGCTCTAACTTTTGGAGTGAATTTTTAATTTGATGTTTATAGCTAATCACACACTGAAACTTTGATGCACGCCGTCTTGCTGTTTTAATTTTAAACTGAACCTGTGCAATATGCTCGCGAGTCTTAATCAAGCGTACTGAAGTATCGTTACTTCTATTGTCGCTAAGCAAGGGTACCACCTTCTCGTAAACTACAAAGTTCAGATTTCAGAGATTAACATCTGCGGGGAGCAAATCGGGTAGAGCAGTATTAGCTTCAGCTAATTTGTTTATCCTGAGAAAGACTTTTTGGTGGATTTTTATTCCCCTACTTCTCATGTTGGTATTATCATCTATCTGTAAAGGTGGTCTTGCTGGAGCGGGTGGTACGCTCGCTGGAGGATCTTGCACTTCTGCATAAAGAGTTTCGTATCCGTTTTTGCGCAAAAAGGACACCTGATCTCTTAAATCATGAGATATTTTATGAGCGAATTCCAGGTGCATATTGACTCAATGTTCATGTAACCTCTGCATGAGTCCTCTTCGCGAAAGTGAGCTTCGTTGCCAAAAGGTAAGGATGTCCCTCCTGAGTTAATCCGACCATTTAAAAAGACGTTCTCGCGTTTGTCCGGGGCCATTGCGTGGTCGTCACCTCGGTTCGGTCCTATTGCCACTCCTAACTGAACTATGGCCTCCATCCGAGAGAGGCCTATTGTAGGTGGCACTGAGCGATACTGGTGACGTAACCGTATAGCTCGTTCCAATGGGGAGTTGGCTCAATGCAATGTGGCTGACAGCAAGAGCCGGAGCTTATCATTATTATCTTATTTTTGTCTCAGGCTTAAGATGGTTACAGCTGTCCCGGCATACATCATCTGTCACGGAAGCATTTTTGTAATGCAATCAAGTGATCTGATAACAGCAGTTTATCTAATGTGACATGTTGGACAAAGACTGGTTTGTTACCCCATCATCGATGGATTGGGTTGTAGTCAAGTACATAATGAGGGGACCTAAAGCTTAAGGTGGGATATGAACCACTAGAACCTCGCTCAATGTACGTAGAATTATTATCATGTGAGAAGTTGTAGGGTCCAGAAGCTACGACCATGGTTCCTTGAAGCAGCCAATCCCGACGCAACTGGAACGTGTACGTGATCCAGTCCTGATCCTTTCATCCCAGAGGGTAAGCAAGAGCGGAAAATTAACGCAAGAGGCTTCTTACAACACTATTTCTTGGAGTCCGGTCTCTAGCCGCGGATGACCTTAAAAGGCAGACGGCACAGTTGGAGGTGAAAGTTTCACCCCTGGATACTTTTTTAGAGCTACCAATCTTTATAGAATGTTATGAGGAACAGTGTTGATGGACCAGATGAAGCTATCCCAGAAGAACAGCCTTTTGCATCCGGCTCGCGATTGACTGAGCCTAACGCTGGCAAGCCGGGATTTTGTTGATTTGGCTAAGAACTAAAGCTTTCATGCCTGCAAGACAACTGAATATGAGAACTACAAGATGGATTTTGTAGCCTTGGTACAGTCTGTTCAGCTCGAAAAGAAGTTCTTGATAGTTCGCCCATTTATCTTCCTCCTTTGCCGTGATATTTTCATCGGCTGATGCCGACAATTTAATCACGTAAATGATCTTCTTCTTTAGATCTTGGAGGACCATATCAGGCTTTGTAGCACTGAGACGTTGAGCGGTGGAAAATGAGAAATTCCAGAAGATCTTACACTGATCATTCTCCACAGCGGACTCAAATTTCCGCTGGGCGTATGGCGAGACTGGCAATAGATCAAAACCTTAGAAGTGCCGAAGATGGTAATATAACACTTTTAGAGCCGCATTGTGTCTCTGTATGTGCCCGTAGCATGCATAGTTTGAGCATCCACTGAAAACATGTCCAAGCGTTTCTAACTCTTGTTTGCACGGTCGGCAGTTTGTATCGCCTACAGGTAGATTCAAAATCACGCACTGAATATTTGCTGCATGCCGTCTCGCTGCTTCAATATTAAACTGAAGCTGTGCATTACGCTGGCGAGCCTCATTCAGGCGTACTGAAGTATCGTCGCTTCTATTGTCGCTTAGCAGGTAGACCGCCTTCTCGTAAACTACACTGTTCAGATTGCAGAGATTAACAACTTCGGGGAGCAAATCGAGAAGAGCAGCATTAGCTTCAGCTAATTTGTCCACCCTGAGAAATACTTTTCGGAGGATTTTTGATCTCCAACTCCTCATGTTGGCATTATCAGCTATCTACAATGGTGGTCTTGCTGGAACGGGTGTTATGTTCGCTGCAGGATTTTGTTCTTCTTCTTGCTGATAAAGAGCGTCATATCCGTTGTCGCGCCAGAAGGATACCTAAACTCTTAAACACGTAGGCGTTTCATGAGCATATTCCAGGAGCATATTGACCCAACGTTGATGTAACCTCTGCATGAATCCTCTTCGCGCCAGTGAGCTCCTTTGCCAAAAGGTAAGGATGTCCCTCGGGAGTTGATCCGATTATTTGATACGATGTCCACGCGTTTGTCCGGGGCCATTGCCTGGTCGTCATCTTGGTTCGGTCCTATTGCCACTCCCAGCTGAACCAATGCCTCCATCCGAGAGAGGCCTATTGTGGGTGACACTGCGCGATACTCGTGACGTAACGGCATAATTAGTTGCATTGGGGAGTAATCCCAATTCAGCGTGGCTGACTGCAGGAGCCGGAGCTCTCGGGCGATGGAGTCGGCAAATCCCTACGCTGGTAAATTCATATAAATTCATGTGGGAGGTCAGAGGATTAACTGCTAATAGCACTGCGGTAAAACCTACTGCACTATAAACTGAAATTTAACTATCTCCCATAGGGTCAGTCTTTACCATAAAGGCATGCATTGATGTGCAGGAGATGCCATGAAAGCCTTTTGGATCGAGAAAATAATCTCCCAGATATTTGTTTCTGAGGAATGTCAGTATAGTACATCACATGCTTAAAGAATGTGATGAGCTGTCTCCTCACGAAAATCACACTTATGCAAGAAGGGTTGTCTCCAATCCTTATGATGGTCAAGTGTTTTCTCAGTCGGAAATATACAGTAAGCATTCCTACTACGACTTTAATCTGCCTTTTATCCATGTTCAAGAGTTCATTAGTTCTCTTAGTACATGTACCAGATATGAAATTCTCAGAAGTCACCATTTTTTTGGTTCCCTTCCAATATCTCGCATGCTCTTTTGAGAGCCATTCACTGACGGCTCCTTTGGCCGATGCATACAACATACTGCAGTAGGGTTCCATGCCAATAAGTGGCTTTGAAGCCCCTGCCTTAGCCAGTGCATCTGCTTCCTAATTAGCTTCAAGATCTTCATGGTTGGGAACCCAGATCAGACTGACTCAGTTTTTACCGACAACCTTGAGAAGATCTCGAAGGCAACTTCAGACTAGTCTGGAAGAAAAATCTCTAGATGTAAGAGCCTTAAGTGCTGATTGACTGTTAGAACAAATGTAAATGTGCTGGCCTTCATAAGCTCGCTCAAAAATTTCCTCCAGGCAAGCTTCAATAGTTATTATTTTGGCCTAGAAAATTGTGGCGAATGTGACCAGTGCTGTTGTTATCTCAGCTCTAAACTTCTTCCCATCGATTCCAGCCACTGATACCAAGGAGTCTTCAGAGCCATATGTGTACCAAACAAGACGTTCTTGTGTAAATAATGCTTTCCTTTTTCCTTCATGATGCTAGTTTTCCCTTTTAGGAAAGATTACCTTAAATGCTTTCATGAAGGATAATTTCTTCAACATAACATCAGTCTGCAGAGCGATAATATTATCCTTGCATAGCATTCGCTTGCTGATATCATGTAGATCTGTTACCTCAGCATCACTAAGGTTGCCCCCTACTAGGAGTCTATAGACTGCCGCTGCCGCAATCTTCCTTACGAAATGTTGCAACAGCGGTGTATCCAGATTGATTAGTAAGAAGGATATATCACAAAAAGAAATAAGTAAAGAATTTCTCGAATTCTATACCAGGACTTCAACTCGTGTTATAGACCTAGGAAAGTTCCTTGATATGAAATCTCTAAACGATATTGTCGTTTTCGATTATGACGATTTTCGAGAGTAACGCATCGTAACGCTTGCTTACTGTATGCCGCTCAAATCCTCTCCGCTCAACAGTAGTGTGGGTCTGTGTGTGGTGTCATTTTCGATTATGACGATTTTCGAGAGTAACGCATCGTAACGCTTGCTTCCTGTAGGCCGCTCATATGCTCTCCGCTCAACAATAGTGTGGGTCTGTGTGTGGTACTGAATTTAAAATCAGCGATGCTAATTGAGTCGCCTTTATCTGCGCATGTTCGGATTGTAGTAGATTTGATTGGCTGTTGTGCGCGCCTGTATGCGAACTAGAGCCAATGAGCACCGTTCAGTTCAAGCATGCGCAAGTATTCTGGGATCCCTGTTGTGAATAATAATCGAATCGAATTGTAGATCGAGTTCAATAATACGACAACGTGCTTCTTCGTATTTAGTAATGTGTTCCGCTTGTTTGCATACAATATGAATGAATGATGAAATAAATAAAGTTGGTGAGTAAAGAGAAGAGTATAGGGCCATGGCGTGTTACTGTTACTGTGTTAAATAGACAGAGTTTGTAAAACTCGTATACGTTTCGGTTATACTTTACCTATAGGATTAAAATCTCCATTTTCTTATAGTGACATATTCGGATAATTATTTTTTTCTTTTTGAATAGAAGTATGTCAGATATCTGTGTATGTCTATAGATCAAACATTTTCTAATTTGAAGAGATGTTCAAATTAAGCATTTTTACGCTCTTAACGTACACTCCTATAAAAAAATCACCGATACTTTAAGGAATTGATTTTGATAATTTGAAGGGATTTCCAAAAAGTTTAAAGACTCTAGGGTATTTTTTCAAATCCAAGGAATTTTCAAGAGCCTTAAACAATTTCAAAGAATTAGAAATATTTTGAGATATGATAAAAGATTTTAAAGAGTTTTTAATTGATTTCACTAATTTAATAGGATTTCAGAAGATTTAAAGAATTTCAAAAGATTCCAAGGATATTGTTATCTATTATAATAATTTGAAGGCATTTTAAAGGACTGGGCATATTTTAGGGCATCTGAAACGAATCCAAGGCATTTAAAAGAGATGTCAATAATTTCAATGAATGTCAAAAGATTTTAAAGGGTTTCAAATATTTTAGGATATTGTAACAGATTTCAAGGAATTTTCAACTGATTTTAGTAATTTAATTGATTTGAAAGGATTTGAAATATTTTAGAGTATCTCAAAAGATTACAAGGTATTTTCGGAACCTTCAAAAAGTTTCGTGTGATTTCAAAATATTTATAATAAATCTTTAGGAAATTTTAAACGATTGCAAGGAATTTTCAAGAGTTCTAAAAAATTTGAAGTAATTTTAAAGAACTGGAAATATTTTAAGAAATGTTGTAGGTATTTATTTGAACAATTTCAAGGGATTTTAAAGGATTATGAGATTTGTAGATAATTTCATAAAAATGCAAAGCATTTTCAAAATATTTACATAATTTGAAGGAGTTTAAAATTTTTGTATAGAATTTGAAAATTTTTAGAGTACTTGTATTTCAAACTATTCCAAGGAATTTTTAGTTGATTTCAGTCATTTAATTGATTTAAAAAAATTTGAAATATTTTAGAGTATACAGAAATTTCTCACGGCATTTTCGAAAGTTTTACAACATTTTGAGGAATTAAAAAAAAATAAGGGTTTAAAAACTTAGAATATTTCAAAAGATTCTAAGGATTTTTCAATTGGGTTCAGTAATTTAACTGATATTAGATGATTTTAAAAGATTCTGAGTCATTTTCGAAAGCTTTAAAAAGTTTAAAGTGATTTTGAAGATTTCAAATAACTTGAAAGATTTCAGAGAATTTTTAAAGATACGAAGGAATTTTGTATTTATTTCAATATTTTGAAGAAATTTCAAAGGATTGGAAATATTATAGGGTATTTTAGATAAATCTAAGGATTTTTCAAGATATTTAAATCATTTTAATGTATTTCAAAAGATTTTGAAGGATTTGAAATGCTTCAGGGTGTTTTAACAGATTCTAAGGAATTTTCAATTGATTTCAGTAATTTAATTGGATTTTAGAGGATTTGAAAAATATCGAGTGATTTTAAAAATTTTCAACTAAATATATGTTTTTGGAAAATACTTTAGAGAATTTGAGAAGATTCCAAGGAATTTTTTATTTGAATAATTTGAAGAAATTGTAAAGGATTTGGCATATTGTAGTGCATTTTAAAAGAATTTTTAAGATTCCAAGAATTTTTCATTTGATTTCAGTAATTTAATTGATTTCAGAGGATTTGAAATATTCTAGTGTAATTTAAAAGATTCCAAGGCATTTTCGGAAGCTTAAAAACGTTTTGTTTGATTTTTAAAGTTTGATAAGGTCTTGGAATATTTAGTGACTCCAATGCATTTTTTTCATTTCAATAATTTGAAGGAATTTCAAAAAATTGTAAAAGATTTAAGAACTTTCAGAGTATTTTCGAAGATGCCAAGACAATTTCGAAAGCTTAAAAAAGTTTCAAATGATTTTTAAAGAATCGAAGAATTTTTTTTTATTTCAATAATCTAAAAGAATTTCAAAGGATTGGAAATATTTTAGGGTGTTTTTGAAGATTACAAGGGATTTTAAAAAGCTAAAAAAAAATTCAAGGAATTCTACAATATTTTGAAGTAGTTTAAATATCTTGGGGTATTTTGAAAGATCCTAAGAATTTTTTTATTGATTTCAGTAATTTAATGTCACTTATAGGAGTTGAATTATTTCACAGTTTTCAAAGATGCTAAGGCATTTTTAAGAGCTTTAACATGTTTCAATTGATTTCAAAAGATTTCCAAGTATTTGAAAACGACAAGAGTATTTCAGAAGATTCTAAGGAATATTCAATTGGTTTCAGATGATTTGAAATATTTCAGAGTATTTAAAAAGATTTTGAAGCATTTTCAAGAGATTTGAAAAAATTGTCATGGGGTATTGTATTAAAGAGTTTCCTAAAATTTCGAAAATATAGATCGATTTTATAGGACCTATGCCAGCTTTTACGGTATACTAAATGATTCCGAAAAACTTTCAAGAGACTTACAAATTTTAAGGCATTCCAAAAAATTTAAAAAAAGTTGAAATATCTTAGGGCGTTTTTAAAAGATTTCAGTAATTTGAAATTATTTAATTCTTCCTCTTTTTTCCTTTGTTATTTATCTGTCTCTAATGAGCCGAAAAGGAGCTAGTTTGGAAATCTAATTTTGATTTGTGCACGTACTTCATGCTCTTTTTGCATGAAATTATTCTTAAGAAAGTAGATTTCAATTTTATCTCAGATGAAAAAAAAAACGATTCTGAATATTTGAGGGGTTCTTGAATTTGAATTTAGTTTATTGACGGCTACCGCCTTGATACATAGTTATAATACAGAGTATGCTTAATATACAGTATTTTACAATGAAAACTTAAAATATAAAAATTATAATTATCATATAATAGTAAATATGAGTAGTAGTTCGACTTCAGTAACGTTCATAAATTATAATTTATTACTTCCTGAAGATTAATTAAACAAAACAAAAAATTGCCTCATGGCATCGAAAAATATTTAATTACACTTAAAAGTGCTCTTTCAAAGGATTAAAAAAATTCCTAAGAATTTCCGAAGACTTGACTGATTTTGAGGTATTTGAAAAAATTTGCATGGGATATTAAAAAGTTTCCTGGAATTTTGTAAAATAAAGCACGATTTTTCAGGACCTATTATAATATCTCTAAAAATCCCAAGAGATTTCATAAGATTTCCGAGGATTTGAATAATTTTGAGGAATTTCGAAAGCTCACAAAGTATTTTATTTCAAAAAGATTTTTATATATTTCAAGGTGTTGTCAAAGATTTAAAAGTTTTTAAGATATCTTACAAGATTCTAAGGAATTTTCAATCAACTCAAAGAATTCGAAATATTTCAGGTATTTTTAAAAACCAAGGGAATTTCTAGGGGCTTCAATAAATTTCGAGGCATTTCAAAAGATTTTAAAGGATTTGAAATATTTTAGGGAATTTTAACATAATAAAAAGTAATTTATAACTAACATTTTGAAATAATATGAAATTTCTTTTATTAACTTATTATTTCATGCTAGTTTAAAAGATTACAAGGGATTTTATAAAATTTCCAAATATTTCTATGTTTTTGGAGGATTTCAAAAGCTCTTAATTCAATGTATTTTTCAAATTTTCTTATTAGTTTTTGCTTAATTCATCTTGAAGTCGGCACTTCATCAAATTCTTTTGAACTTCCTAGAATGTTTCTAAACTCATTTCAAACTTACTCAGTTCAATGCATTAGTTCTTATTTTTCTTAAATTTCTTAAATTTCATTTATCAAATTGAAATTTATACACTCATATACATGTTATAACGAACAAATCACAATTTATTTAAGAAATAACATTTCTTTTAATTTCTAAAATAAAACAAATTTATTACAGCAATATAATTTACAAATAAATTGAGTGTTAAACAAATTTAAGAGCCAATTATAATAAATTGAATTATAATTACATTCACAATTTTTCCAGATGATAACGATGGCAGAATTTACCTACAAATAATATATGAGAAATCCATAATGTACTTCATTACCAGAGCAAAAAAATGAAAAGGAGCTTCTTATTGGAGACTACAGACATCATCCTGCGGTGCCTTCTAATTATTTTATACAGACATTTTGCAACATTAATTAAATATAAATAACATAGAAAAAAAAGGTATATCTTCAAACAATAAGAGGAATTTTTGACTGGTTAGATATATTTTTAACCAAAAAGATGAATTTTCTACCATGATTCTTAATTTTCCACTAAAAAAATACGAATTTTCAACAAAAAAGTTACATTTTCAACCAAAGACATGAATTTTCAATTAAATTGATAAATCTTAAGTAAAATGAAATTAATTAAAAAAACAATAGTTCAACTTTTAAACAATTAAGTGAATTTGCAATTGAAACGATGAATTTTCTACCATGAAGATTACTTTTCTACCAATAAAGACAAATTTTCAACAATATTCATGAATTTTAAACAAAATACTTACATTTTTAATCCAAGGGATGAATTTTTAACAAAACAGTTCAAAATATTTTCAAAAAGGAGTTCTCTACAAAAAATTTGATAACTGATATTTCAACAAAAAAAATTATAATTTTAAATACAAAAAAAAATGAAATTCATTGAAAACAGACAAATTTTCACCAAAATAGTTAAATCCTCAAACAAAACAGATTATTTTTCAACCGAATAGTTCCAATTTTAATTAAAAAAGGATTGAATTTCCATAAAAAAGATGAATTTTTAACGGTCCTACCAAAATTTTGAAAAATCTTGAAAAATTAAAAAAAAGTGCTTAAAATTTTCAAGATTTCTTTCGATATTTTGCAAAATCTATTGAAGTATTTTTTTCAAATCTTTGGTAATTAATTTTTCAATTCATCATAATTTTGTTTAATTTTATTAAATTCTGAAAAATTACCTTATCAATTTAAATTTTCGAATTTTTTAAAAATGTTTTTAAATATTCTCTTAAAATTAATTTTTTATAATAAAAAATCATTTAAAATTGACCCAAAAATCTTAAGAAAAGTTTTTTTTCTTCAAACCTTTTAAAGTTCTTAAAAAGATTTGAAATCTTCAAAAGCTAGATTTTATTTTTAATTAAACATTTTTTTTTCTTCAAATTTTAGATTATCTTCGGATCTTTTAAAAACTTCTAAATATCTTTAAAAATGAATCGAATTTCTCGTATTTTTTTTTAATTCTGCTAAATTAGAAATTGAAAATGCGAACCTTTTAGTGTGTTTACCTGGTGTGGCCTTTTATGGTGGTTGATCTGACTGTATTGAACCATAGTTTAGTTTAATAAGAGACGCTGAGCTCGTTGCGTCGTTCGGTCGGAGTAAGTGATTAGATGTATCTGCTTTCACGTAATATACGATATTGAGCTTGATCTTGCACTTGTCAATTTTCTTATTCCCATAATACAAGTTGACAATTTTTTTAAATATCATGAAATATTGTGCAATATTTTTTTATTTCCATTACAAATTATATTTTCCAAAAAAATGATCAATTGACATTTTTCTAGAAAACTTAAAAAAAGTTTATTCTTCTTAAACCTTTCGAAATTCTTGAAAAGTTTCTAAATTTTTTGCTCGAAATCTTCAAAAATCCACAATTTGTTTTCAATTTTTTACAATCTGTTCAAATGTTAAATTAACTTTGATTCTTTTTCAAACTTCTAAATATTTTTTTAAATTATTCGAATTTTTCCTACATTTTTTATAGAATTCTGCCATATTCTGCAAAATTCCCTTGAATTATCACCATTTTTTTCTACATTTTTAGAAAGCTTATGAAATGTTTTGAAATCTTCTTCAATTTTTTTAAAATTATATCTTCTTCAAATAAAATATGAACTGATTTTTACCCTGCAATCTTAAGAAATTTTTTTCTCTAAGCCCCTTAGAATTCTTGAAAATCTTCTAAATTTTTTGTTCGAAGTCTTTAAAAGTTCATACTTTGTTTTAAAGTTTTTCGAATATTTTCAATTAAAAAGTTATTTTTGAATTTTTCGAAATTTCTGATTATCTATAAAACTTACTATAATTTTTTCTAAAAGTTTGTTTCAAAATCTTCTACATTCTTTTTAGAAATTTTAGAAAATTATTTGAAATCTGTTGAAATCTTTTTCATTGTTACGTAAGCATTCATTTGAAATAAACAGTTATTTGACATTTTCCCTGGAATCTTATGCCATTTTTTTATTCTCTTCTAACGTTTAAAAATTCTTACAAATTTGCAAAATTCTTTATTCAAAATCTTCAGAAATCTACGTTTTGTTCAAATTTTTTTTTTAATCTTTTAAAAACTTGAATTATCTTTGAATCTTTTAAAAACTTCTGAATATCTTTAAAATTATTCGAATTTCGTCCAATTTTTTGTTAAAATTCTACTACATTCTGCAAATTTGCCTTAAAATATTTCATATTTTTTTCGAAATTTTCGGAAATCTTGTAAAATGTTTTCAAATCTTCATCAATGTTCATTGAAAATTATCTTTTACAAAATAAAACATCAATTGAAACTTTCTTAGGAATCTTAAGAAAATTTTTTTATTCTTTTGGAATCTTTCAAAATTCTTAAAAAGCTTCAAAATTTTTGTTCGAAATCATCAAAAATCTACATTTTTTAAACAATTTTTTAAAACATTTTCAAGTTTAAAATTATTTCAAATATATGTTAGACTTACTTTAGTGATTTCACTAATTTAGTAGGATTTCAGAGGATTTAAAAAGTTAAATTGATTCTAAAAAATTTCAAATTGATATACATATTGTAGGAAACTATTTGAAACAATTTCAGTATATTCTAAAGAATTTGTTATTTATTTTGATAATTTGAAATAATTTTAAAGGATTGCGAATATTTTAGGGTATTTGAAAAAAAAATTTTTAAGAATTTGAGAGAGATGTCAATAATTTCAATATGTGCCAACAAATTTTAAAGGGTTTAAAATGTTTTGGGATATTTTAACAGATTTAAAGGATTTTGCAACTGATTTTAGTAATTTAATTGATTCAAAAGGACTTTTGCAGAAATATTCAAAGATGAGGTATATTTTAGAGTATTTCAAAAGAATTCCAGGTATTTCAAAAGATTTCAACAATTTTGAGAAATTTCACAAAATTTAGAGGATTTGAAAACTTTTAGAGGCTTCTTGAAGATTCCAAGGATTTTTCATTTGATTTCAGTATTTTAATTGATTTCAGAGGATTTGCAATATTCTGAAGTAATTTGAAAGATTCCAAGGCATTTTTGAAAGCTTTAAAGTGTTTAAAGTGTTTTTTAAAGTTTTAAAAGGTCATGAAATATTATGGGAAGTTTCTAATGATTCCAAGGAATTTTTTTATTTGAATAATTTGAAGGAATTTCAAAGGATTTGCAATATGTTAGGCTTTTTTTTTAAATTTTCATTTGCTTTTAAAAAGATTCAAAAAATTTCAAGAATGCAAGGAATTTTAAATTGATTTTAGAGGGTTTCAAATATTTTAGAGTATTTTAAAAGATTCCAATTCATTTTCAAGAGATTTGAATGTTTCAGGGAATTATAAAAAAGTTCTGAGGTTTTGAAAACTTTTAGATCATTCTAAAAGATTCCTAGGCGTTTTCAATTGATTTGAGCCATTTAATTGATTTCAGAGAATTTGAAATATTTGAGAGTATTTTAGAAGATTTTAAGGCATTTTCGAAAGATTTAAAAAGTTTAAAAATAATTCAAATAAATATTTAAGGAATTTGAAAAGACTCCAAGGCATTTCCAAGAGATTTCAATAATTTTGAGGAATTTCCAAAAATTGTAAAGGATTTGAGAACTCTTAGAGTATTTTAAAAGATGTCAAGACATTTTCGAAAGCTTTGACAAATTTCAAGTGATTTTTAAAGAATCAAAGGATTTCAAGCATTTTAAGTAATTTCAAAGGATTCGAAATATTTTAGAGTGCTTACAAAATTGCAAGGGATTTTGAAGATCTTAAAAAAATTCAAGAAATTCCAAAATCTTTTGAAGGATTTTAGATATCTTATGGTATTTTGAAAGATTCTAGGAATCTTTTGATTATTATTATTATTATATCATTAAGCCGTTTTCCTTTCGGAGTAGGCTTGAATTGCTCGGTTGGAAAGTAGTGATATGTGGATGTGTATATAGGTGAAGGGTAGATAGGTATGTAGGTTTAAGGTATAGATATTTTAGAATGATCTAAAATTCTCGTGTCACTAACTTAAATAACACGTTCATTCCGCAACACTGCTCCGACCCAGGCTGCTGATCAATCTCTCTAGCGATCACCCCACGTGGAATATATCTATATATATATATATATATATATATATATATATGATAATAATATAATATATTTCATATAATGAGATAATGGTCGAGCCATTTTATAAATACAAGGTAGATCCAGGGTAATGGCCCCCGGCCTGGACCAAACATGGAACCGGGAAGAAACCTGGCGATTTCTGCATGGGAGAGAATTCTTACAGGACACTATTAAGTAGTTTAACTCTTAAGAAGATGTACTCTATGCCTCCACTGGGACAAAGCAACTACAAAAAGCAACCTAAAAAAACAACCTAAATGACACTTTTAAGGATGTTGCTACTTTTATCGTATTTACTTTTTTTGCATGCACTTCATGGTTTAAAAACAGGCATTAATTTTGATTATATATCATTTGTTGCAGCATATGTGAAACTATTTTAAATGTAATATATACACACAAAGCGCACTGGAAGTGTTTTCAGTATCAAGAGTCATATAGTATAAAGTTTCTATCAAGTCATCAAGAGGAAATTACAAAACAACATTTTCCCGTAGTGCGCTTCAGGTAAACCTCTTTTTTAATGATGTTACGTTTTTTTCAAACTTTTGTTGTAATCATTGACTAATTTGCAGGGCCAAGATGAAGGAACACGATACGTATAAAACCAGAGATTGTTATCCAATGATTAGCAAAAAAAAAATGGATGACATACAAAATAAACTGACTGCTTTAAAACTCAGTAAATATCTCTTATATTTTAAATATTATAACGTTTCACATGTCGGTTGTAGTCTTATGATGTATAGGCTGAACTGTTGAAAAAATGAAAACAAAACTAGTATCTCTAAGTAGCTTAATGTCTCCCGGGTCGGAGTCAATTTTTACTGACTTTCACTGGTTACGCTTTCAGCAGTCGACAGTCAACCTTCCTTTTCCCTTCCCCTGTATAGCTTCCACGCTGTAAGAAGCTTGATGTAATGAGATAGCCGATGAAATTGTTAATGGATTAATTAGGATTTTGTTAATTTATGGTTTTGCGAAGAGAGAGGTATTGTCAAAGATAGCAAATAATGTGTTACACGGTATGAGGGAGTAAGTGCTAACATCCGAATTTTAGAGGAGAAACAGTTTATCAATTTCAGGGTGTAGATATCAAACTTTTCGTGGATCTAGGATCGGAAGCAAACTTCCTCAAACTAGAGGCTATACTTAGTGAGCTAGAAGTAGAACCTAGCGATTCCATTACTATTTACGGAATAACGGATCATCCCGTGAATACGTTAGGAACCAGCAGTGTTAACTTGGGAAAGGTTCAGATTGGATTTCACATAATGAATAATCGTTTCCCATTTACTTTAGACGGAATACTAGGAAGATCCTACTTGCGGCAGGAGCTAGCTTAACTCCAAATTATTTTATCGGTGCGAAAGCCCAAAAAGAATGCAAGTCATGAAAGTGACAAATCAAACCCATTTCATGAACTATAATGATTAGGGTAAAAACTGGGCAGTAGATAGCGATAAAAACTGTCAATCTCGATATCTAGAGTTAAAACTCGAGTAGGATTAATCTGCTATACGAATAATAGATTCCCGATTTTATTGCTCCTCGAAAATAAAGTATTGAATTGTTTTAGTACTCGAATTTGAAGTTCTACAATATTGTACTACTTTAATAATAGATTCCCTATTTTTTTCCTCCTCGAAATTACAGCGCTGGATTTTTTGCTTCTCGAATTCGAATTTACAGATTGACCTGCTACACTAATAACAGTTTCCCAATTTGTTTGCTCCTCTAAATTAAAGTACCGGATTTTTTGTCACTCGAATTTGAATTTATAGATTATTCTGCTACACGAATAATAAATTCTCCATTTTTTCGCTCCTCGAAATTACAGCGCCGGATTTTTTGCTACTCGAATTCGAATTTATGGATTATTCTGTTACACTGATAATATATTCCCGATTTGTTGCTCCTCAAAAATAAAGTACCGGATTTTTGTCTATCCGAATTCGAATTTCTAAATTATTCCGCTACACGAATAATAGATGTCTCATTTTTTTGCTCCTCGAAGATAATGTACTGGATTTTTTTGCTACTCGAATTCGAAGTTCTAAATTATTCTGCTACACGAATAACAGATTCCTGATTTTTCCCTACTCGAAGATAAAGTACTGGATTTTTTTGCTACTCGAGTTCGAAGTTCTAAATTATTCTGCTACACGAATAATAAATTCCCGATTTTTTTTGCTATTCAAAAATAAAGTACCGGCCTTTTTTGCCTCTCGAATTCGGACTTCTAGATTATCGTGCTATATGAATAATATATGCCCGATTTTTTTACTCCTCGAAATTAAAGTGTCGGATTTCTCGCTACTAGAATTCGAATTTATAGAATAATCTGCTACTCAAGTAATGGATTCCCGATTTTTTTTCTCCTCAAAAATAAAGTACCGGATTTTTTTCTATCTGAATTCGAATTTCTAAATTATTCCGCTACACGAATAATAGATGTCTCATTTTTTTGCTCCTCGAAATCACAGCGCCGGATTTTTTGCTACTTGAATTCGAATTTATAGAATAATCTGCTACACGAATAATAGATTCCCGATTTAATTGCTCCTCGAAAATAAAGTATTGAATTGTTTTGCTACTCGAATTTGAAGTTCTAGATTATTGTACTACTTTAATAATAGATTTCCTATTTTTTTGCTCCTCGAAATTACAGCGCTGTATTTTTCGCTACTCGAGTTCGAATTTATAGATTGACCTGCTACACTGATAATAGGTACCCAATTTTTTTGCTCCTCTAAATTAAAGTACCGGATTTTTTGCTACTTAAATTAGAATTTATAGATTATTCTGCTACACGAATAATAGATTCCCCATTTTTTCGCTGCTCGAAATTACAACGCCGGATTTTTTGCTACTCGAATTCGAATTTATAGATTATTCTGTTACACTAATAATAGATTTCCGATTTTTTGCTCTTCGAAAATAAAGTAGTGGTTTGTTTTGTTACTTGAATTCGAATTCATAGATCAATCTGCTACACGAATAATAGATTCCCGATTCTTTTACTCCTCGAAAATAAAGTACCGGATTTTTTGCTACTCGAATTCGGACTTCTAGATTATCGTGCTACATGAATAATATATGCCCGATTTTTTTACTCCTCGAAATTAAAGTGTCGGATTTTTCGCTACTAGAATTCGAATTAATAGAATAATCTGCTACTTAAGTAATGGATTCCCGATTTTTTTGCTCCTCAAAAATAAAGTACCGGATTTTTTGCTACTATAATTTAAAGTTCTAGATTATTCTAGTACTTGCATAATAGATTCTTGATTTTTTGCTCTATGAAAATAAAGTACCGGACTTTTTTGTTACTTGAATTCGATATTCTAAATTATTCTGCTACACTAATAATAGATTCCTAATTTTTCCCTACTCGAAGATAAAGTACTAGATTTTTTTGCTACTCGAGTTCGAAGTTCTAAATTATTCTGCTACACGAATAATAAATTCCCGATTTTTTTTGCTATTCAAAAATGAAGTACCGGCCTTTTTTGCCTCTCGAATTCGGACTTCTAGATTATATTGCTACATGAATAATATATGCCCGTTTTTTTTACTCCTCGAAATTAAAGTGTCGGATTTCTCGCTACCAGAATTCGAATTTATAGAATAATCTGCTACTTAAGTAATGGATTCCCGATGTTTTTGCTCTTTAAAAATAAAGTACCGGATTTTTTTCTATCCGAATTCGAATTCATAAATTATTCCGCTACAAGAATTAATAGACGTTCCATATTTTTGCTACTCGAAATCACAGCGCCAGATTTTTTGCTACTTGAATTCTGATTTATAGATTAATCTGCTACACGAATAATAGATTCCCGATTCTTTTACTCTTTGAAATTAAAGTACCGGATTTTTTACTACCCGAATTCGGAGTTCTAGATTAATCTGCTACACGAATAATATGATCCCGATTTTTGGATCCGGAAATTAAAATACCGCATTTTTTCGCTACGCAAAATTAAAGTACTCAATTTTTTTGGTACTTGGATTCTAAGTTCTAGATTATTCTGCTACTCGAATAATAGATGCCCGATTTTTTTGTTCCTCGAAATTAAAGTACTAGATTTTTCATGATTGGCTCTGCCCTCCCGATTCGATTGCCAATTAACCAGCGTTAATTTTAGGCTGGGTGCATCTTATTCATACGTCTACTTTATGTTCGAAGACGCCCAAGGTGAGTGAAGCTCACGGACACGACACGTATGTCTGCAGTGGTAAGTATTGGGCCGCTGTTTTCGTAGGCCTCACTTTCCGTCTTCGAGTGTGCTTATCATGCATATTTTTGTACCTTAATAACATCAAAGTTAATTGACTTAAAAAATTTCTGAATTTACACATGAAAGAGCAACTCAAAAACTATCGGTCGGTGTAAAAACTAAAAAACAATTTTTTTGAGAATTAGGTCACTTTCTTCGCATTCGAGATCTTGTATAGCGTGGTAACTGAATATTAAATAAATGAAAATTGCATGGACAACGTTTCAAGACCTGGCTTTCAGCACATTCAAAATTCTTTTTAATTAATATACAATCTAGCTTATACTTTTTTATAATTTGTTTAATGCATTCATTGGCGGAATGCACAGAGTGTTCCAGTTTAGAAAAAAATTTTATTCTTGAATTGGATAAAATAGCTTCGGAAATAATAATGAAAGATGTTTGTAAAGTTAATAATCAACGAGTAAACAAGTTCAGTCCATATAATTTTCCGTCCGTTCGCTTTTCCTTTCTTACAGCTTCACACTTCGAGGAGATATACAAATTAAAAAGATATCTTTCCTCCAATCAACCAAATTATTCACAATTGCTCGACGAGTTGTTTTGAAATCTGTGGAATTAACTTCAATTCTGTAGCGAATTCTGCAGAATTCAAGAGAATTACCCAGAATTCGAATACCTCAACCCGTCGAGCAATGTTGACTAATTTGGTTACTGTGAGGAAAGATGTGTTCTTCATTTTTGTATATCATCAAAGTGTGAAGCTGCACCAGAAAGTCACAAAATCTGGAAAAGCGAACGGAAGGAAAATAATACGAACTGAATTTGTTTACATACACACTCTCGTAGATGGCATGTGGACCGTCGACCATCTAACGCTCGCTTCTCGTTGGTTGATTCTTAATTGTTAATTACTCTCACGAAGGAATAGTAAGGAGTGGTATCACCCTATGTTGTTGGTGAGCAGAGGTGGGATGAGCGATGTCCAAGAATTTGTTAATGTTTGCCACGAATGAAAACTTGGTTCCAGGATCGTGCACATGCGCAGAGCTATTTTTGCAGTCACGTGTTATACCCACTCCCCTATGTTATATTTTGACATCTCGATGCATACGTAGGTTATGTTCGTTTGTGTTTTTATTATGTTGGGTGCATATCACGTTCCTGAATTAAAAACGAGAAGGAAAATGGCATCAAACATACGAAAAGGATCTAGAAAGTGTAAGTACTATAATAACATTATTATAATCATTTATGGATTACGTAATTAAGGGATAAAGTTAATTTCAGTGAGAAAAATATTGTAGGTTATTATGTGTAACATTTTTATATTTCATGAGCTTAAAACACAAGTTCGAAGCTTCCAACGCGTGTTGATATCGTTGATTTGACACCGCCAGTGCGCATGTGCGCGATCCTGGTACCAAGTTTTCAGTCGTGGCAAGCATTAAGGAATTCTTGGACTTTGTTCGTTCCATTTCCCACTTACAGGGATACCACTCCTGTATGTTTCGCCAATGATACATAAAACAAACTGCAAATAAGTATAAGCTAAATTGTACGATAATTAAAAACAAATTGACATGTGCTAGTGCAAGATCTCGAATGCGACGAAAGGAACCTAACGCCCCAAAAATCGATTTTTAGTTTTTTGACAACAATTGTTAGTTTTTGAGTTGCTCTTTCATTTGCGAAAATCAGACATTTTTAATGTCAATTACTTTTTGGTTGTCAAGGCTCCTGCACATCATTGGTAAATCGGACTTCATAAAACGATGCCAAACAGAGAAGCCATTTTGTCTAGTTTTTTGCATACATAATCTAAAGAGTAGGAAGACTCCTGGTAAAGTCCGTTTTTTTCGAACAAAATTCAATTTTTTATGTAATGATCGAAAGGAACAAATGCGCCCTACATAAACGCTGAGACGCGCACTATAGTGAAGGTTGAGTCATTCAGGGGTGGACACACCATATATTGGAGGCAGGGGTAATCCTGTGTG
This sequence comes from Andricus grossulariae, assembly GCA_011634705.1. Lineage (NCBI taxonomy): Eukaryota > Metazoa > Arthropoda > Insecta > Hymenoptera > Cynipidae > Andricus > Andricus grossulariae. The sequence continues at coordinate 75,896,742 of JAABKJ010007545.1, read as the reverse complement.
ATGTTGTATGTCCTTCGGATTTTTTACTGAATATTACGTAAAATGTTGTGCAGATTACGATAAAATAGGGTACCCCCAACCCCCACTAAAAATGAACAGTTACGAGATCTTCGCGTTTACAATTTTTTTAATTAATACAATTCTCTCACAATTTTAGGTTTTTTGTAACTTCTAACATAGCATCGGTTAGCATGCCCATTTACGAAGAAAAATTTTCTGAATCATTTTTTTATTCAATCGATTTGTTAATATAAAAAGTTAAAATTAGGTAGAAAAATCAGGAAAATAAAATTTTTTTTTCTTCTTGTTAAAATATTGATTTCACAGCAAAAACCTTTTAAAAAAGTTGGACTACGATTTATGTACGTACAGGAAAAAAAAAACTGGCAAGGTTTTGAGCGAATTTTAGGTAGACCGCCGTCTTTATTAGTCTCTTCAAAAATTAACGACTTGGGAGAGACCATGTGTTTTCTTTTCTCTTTTTTTTTGTTGTTTAAATTGGACATTATGCTTTATACGAGCATCCTCTCTGCTAATACATCTTCAAAACCAGTTCGTACCTGTAAACATTCTCCTTCATTTTAGTTAAAAATCAAGAACAGAGCTTTCAGGAAAAAGAATTTCAAATCGAGTCAGAGTTCAAGTCAAATTTAATCAATAAAATATTTCCCTTAATTTAAAATAATAATTATTTCAAATTAAGACCTGTTTTTCTATGGGGGTATCAGTCTTGCCCATAACGCCTTCTTAGGAAAAAGATTAGTTATATCTTCTGGCTCTCGAAGTTTTTTTTCACTTTCTAATTCTTTGATAGCCTCTTTGGAATTTTTTTTCTCGAGTTTTTGCCATGCCGTCCAATGAAGGGTAGAGAAATCGAATGCTTGTTCTTCTACTACATATAATCGCTGTAAGGTTACGCAAGAGTGCAGTCAAAATATTATTCAAATTGACGCATAGTTTTAAATGTATGGCTACGCAGCATGAGTGTGATATATAATAAAGACAGTGAGCCCTCGTCTTCTGACTACCATTCTCTCTTGCTTTCAGTGTAGTTATCATCTGTGATTTTTTTGCAATATTTTAAAATGTTTTGACAACTATTGAAATCTATTAAGATCTCGAAATATTTCTTGAAATTTATCCACCATGATTCGAAAGTCGTTTTTTTTTCGCTGTAAAATGAATTTTTTAATAGCCCTTATGTTCGAAAAGATTTCTCCAGGTCTTGGTCGCAAACAAAATTTGTTTGAAAAATTTATTAACAGTGAAATTTTAATGTTACAACCTCATCAACATTCTTCGGATAAACGGATTCTGATAAATCTCACGTTGAAATTTTTTTTTTAGAACGGACATTCCAGAAATCTTTCCTCCGCATATAACAACATTGAATTTGTTAAAAAAATATGAATTTCTTATAAACAAATGCGTTAGTATATTTAACAGAATAGTAGAATGAGTGTTTTAAGAGAAAAATTACCACTGTTCTTTTAAATAGACTGACCCACAACATGCTCTAAGGGCTCGCGCGTCGCACTAAAAAGTGTATATCCCGTGAAATAACCGAAACTATATACTATTTCTTTTCTCTCTCAAAAATGTAGAATGACGTGCAAAAAATTTGTTTGTTTTAAAAGGAAAAAAGTTCAATTTGTTTATAAACAAGTAATATTTTTTAAACAAATTCAGTGTTTTTATATCCGAAAGAAAGATTTCTGAAATGTACGTTTTCCAAGAAAAATTTCAACTTAACAATCAAAATCCGTTTAGCTGTTCACGAGAAAAATGATGATCATATTGTAGCATTAAATTTTCATTGGCAATAACGTTTCTACACACATTTTTTTGCAACCAGAACGCATATTTTAACTATGCTAGACCAATACTACAATGCTGTATAGGTCGCTTTTTTGGCTCCGCACTTTTTTTTGTGCCTGTGTTATTATTATTATTTTTTATATATTTTTTTACTGTTAACAAATTAACTGGTCACAGTAAAATTCAAAGATATAAAATCTCGCCTTTGTGTTCTTACGGCCTCTGCTTGATTTTGACTATTTTTTTCTATTTCTTTAGGTACGAATTTGAAGAAATCCCAGTTTAAACTCAGTATTGCCTACGATTCGCGAATGTTAAGGCACTGTAATGTTTCGGACGCTTGTCATCCAGAAAAACCTGAAAGAATTACTAATATTTTCGCAAAACTCGGAGAATATGGTGTACTCAAACGTTGTCTCATACTACAAGTAAGTCTATACAAAATTCTGATATTATACATTAAAAGTAAATGTCTTATAAGAAGCTTTGTTTAGGGCTTGTATGTGTGCAGGACTTAGTACTCAGGTCTAATGCGCTTGCGGCACGCTGGTCTGGTTTCGCACTTCGCGGACGTTATCGTACGTTCTATGCGTACACTTCTAATAAAATTGACCCTTTATCAAATTCTAGCTTATATAGTATATTACTATTCAAACCCCTTACGAACTACAGTCTGAAATCGCATCTGAAAATTATTTTTTAATTTGACTAATTTTCATTCTGTTCTCCAAAAACCTGCATTTTTAAAGATTATATTCGAACAAGGTTAAACGCTGAATAGCTTGATTTCTTTCTCGCATATAATGTAATGTATAGCTCAATATTAGCCTAGATTGTATGTTTAATGTACTTTTATCGAGGTTCTGGTGTTTCGCATTAAACATTAAGCTGTGGGTCCCCCCGTCATTGCACTTGGCTCATGGCATGTTGGGTTGTAACCATCTTAAGCCTGAGAGAAAAATCTCATGACTTTTATAACTATTCTGGTCGCAGCATTGCTACTGGCAGGGTTTCCCATGGCAGGCAGGCAGAAAACGAAGAGGAAAGTGACTAATAGGAACAATAAGGCCTATGAATATGATGCGGAATAATAAGAATTTTTCGAAACGGTGTTCTCTTACCGAGGATCGTCGGATTGCCCCTGGAGCCACCGCTGGGGGTCACAGCTTGCGGGATGGTGGTGAAGGTTGAGCTACTTGATGGTCAGAAAAAACTTATCAATCCAAACGCCGGCCAGCAAAGACATCTGCGATGAAAAATAAACAGGGGAGAATTAACTGTGCATGCTGCGGATGATTTCGTTTGCATCAGCGTTTTGCATTCAACCACCTCAACAGAAATAAGTACGTTTGGAGCGCACCACATGAAATTCAACAATGAAAGAAGAGTTGATACGTCTCTATTATGAAAGCGGGAAGTAGGAAAATAAACGCGAAAAGGAGTACAATTTTAGGATGAAGTTCGCTGCAAAGTATCCCCATACACAGAAAGTTACATTAAGGTATCGTATCGCTAAGGTTAATGACAACAGGAATAATCTACTTATCTCAGAAGACCAAGCAATAGAGATTAAACGAAAGGTTAATTCAGCTGGGAAAAGCGTCGATAATGCACATAAGTTAGAGGAAGCTACGCCACAAGATCAAGCAGCTACCGGTGAAGCAATACAACATCATCGTTTTATTGATATTTCTGCGCAGCCACATGCCCATCCAGTACCACCACATCCTCCAAAAGCAGTTGGCTTGATTGAACCAGAGGCGGAAGTATAGATTAAGCAACCAAGAAGGCGATTACACTGGACATACGATATGAAGAAAGACCTTATGCGCCCTTTTTGTCAAACAAAAGTGGACTCATCTTACTGAAGTACCCACATCTACCAAGAAGAATAGAGGAACAGAATCTAGCAGCACAAAAACGCTCAATATCTGCCAGCGAATTGCTTTAGACTGTTGGAATATAATGAAGAGCTGATTAAAGCTGCAGGCTTATGTTCTAGGGATAATGATGATCATGTATTGGATCCATTTAAACCACAACCGGGACATTGACGTTCCCGTTATTGTAAACAGTGAAATCTCAGAAAAACTGCAGCATCTAGAAAGAAATTTTTCTCGGGTTTCACTTGAATTCAGTGATGTAGAACCAGCACAAAGGCATGGAAAATCAGATTGGAAATGAATTTCAGCAAAGTAAGAAGAAAATTGGGTCCACCGACTCAATATAAAAAAGGAAATAGAGCCAGAAAGCTGATACACCATGTTACTAAAGTCGTTTAATTATTATTACTAGGCTAATCTATAAATACGAAAACTCTCGGAATTTTGAAACTCAGTCAACCTAAATTCTAGATAAACGACCTATTGAGGAGAATATGATTAATTTCCTCTAAATTCTTTGAGGTTAAGCACTAATAGTATCAGAGTTCCTATTTTTCTCTCCGAGAATCTGTATTGAGTTAGAGTGATTCATCTGCTTTACATCTAGGTTCCAAGAGTTTTCAAGCTCTCCAAGAATTCTCTATTTAACGCAGCTGCTCCCTCTGGTGTGAGTTCCTCATCCTTAGGTTAGACTCCACAAATAGTTTCACATACTTACTAGAGATGTGCTGATCCTTCCCGGAAGAAAAATGTGCTGGTTTCTTGAACATGTCTCCCACCTTGAAGGTGACGTCTCTGCGACGCCGATTATGATATTTAGATTGCCTCAGGAAGGCCTAGCCTTCAGCATCAGTTGGGCGCAACTCTGTCCCCCTCCCTCAACAAGCATCGAGCCGTGCTGTGGACGGACGTGTTTTAAGTGAACATGGATTCCTCCTGGTGCACGTCCCATTCCTGGTGTTCTGATTCATAAACGAGACTATCATAGTCTTGAGGATTCGAGTTTTCATCTCGACTGAGTTCGCCTGGGCGTGATATACCGGGCTGAACGAGCGCTTGATATTATATTCTCTAGCCATCTCTTCCAAAACGTTATTTGGGAACTCCATACCTTGGACCGAGTGAAGGAGTTCTGATTTTCCTCACGTTCTGATTATTAGTTATTCGAAAGTAGCTTTAATGTTGGTGGCATTTCAGTGTTTATCTGCTTTTTGAGATACGACAAGTCTATTTTAATTTACTGCGAATCTCAAATATTGTGCTTGCAGATTGCAGAAGTTAAACTTGTCTGGTCTTGGATTACACCACGCTCATGATGAGGGCTATATTAGATTATTGTCTGTCAGCTTCTCAGCTTCCACCAACAGAGCTTCATTAACCTTAGGTATACTTTTATTTGACTTAAGGTCGGACGGTTTCCCCAATTTCTTAAGTACTCCTTCCCATATCTTTCATGATTTGTCGGTCACTTAATTCCAGCGCTCCTGAATTTTTTCTGAATTTATTAGAGTCGTCCTCGACTGTCGAATTATATATACTGATATGACCCAGTTCATTCAGTACAGCTTCGATGGAATCCCGTCCATGAGGCTATTTGACTGAACTGAGCTTCCGATGGTTGAAATTTAGATCGACTGTGTTAACGATATTCATCGACCCAAATTGAGCCTTCCCTTAATGGTTTCCCTGGCAATATACCGATTCACAACAGTATTGCATTTTACTTTAATATATTTGCTGCAAGAATGATCCTCACCGTTGCTATTGAAACAGGGTGCTGCCTGCTTCGGTTTTATTTTGGACTTCTTATTCTGCTCAGGATTCCCGCTTCTCGTCAAAGCTTTCGAGGTTATTGATTTCCTAGTCTTACCCACCTTCGGATCCTTATTCCCGAGCGGTATTTTCTCTTTGTTGATTGCCTCAGTGTTTGGATTAGATTTATTACCGCCTGTGTTCTTCTTATCTCTGACTGCTACCAGGTTGAGAAGAACTTTTGCTAACTTCTCGATGGCTAAGTCTGAATTAAGCTCCCTCAAGATACTACCCCCTGAAATATCAGTGTTTAGAGCATAAGCAAACTCCGAGAAAAATAAACCTATCGTCGGTCACTGAAGATCCTTCTCCATGGTTTTTAGAGTCCGTTCCGCATATTTGATATCTGAACGCGGATTGGTATACGTCTTATTCTTCTGCGCTTGAAGTGTAACGTGCCTTAAGAATCTTTTGTATAACCCCTGCATACAGATGAAATAATAAGAGTTCAACTCATCTTTTCCCTAAACTCTCTTGGCCATCTACTCATCGAGATTCCACTGGTAATTTATGTTACCAAACTGCGCACGGAAAGCGACCTTGATGCTTTCCCACGTAGGGCACGTCCAATGGTTGATGCTAAACCACTCATTTGGAAGATCATCCTTTGAGGAAGTCATTGCCGTTAGCATCTCTCCATGGGGACGTAACACACCTTCTTCCCATTCCGAACTTTGGCCAGAAAACTTTCGACACTATTTTTTTTTTGTCACCGGCATATTTAACTGTTCAATTTTTTACTATTGAGTCAAGAGTGTTCTTTTGCTTTGGAAGGGGAGTGCGATTCATCTAAGTGTTCCATCCCGGTATCTCCTGACCTCGAATTAAGGTGTTCGCCATTTTAGTCCAATACCGAATGTTGATACATCTTAATTTAAAATCGAAAACGCCTCAATTCTCCTAATGATCACGACCAGATTCCAAATTATTTATAACTGATCTTTATAACTGTTTATAATAACAATTATCTTCGAATCATGCTTATTCAGTGATCCAATTATGTATCCCAATTTTGGGCAAATTCAAATTAATCAGTTTTATTACGCCTCTCTTCTCAGTTTACACTAACGATCTCTCAGCTCCCATCTTTCTGAATTTAGTTCGTTGAAAATGAATAATTAACTTGTAATATAATCTTGCTTTTAAATTGAAAGAAAACATTTAGAATGGCTTGTTTTAGAAGACATAGAAAATAGAGCACTATCACAAAATTAAGTTTTAAACCGCTTTTCTATAAAAATTATGTGGATGGTGTATTTACAATAGTTCCTACTGACAAAATTGAAGAATTAATCAACACATTTAATAGTATCGAAGAATCTTTACAATTTACATTTGAATTGGAAAATAATAACACCATAAATTATTTAGATATGTCAATCATAAAAACAGAAAATGGAGCTCTCATTACCAGTTGGTACAAAAAATCTTCATGGTCAGGGCAATATTTGAATTATAACTCACACCATCAATTCAACCAAAAAGTTGGATTAATTAAGGGATTAATAGATCGATGTATAAAACTAAGTGATTTTACGTTCAGGAAAGAAAATTGAAAATTACATTACAGCAAAATACTTATCCAATACCCTTAATAGAAAGTGTTATTAAAGAAAGAATTAATGAAATTTACAATAGTTCCAGTAAACATAATAAATGGTTAGATAATTACAGAAAAACTGATCTACGAGTCTCGTTACCATACGTACAAGGTTTATCAGAGAAATTAAAATTGCTCTTAAAAAATTTGACATTAACGTATATTTAAGAAATAATCATAAATTGGACAATTGTTTTATAAATGAGAAAGATCCAGAAAAAGTTGAAAATTTATCAAACGTAGTTTATTTAATAAAATGTAAGGGTTGTAATAAAATTTACATTGGTGAAACTGGGAGAAGGTTAAAAACGAGAATAACTGAACATAAAAGAGGTTGTAGAATTGGTAATTCAAACACAGGTTTGTCACAACACTCTTGGAATTTTGACCACCTTTTGGACTTTAATTTCGATAATATACAAATTTTAGCTAAAGAAAACAATACTTATAAAAGAAGAATTTTAGAATTAATTTTCATAAACAAGTTCAAGAATTATTCCATAAATTTTAAAACAGAAATCCTTTATATAAATAAATGTTATCACAATAAAATAAATTGAATTTTCAAATTCCCAATGCCTTGGCGCGCTATTTTTCATTGTAGTTGAACGCGCCCTCTATATGAGAAATTTTGTACTATACTTCTAACATAACCTTTGTCTTGTTTCCTGTCACTATTACTTCGTCCGTCGCTTGACTCTTGAGCTAAATTGAATTTTTATTATATATAATTGATTATATGACATTGTAATTTCTTTGAATAAAGGGGTAAATATTTTATAGCGATCTTTAGGAAGTGAATGGAATCACTCTTTATATAAAATTTTATACTTTTATAGGTGTGAGAATCAATTCTTTTCCGTTTTATCATAAACATTGCTAACTTCGAAGTTATCGGTAAATTTGACAATTAAAGAATTCCTTACGCACGCATCAAAGAAATATTTCGCATTTTAGAATTATTCACAGTTACTTGATGCACGAGATGAGCTGGAGGTTTCACCTTTGACGTTGATGACGATATTTGTACCATCTGAAATGCATAAGAGGAATGATGCAAAAGCCTACTTATTTCAGTTTGTTTTCTTCAGTATAAATAGTTACGTATCTTTCAGTAATTGTTACGTAACTTTCAGTAATATTAATTTTTCACTAAAAATACAACGTTCTCCTTGTGTGCAAAAATGATCAAGTTAGATTTTTTTTAAATATCAACTAAAATATTACATTCTTTTCTTGTATTTGATCATTGGAAAAGTTATTTTAATTTAAAAAAAGAAGTCTTCCACTAAGCTCTTCTCGTTTCGCTTGCATAAACTTGAAACTTCTAATGATGCTCATTTTTGCATTTTTTTACTATTTCGAAAGGGTGGCTAAAAGTAAATAATATGTAATTTTTTGTTCCTAAAGCACAAGTCATGACACCATTCTTACACATACATAAAAAAATAATGTATTACACACCTTCCTAGCCTCTTATATTGTTTCTTTTTGAAAAAAAGAACTATAACGTTTTAAAAAAAAGTTACGTAACATTTATCGAACCCACCTCCCTTCTACACCGTAACAGGACCATAACAGCTTCTTCTGAACCCTCCTTCCCCCAGAGGAACGTTACGAAATATATGGACGACCCTTATATCAAAGCACAGTTTAGTAATATTGCTTAAAAAAGACGCAGTTTTAACGGAATAGTTTAATCCTTTAGAAAAAAGATAAGTTTTCAAAAAACTAGTTACATTTACAACCAAAAACGTGAATTTTTAACTACAGCGATGAGTTTTCAACTAAAAATGTTTATTCTCAACCTTGCAGATTCTTTACGACATTTTCAGAAATCTTTGGAAATTTTTTGAAATATTTAAAAATTAAATTTTCAAAATAGAAAAGAAATAAAAAATTTCAGGAATCGTAAGAACAGGCTCTTTTTTTATACCTTTCAAAAGTCTGAAAAAGTTGCGACAGTTATTTTTTGAAATATTCAAAAACTACATTTTGTTTTTGATTTTCTGAAATATTTTTAAACCTTCTAAACCTTACAAATATATGTCAAAATATAAGATTATATGATTTGAACATTTGTCTGCTTCCTTCGTAAATTTTATAACTAATGGTACAGTTCTCATTCTAAACTTGATGTAAATTTCAGCTTTTTATGTTTAACATTGCAGTAGCAGTAATTGCTAAAAACCAAAATTGCTCCCTTCTCCTCCTCCTTAAGTACAAAAAATTCTTTATTTTCAAATTCGTACAAACAGAGCTCCTATCTAATGTATTTCGTTCCGATTCTAGAATGTAAAAATTGTCGGAATTATTTCAGTTTTTTACTAGGAAAAAAAATACCATCTTTTTCAAGCCGCTTTTACGCAACTTAATTATAAATACTCGCTCTTGCGCTAAGTGTACTTGATAGCAAACTCACCTGGCACATAATCACCCACTCTAGTTGATATCCTTTCTGAAAAATGTTGAAATTCCGTCGAAAAATAGTCCATTTTTTAATAACAAATAATTCTTTGGAAAAAAGTAATAATTATTTTGCGCTGAATTTTTGCACACATTTCGAGAGTTTTTTTTCTAAGTAAACAAACTAATGAATCTTAACGTACGATTTGTCGTTTTGTAGATATTTGTGAAACATACATTTTTTAACTAAAATTTTTTTCTGACAGACAAAGAGGTTCGTGGCAATAAATAATAAATCTGCTTTGCTATATTGTACAATTGTTTACACATACCATCGGTTTGAGGATTTCTACTATAACATATAGGCTTTTGTTTTACATGCGAACACTACAAAAAATAAAAGTTAAATTTCAGGTATCCATTGATTCACCATCTTTCCATAGAGCATCTTGACAATACACATTTCGTAAATTACGATATTCTAAGTATTTGTACATGATTTCATTTTGCTCATCTCTTCGAACGTGTGAACAACTTTACAAATTTTAATCTAAGAGGAAAATCTTAAGAATAGAATTATTTTTTTTTAAAATAATACATACAAACCTAAAGAGACGTTGTAAACCAGTGGCCGGCACGCCATTTACGAAGGGTCCTTTGTTGGAAAATGGGTAAAAATTAAAAAGTTAAACATTCATAATTCTGCATACACCGACTTGAAAGTAATATATTTGGAATCTACAAATTTTTCCGATTCCTACGACATGTAATGTGTCCATAAAGGTACAAAATTTGATAAGTAATCAATATTAAATTGAATATTGAGGTAAACTTTCTTCAATTGAACTGCTTCAAATTTTCCACTATTCTGCACAAGTAAAATATCATTGAAATCGCAACAATTTGTACATACTGATTACACTATTTCCACATCGGCAGTTGAAAAGTTTAGATTTCTTAAATATAGTAGTAGTAGTAGAAAAAATAAAGCCAGGCCAAATGCTTCGACCGCTTGCTCCGCGGATTTGTAAGAGAATACTCCTCTGCTAATCATCTCGTGATTCCCTATCATTTTTAGAAAAGGATCCCTCAAATTTGAATTCAAGTTTCAATTAAAAATGTTACACTTAAGTAATTTTTAAATTACAGACTCAGGACATGCAAACGCAGATTGAATCAGACAGTTTTACAACAAAAAACTTATTTTATTTATCTCAATATCATTTTACAAAAATCGAATTCCTAATGTAGTATTCCACATACAAGTTTGGTTATTCGATAGAATATATTTCTACAACTCGTAGTATTTGATCACAATTCTCAGTCTTCCGTGTTGGGTTTACGAGTTTCCTAAGGGTTTAAATATTATTTATACATAGTAATAATCAGTCGTGTTATTAGAGCAGTGCAGTAACACGGTAGTTTGAATAGCGTGCACCGTGAAAGAGGATTGTTTTTAGTTTTGGCAGCTTGAGTAGCGTCCACCTGGGAATGAGATTCAGCTGGAGGAGACACGTTTAAATCACATCAGATACAGAATAAAATATCAGAATCTGGAGCCGAGATAACGTTCCCAGAAAATACCAGTGAAGCTCAAATCAAAATCTGGAGCCGAGATAGCGTACCCAGGTAATTACGAGAGTGAGTTTTTAAGAGCTGAGGTGGCGTACTCAAAAACCAAATCAATTAAATTTTTTCAAAGCCGAGATGGCGTACCCGAAAAACAGAAACAAAGAATGGTTTCTAGAGCCGTGGTGGTGTACCTAGTTTGACTTACGGCAGCTGGAGTAGTGTACACCGTGTATGGACAAAAAAAAACCTTAGTTCGAACGCTTAATGAGCCGTTCACCCGCTGGTGGTGATATACTACTCGTTCGCCTTCTTAAACCCGTTCTAAATGAGCTTACTTTCGGAAGAAGCTTCCTGCGCTTTCTAGTGGTAGCTGCCCGCACTATTCAGCCCTCACTTACCTCTCATTGCTATATATATATAGTTAAAAGTTTGTCATAAGGACAACCGCAGGATTTCGCCGGGAGTAGGTGCTAATCTTAAAAATTGCACTTCAACCTACAAAGATGCATTCTCAATCGAAACATCGAATTTTTAACAAAATACATGAATTTTCAAATAAATAGTTGAATTTTTGACTAAAAAAAATGGAAAAATATTGTTATTTAATTTTATATTGAAATTATACAAAAAATTAGTCATGCTCTCGAAAAACAAATTCCCTGACAAATTTGAAAACAATTTTTTTTCTTTGAGGGAATAAAAATTCCAGGACCATGAACAAAATTCAAGGACTTTTTCAGGTTTTTCCAGGAGAATTCAAGTGACTTTAAGTGACTTAATGTGAATTCATGAGACTTTATGTAAATTCAAGTGACTTCAGATATTTCAGGAGATTTAAAGTGACTTCAAATAAATGTTGGTAATTTTAAGTAACTTCATGTGAATTCAAATGACTTCAGATATTTCAAGTGACTTCAGGAGAATTCAAGTGACCAACAATAAATTTAGGTGATTTCCAGTTACTTCACGTGACTTCATGTGAATTCAAATGAAAAAAAAGTTGTCGTCGATTTTCTCAATTTCGCTCACTTCTGAGTTAACCCTGTTCTTCAAAAACAGAGCAGAATAGTAATATCGACATAATGCTTATTCAGCAAAAGAATTTGGTTTCTTGACTTTCTCAGCAAAAAATTATACAGCCTGCGAAAGAAAATAGGCAAAAGATAAAATAAAAGTATTAGGAATGAAGAGAGGAAATTGCATTCGAGTATTCTTCCTTTCTTTCATTCTCTTCGATCCTAGCAGAGGATTCCAAGATAGCAAATCGCGGGAGCAGCGAAAAAATTAATATTGGAAATTTTATCATTGAGAATTACCGCAATGGTAGCTCGCACAGCAAAGCTCCTTTATCTGCGATAAAAGCCTGATTTTTCCTTTCCGTCGTATCAGTGCCAGAAAAAAAAATGAAGACAAGAAAAAGTGGAATAAACGTAGGTGGGAGAAGGTAAGAGATAACTGGTTGAGTTAGAACGGTTAGGTAATAATAAAAACAGTCAGCGATAAGGGACTTCTCATTTTGGTTCCTTCTTTATCTCTTCATCTCTATAGGGGGAGAGATCTCCGATTCTCCTTTGTTCTAGTCACCATGAAACAATGAGATTCTCATTGTTTTCTCGCCAACCCCTTCGAAGAAGAAATTTTCGTCCGACTCGACTTTCGTCTTCACTAGCCATCTTCTCTTTATCTTTCTTGATTCTTTCGCTTATTCCTCTCAGATCTGGAAGCACTCCTGAACACAATTTTTTAATTAATTAATCCTAGGGAATTCTTTTCCACGGAGCAGATTTCCCTTGTTACGGACCGGAAATAAATAATTAGGTAAAGTAATTACATACAAAAACTGAAATTTCTTAACAACTTGAAATTTGAAAAAAAAAGGTTTTAAGTAGAAATAACGTTTTTTGTCAGACATCACTAATCTATTCAAATACAAATAAGATATTTGTACTCAAAATTGTTATTGTGATAATATTTTTATTATCAAAAGAGCATTTTGTTCAGGCATTCTTGGAATATAACATTTTAAGTAGAAAATGTAATTTTAGGACAGACACAATTTTAAATATTATAATCCGAAGGGCTAACTATATCGGGGCTAAAATCACACTATTTGCAATTCAGATTTTTAATTTTTAGTGCAAAATGAAAACTTGATCAGCAGTAACAAAGAAAAAATGCTAAACCTGTTTTATTATATCTAATTATAATTTATGATATTGAATATTAAAAATTGGAGCTTACCATTTTTTTCTAATCAAGCACTGAAGTTTTGTAACATCTAAAAAATGTTTGAAATTTTTCAAACTTTTAATTACAGTTTTCAAAAGTAAAAATAGAATGAGTAATATGAGGGTTACATTTAAAGTAAAATAGAGGTTTTTGGTCAGACGATTTTTTTTCCTGGTGTAACCAAAAATCAGCTAAATTCTAGTCAAGATATTAAAATAATGTAGGTCGAAATATGGTGGTCCCATTATTAAATTGAAAGGATATTTATTGGTCATACAAGACCTTGAAAGAAAGGTTCTCAGTAGAAATAACGTTTTTTGTCAGACATTACTAATCTATTTAAATACAAATAAGATATTCCTATTCAAAATTGTTTTTGTGATAATATTTTTATTATAAAAAGATTATTTTGGTCAGGCATTCTTGTAATATAACATTTTAAGTAAAAAATGTAATTTTAGGACGAATCTGTTTTCTGGTGTGAACAGAAATCACGTAAAATCTAGCCAAGATATCAAAGTAATTTAGGTCAAAATATGTTGGTCATATAATTAAGTAGAAATGATATTTATTGGTCATGCCAAACCTTGAAAAAAGTTTTTTAGAAAAATAAAGTTTTTTGTCAGACATTACTAATCTATTTGAATACAAATAAGATACTTCTACTCAAAATTGTTATTAGGATAATATTTTTGTTATAAACAGAGTATTTTGATCAGGAATTCTTGTATATAACATTTCAAGTAGAAAATGTAATTTTTGGGCAGACACCATTCAAAATATTAGAATCAGAAGGGCTAAATATTTCGGGGCTAAAATCACACTATTTGCAATTCAGATTTTTAATTTTTAGTGCCAAATAAAGACTGAATCCGCAATAACGAAGAGCAAAATTATAAACTTGTTTTACCATGTCTAATTATAATTTATGATATTGTATATTAAAAATTAAAGCTCGCCATTTATTTATAATTACACACAAAAACTGAAATTTCGTAACATCTTGAAAATCTTTTAAATTCTTCGAACTTTTAATTACAGTTTCAAAAGTAAAAATACCGCCAATAATATGAAGGTTACATCCAAAGTAGAATAGAGGTTTTTGTTCAGACGAATCTGTTTTCCTGGTGTAAACAGAAATCGGCTTAATTCTAGTCAATATGTTAAAATAATTTAGGTCGAAATATGGTGGTTATATTATTAAGTAGAAAGGGTATGTATTGGTCATACCAAACCATGAAAAAATGTTTTCAGCAGAAATAACGTTTTTGGTCAGACATTGCTAATCTATTTAAATACAAATAAGATAATTCTACTCAAAATTGTTATTGGGATGATATTTTTATTATAAAAAGAGTATTCTGGTCAGGCATTCTTGGAATATAACATTTGAAGTAGAAAATGTAATTTATGGACAGAAACAATTCTAAATATTAGAATCCGAAGGGTTAACTATCTTGTCCAATAACATATAATGCCTTGTAGTCCCCCTTACTAAAAAATATTACACGAAATTCGGTGAAGGTCTGTAATGATCTTCCTATAATTAATTTCTTATCCTTTTTTCACGATTATAAAATGCATGATAGAAAATCAATATAAAATGAAAAATGTGAAAATATGAAATTTGAAAATAGTTAAAAGATTTCAAATACTTTAACATATGTTATAGATTTTTTGAACGTTTTAACTCATTCTGAAGTCTTGGTCAGTTTTCGAATGATTAAAAAATATTTCCAAGGATTTAAGGAATTTCTTATGATTTCCAAGCATTTCAAGCGATTTCAGAGGATTCAAAATTAATTAATTAAATTTGAAAGGTTTCTTAAAGATTACAACTATATTAAGGGATATCAAGGTATTTCCATGAATTTCACAAAACTGAGAGGACTTGATCGATTTGAACTTAATATTTAGGATTCATTCAATTTAAATATTGAAGAGATCTCAAACGACTTCTACTAATTTTAATGATTTTTTAACAATGTCCAGAAGAAAGATTTTATGGGATTTCAAAGCATTTTAAATGTATTCAAGGAATTTTTAGAGAAACTTGAAAAATAAGTAAAATTCCAAGTGATTCCTAGCGATTCCAACGATTTAAAAAAATTTCTAGGATTCGAAGCTATTTAACCTTTTTTTTTTTTTTAGAGAACTTTAATGAATAAGTTGAATGTAATGTATTTCAAAGGGATTAAAAATAGTTTCTACGAATACTACGTAATTTAAATGATTTTTTTTATATACAATGATTTCAAAGATTTCTACTCATGTAAATTGTTTTTTTTACATTCTTGTCAGAGAAGGTATTAGATTAAACCATTTTTTTCTAAGATTTGAAAATTCTATGTAACGCTATTCGTATTACACAAAAATACGAACAATTTTTCCCCATGACTTATTTTGATAAAAAACGAATTACTAGAAATGTGGCATTAGAAAATTAAAAAAAAAAATTAAAATTGTAAGCCAAACAACTCACGAAAAAAAAGTCAAGAGAAAAAAATAGGTTCCTTTTTGAACACCCTACAATATTTTCATAACAACTTTTTGAATTTTGTAAACAAATCGAAATTTAAAATTTCGATCGCGCAAAAAAAATATAAAAAATAAAAAATTCGATTTTGCGGTCACACTATACAAAATACGAAAAAAGATGAACAAATAAAAATTAATAGTTTAGAAATATCTACAAATTTGTTATTGATCACTTTTCCACAAGACGCGTAGTTTTGTTTTTTTCGTAAAAAACAGCATTAAAAAAGAAAAATTACATTTTTAGACAAAGGACACAAGCTACGAAAAAAATTAATAGACAAATTTTGTTCACCCAAAAAAGAGTTGCAAATTTGTTATTTATCTGAAATTCCTTGAAATGTTTCTAAATCTTGCGGAATTTCTTGAAAACTGTAAATATATTCTTAATCCCTTGAAAATTATTAAATACAATTCTTTAAATCTTGTGAAATGCCTTGAAGTACCTTGAAATCCCGTGTGATCTTTGGAATTTGAAAAAGCCTAAATCTCTAGAAATTTTGGAAATCCTTTAAAATCCTTGAAGATTTAATTAAATGTTTCAAATCTTGTGAAATTCCTTAAATAAATTTAAAATCAATTCCTATCTGAAATTCATTAGAAATTTCTAACAATCCCTATAATTCTTTCAAACACCTCGAAATTTCATTTATTTTTCTACATTCTATGGAAATCTTTTCAAATTTTTGGAAAACTCACAAAATTGTTTTAAATCTCAATAATTTTTTTAAATCCCTTGAAATCCTTTGGAATTCCTTAAGATTTTCGGAAATCTTTGGAAATCCTCTGAAATCCCTAGAATTGTCTCTAAGTCTCACGAAATTCCTTAAAAAGAATATATTGAAGTTTTTAAAATAATATAACTCTTTTTAGATCACGTAATTCTTTTTAGTTTTCTCTATGTTTTGCATACGTACATTCTTCTCACATTTTAAAATTATTTTCCTATGATGATTTTCTGTAATGACTTTTCTATAATCGTAAAAAAAATATAGGAAATGGATTGTAGAAAAATCATTATAGGAAAATCAATATAGACCCATATTGCATTTTCCCTAATATTTTCTGTAGGGGGACTGAAAGGGATTGCATGAGATTGCATGACAATATTAAGTAAAAATATCTCCTTTTGTATTCAGATATTTCAGTGATGGCTGGCCAAACACATTATTTCTACTGAAAACACGTTATCAGGGGCTCGTCTGACCAATATACACCCATTCTACTTAATAATATTACTACCCAATTCCCACTTGAATTATTTTAATATCTTGGCTAGATTTCAGCAATTTTCTGTTTACCCTAGAAAAACAGATTTGTCCGGCCAAAAAACTCTAATGTTTGGAAAATTTCAAAGATTTTCAAGAATTTACAAAATTTCAGGTTTTGCAAACGATTGCATCAAGTATAAAAAGTTAAAAGAAAAGTTCTTATCTTTAAGAGTTCGTTTTCATTTTCTCTTTAAACTTAATAAATTCGCAAGACCTATTCCATTCTTTGCTGCGTCATTCATTTGCATTCCCTGAAAATAAGCAATTCAAGGGAATGATCTTAAGGAATCGTAAATCAGAGAAAATCCCTGGAAATTACGCTCTCGTCAGAGATCGCGAGCTCGCTTTTCATAGTAAAATACATTGTGCAGCGAAATTGAAGATAGAACCTTTTATACTATCTTTAACGGTCAAACATTCGCAAATTATAATGAAAAATTATAATCATTATCTAATGATTATTTGTTTTTTCTGTTTCAGGTAAGAGCCCTTTTTTACTAACAACAAAAATCATCAAAAATGTGGTAAGATATAAAATAGTTCGAAAAAAAAAATTTGATAACTGATAAATTGCGAATCATTGTATTAAATTACAGCTATAATTACAATGACAATAACTTTTTCACTTTACGTTTTTTTCTTGAGGGTTTAGTTTTTTTCTTAACCCAATAAGAAAATCCAACTATTTTTCCTGGAAAGTTAAGTTATTTTAATTGAAAAGTCTACTATAATATTCTTGGTTCAGAAATAATTTTTTTCTTGTTAAAAATTGTATTATTTGCTTTAAAATTTAACTATCTTGTTCAAAATTCGCTTCTTTTTATTTAAAAAAAAAATTTCAACTGAAAATTCAACTATTTTTCGCTAAAAGTTGATCGCCTTTAGTTGGAGATTCAACTATTAAATTTTTCACTGAAAACTTATTTTTTTGGTTTAAGGTTTAACTACTTGGTTGAAATTTGGACTACTTGTTTTCAATGGTTTGAGATTTTACTATTTTGATAAAAATTCGTTTTTTCTTTGTTAAAAATAAATTTTCTCAACTAAAAATTTAACTAATCCAGTTTTTGCTAGAAATTCATCGCCTTTTGTTGACGATTCAGCTATTACATTTGTCATTGGCGACAAATTTTTTTTTTTAAGTTCATCTTTTTGCTTAAATTTTGAACTACTTTATAAAAAAAAAACACTTTTTTCACTATTTTCTTGAAAAATTAATTTTTTTCACATGTTTTAACCAGACTTGTGTATTTTCAATGAAAAAATATGAAATCTTTTTACCAGAATAAATGAATTTTTAAGCCAAAAGGACGAATTTTCAACAAAAAAGTTATTTCTCATCCAAACTTGTACTTTCTATCAAAATTTTTGAATTTTCAATAGAATACATAAATTTTCAACCAATTGGTTGAACTTTTATGCCGAAAATGACCATTTTGAAGCCGAAAAGACGAATTTCTAACGAAAAAGTTAAATTTCTAACAAAAAAGGTAATTTTCAATTAAATTATAAACTTTTTACCAGACTAGTCAAATTTTTAACAAAGTACATTAATTTTGAACCAAATGGTTGAATTTTCATACCAAAAATAATAATTTTCAACAAAAAAGTTCATTTTCAACCAGATAGTTTTGATTTTCTGCCATTTTAAAACCAAAAAGACGAATTTTCTAGCAAAATATTTGAATTTTTCTTAAAAAAGAAAACGAGTTTGCAACAAAATAGTTGAATTTTCAACCCAAGAAATGCATTTTCAACTAAGAATATGAATCTTCAATTAAAAAACTCAATTTTTAACAAATTAGTTCAAATTTCTACTAAGTAGTTAAATTTTCAATCAGAAAATACAAATTTTCAAACAAAAAAAGAGTTAAATTTTCACAAAAAATTTTTCTTTTCTTATCAACCAACTTGTTGAACTTTCTACCAAAGTAAATTAAATTCACAGTTGAATTCAACAACAAATAAAGAATTTTTAAGAAAATAGTTGAATCCTTAACCAAAGCAAGTTATTTTTCTCCCAAAATAGTTGAATTAACAACCAAAAAAATTTAATAAACCAGAAAGACGAATTTTTTACAAAACAGTTGCATTTTCAAACAAAAAAAATGAAGTTTGAACAGAAAAATCAATTCTCAACCAAATAGTTTATTATTCTACCATTTACAAATCAAAAAGACCAAATGTCTAGCAAAATATTTGAATTTCCCTCTAAAAAAGAGAATTTGGAAGAAAATAGTTAAATTTTCAACCAAAGAGATGCATTTTCATCTAAAATTATGAATCTTGAATTAAAGAACTCAATTTTTAATAAAGTAATTCAAATTTCCACCAAGTAATTAAATCTTCAACCATAAAAGACAAGTTTTCAAAATAGTTGAATCCTTAACCAAAGTAAGTTAATTTTCTCCCAAAATGGTTGAGTTATCAACAAAGAAAATTAGATAAAACGGAAAGACGAATTTTCTACAAAACAGTTTCATTCTCATACCGAAAATATGAATTTTGAACAAACAAGTTAATTTTCAAACAAATAGTTTAATATTCTACCATTTTCAAACCAAAAAGACGAATTTTCTAGCTTAATATTTGAATTTTTCACTAAAAAAGAAACAAATTTTAAACAAAATAGTTAAATTTTCAAACAAGGGGATGCATTTACAACTGAAATTATGAATCTTCAATTAAACAACTCAATTTTCAATAAAGTAGTTCAAATTTCTACCAAGTATTAAAATTTGCAACCGGAAAACGACAAATTTAAAAAAAAGTTGAATTTTCAACAAAAATGTTCGTTATTTATCAACCAACTCGTTGAATTTTCTATCAAAATAAATTAAATTCACAGTTGAATTCAACAAAAAAACGAATTATCAACAAATTAGTTAGATCCTCAACCTAAACAGATTAATTTCAAACGAAAGGATTGCATTTTTGACCCAAAAATATCAATTTTCAAGCCAGAAGAATAGTTTTCTACCGAAGAATCGAATTTTTAACAATAATCATGAATTTTTAACCAAATAATTGAATTTTCGAAAAAAAGATGGACTTTCAACTCAAAATAGAATAGATACATTTTCAGTTTAGAATATTTATGATCAATTAAAAAAAAAATTCAACAAAATAGTTAAATTTTGAATTAAAAATTGAAACGTAAAGAAAAGTTACTTTTCAAAAAAATAAAATAGTTGAATTTTTACAAAATGCATGAATTTTCAACCAGAATAGATGAATTTTCAAGAAAAGATATAATAGTTGATATCATTTTCACCAAAAAAGATTTTAATGTGAAATTAAACACAGTTGAATTCAACCGAAAGAAGACGGATTTTCAACACAAAAGCTGAATCTTCAACCAAATCAGATTAATAATCTGCCAAAATAGTTGATTTTTCAATAAAAATAAATTAAACATCTGTACCAAAAGAGATTATTTTGAAACGAAAATGTCAAATTTGGAAACAAGAAAGAACATAATTTCCACTGAATTGTTGCATTTCAAAGCCAGCAAGACGCATTTTCTACAAAACAGTTATATTTTCGAATCGAAAATATGAATTTTCAACAAAAAATTTACTTTTTACCCAAATAAAATAGTTGATTTTTTAACAACAAACAAATAATTTTGAACCCAAATAGATGAATTCTCAACGAAAATTATAATAGTTGATATCATTTAAACCAAAGAAGACTTTAATTTAAAATCAATCACAGTTGAATTGAACCAAAAGAGACAAATTTTCAACAAAATATCTGAATCTTCAACCAAATCAAATTATTTTCTAAAAAAATAGTTGAATTTTCAACTAAAAGAAATGAGATTTTTTTCCAAAAGTGACGAAAAAAAGTCCACTAAAATGTTGAAATTTTAAATCAAAAAGACGAATTTTCTACAAAATAGTTGCACATTCAAATCATTGAATTTTCATACCGAAAATATTACCTTTCAACAAAAAAGTTAATTTTTAACTAAACAGTCCATTTTTCTGTCACTTTTAAGCCAAAAAAGAGGATTTTCAACCAAAGAGTTGAATTACCAACAACAAATTTAATTCTGAATAAAAAGTTGAATTTTATATCCAAAAAAAGAACGAGTTTCAAACAAAATACTTAAAGTTTCAAGCAAAGGAGAAGATGAATTTTCAAAATAATAGCTGAACCCTCTACTCAAATTTTTTACCAAAAGAGATGAATTTTCAAACCAAAAAAAAAACGCTTTTTAACAAAAGGTTTGAATTTCCAAACTGACAATATGAATTTTCAACAGAAATTCTCCTTATTTCTCAATCAACTAGTTGAACTTTCTACCAAAATAGATGAATTCTTAAAGAAAAATATAATAATTGATATTATTTTAATCAAAAAATATTTGTATTTGGAATCGAACAAAGTTCAATTCAACCAAAAAAAGACGAATTTTCATAAAAATAATTGAATTTTCATCAAAAAGAAATGAGATTGTTTTACCAAAAGAGATAAACTTTGAAACGAAAAAGTCGAATTTTGACCAAAGAAAGAAAAAAAAATTCTACTAAATTATTGAATCTTCAAGCCAAAACGACGAATTTTCTGAAAAACAGTTGTATTTTCAACACGAAAATACGAATTTTCAACGAAACAGTTACTCTTTAACCAAACAGCTGAAGTGTTTACCAAAATAGTTGACTTCTCAACAAAATACATGAATTTTCAACCAAGTAGCTAAATTTTCAACCAAAATAGATGAATTCTCCACGAAAAATATAATAGTTAATATGATTTTAACCAAAAAAGATTTTAATTTAAAATCAATAGCAGTTGAATTCAACCAAAAAAGACGAATTTTCAACAAAATAGTCGTATCCTCAACCAAGAGATTAATTTTCTACCCATTACTGACCCATACTGCGAAAATCGTAACTATGTTACGTTACAAGTAACTTTTGAAAATAGTAACGAAGCTACACTAAAAGTTACAAATAAAGTAACTTTTCAGTAACTTAATTACTTGTAACAAGTTAGTTACTACCCAGATATGCTAGCGATCGCATTTTTCAATCGCTGTCAAATGCAACGCACGACACTTCGCTGGCAAAAACAAAATAAAAATTCAGTCAACAAATCGATTCCCTGATGGAAACAATTCAATGCATCTCGGTTGTTTCGAATACTCGGACAGAACGAAAAATTTTCATGCGTCAATTCGTTTTCAATGAAATGGATATCGAAGTTATATTTTGCTTTTTCCCAGCAACGATTTTTAACAAGTACCCTTATCGATCATCACCCCTACTCATATTACTTTTTGTGAAAATCGTAAAAGAAAAATACCCTTACCCTACAATTTGAAATTTAACCCAATATTTATTTTACAGGAAATTTTCTTTTCTTTTTTTTTCTTTTGTCTAACGCAATTTTTTGATTAAAATATAAAATTAATATCATTACAAATTTTTTCCATTGCATAGAATCTCTTATCTAAATTATTAGAAAAGAATAGTTAAGACCATTTTTTTGATAATTAATGAAAATTAATTTCTTAACTTCAGAATTAATATATAACGTTTCTGTACAATATATAGAACAATCACGCCGTTTCAATTTTATGTAAAAATAAAAATTTCCGACAACAAACACTGGAATAGTCTAAAATTGTTATAAATTGTAAGTTTAATTTTTGAAAATGAATTATTATTGCTTAAAATAATCTTGTATCTAATAATTTAAATTCATTTCGGTTATTAAATGTTCAAATTGATATAAAAATGTTAGATGCATATTCATATGTAGTTCATAAAGGAATAATGATATCTAGTTTGATGACAATAAATTATTGAGGACGTACCCTATTACTGTTTATATATTGAATGTTGTTTAATATGATGATTTTTTATTAAAAGTAGCAATTTTTTATTCAAAACATAAACATAACGTAACCAGAAATTGTTGTGATTTTTTTATTAAATCTCACAAATTTCCCACAGAAAGTCCACTGAACAGCTATTGATTTGTCAAAACATTATTTACCAAAAAATCGTTTGCCAATAGCGAAATATTTTTAAAAAATCCACTTTATTCCAATTTTTGTATGGATTCAAATATTCATTTATTAAATTCTCATGCAAAATTATAAAATATAACATAATAATATAATATAATAAAATATAATATAACATTTTTGACACTTATTTTTAATGCAAAATTCCCTTGTTTATTCAATTTTTAACTGCTGACAATGAAATTTTTAGATTTTCAACATTTGAATTTTCAAAAGTTAAATCCTAAACTCTGGAGAATTGAAGAAAATTGAAAATTGAATTCTTAACATTCGAACATTCAATTTTATTTTATTTTCAGCACTTTCATTCTCAACAATTGGAAATTTAAGTGTTGAAAATTACAGAAACTTGAATTTTCAGCAGTTACAAATTTAACTGCAAAAATTTAATTTTCAATATTCTTCAATTTTCGACAGTGAAAAATTCAATTTTAAATTTTCACTAATTTTAAATTTTCAGCAGTTGACAATTCAAGTGTTGAAAATTCAAGAAAATTGACTAGCTGAGAGTTAAAAATTCAATATTCAATTTGCAACAGTTGAAAATATAACTGCTAAAAATTTAGCTTTTAATTTTCATCAATTTTCAATAGTCGAATCTTCAAGTATTGAAAATTTAACTGCAAAATATTAAATTATCAATATTCTTTAATTTTCAACAGTTGAATCTTCAACTGTTCAAAATCGAACTACTAAAAATGTAATTTTCGATATTCTTCCATTTTCAACAGTTGAATTTTTAATATTCTTTAATTTTCAATTATCGAAAATTTAATTTTTTCCAGCAAAAAAGACTAAAAGAATCCAAAATTGGTCAAAAATTCTGAATCCTGTTCAAATTAAATGATTTTTGTTTGAAAATTCGTATTTTCGATGTAAAACACCAAAGTAATCCAAAATTGTAAAAAAAATATAATTCTTTTTTTACGTCTAATTATTTTTTAATGAAAATTTCAATTGCCGACCAAAAAAACTAACATAACCTAACAAACAATTATTTAAAATTGTAAATTTTCTATGAAATTGAATGATTTTTGTTCAATATTTTTGTTGGAAAATTTTTAATATTCTTTAAATTTTAATAATTTTCTATTAAAAGTACCAATCATTTCGTATGAAAAACACTCACTCAACATAGCAGAAAATTGGTCAAAATTGTAAGTCTTTTTTAAAATTAAATGATTTTTAAATGAATAATTAAATTTCGGACGAAAAACACTGACATAATCCGAAATTGTTCAAGTTTGTGAATTGTATTGTGTAAAAAATACATTGCATTTAAATCTAAAAAAAAATTCGAGTAACTATTTTTTTTCAGATTTATTTGTATTTTTTTAATTTTATATAGGTATAACTTTCCTAAGATTTTTGAGAAAATAACAAAGAGGTTTTTCAAAGTTTTCAGGTATTTCAAATAAAAGTTTCAACGAAAAAGTAAATCTTCAAAAACATAGTTGGATTTTCAAACAAAGGAGATTAATTTTCAACCAGCTGTATTTCTAACCAAAAAAGATTGAATATTTTCCAAAGAGAAGAATTTTCTACAACGCAGTTAATTTTCCACCTCAAAAATATGAATTTTCAACAACAAATTTAATTTTCAACCAGATATATCAATTTTATAACAAGAATATTAATTTTCTACCCAAAAGGATCAATTTTTAACGAAAAATGTAATAGTTGATATTTCAATCCAACATTTTTTTACTTTTAAATAAAAAAGAGTTGAATTAATCCAAAAAATTAACTTTCATCAAACTAATTGAATCTTAAACCAAAAATATGAATTTTCAACCCAGAAAATTACTTTTCTACCAAAAAGGATTAATATTTAACAAAATAGTCCAATTTTCAAACAAACAGGTGAATTTTAAAATAACATGATGAATTCTGAACCAAAAAAGTGGATTTTTAACAAAGTAATTTCTTTTTTAACCTAATAGTTGAATTTTCAACGAAAAAAAAACGAATTTTCACGGAAAAAAAACGAATTCACAACGAAAAATATAATAGTTGATATACAAACTGAAAAGGACTTCAATTTTCAATCAAAAACAGTTAATTTTATCAAAAAATACGAATTTTCAACAAAATAGTTGAATTCTCAATAACAAAATATTTTTATTTTAAGCCAAACAGTTGAAATTTCAATAAAAAGCGACGAAATTTCTACCAGAAGCGGTAAATTTTCATTCTAAAAAGCCGAATTTTCAACAAAATTGTTAAATTTTCAATTAAAATGGATTTTTCAGTCACGAAAAAAAATTTTAGGCAAATTATAATTTAAACGGAAAAATAATTTTCAATACTAAATAAAATTTGTTCATACCTATTTATTTGTTGGAAATCTTTGTTTATTTGCTTTTAAGTTATATAAATATAACTTTTTGAGGTTTTTCTTAAAAAAATAAAAATATTTTTAAGATTTCAGATATTCAGATTCAGATTTCAGCTTGAAAAAAATTTAAAAATATATAATGAATTTCTCAAAGTTTTAAAATATTTTCAATCGCTTCAAGAATTATAAAATGCTCAAATATCTTTTAAAATGACTCGAATTATTTGGAAAATTCTCTTTTAATCTCCCGCATTCGTGTTTGATAATTTGGAAAATTCTTCGTAATATTTTTAAATCTTCCAAAATATTCTCTTAAAATTAATTTTGAAGAGTAAAGAATAACTTTAAATATTCTCAGAAATCTTGAGAAATTTTTTTATTGTCTTGACATTTTCCAAAATCTGGAAAAAATTCCAAAATTGTGTTTCGGAATCTCTGAAAATCCAGAAATCTTTTCAAATTTCAAATTATTTTCAAAATTTTTTAAAAAGTCTTGAACATATATATATAATATTTTTAAATATTATCGTAAACTAAATTTTATAGAATAAAAAATTATAAAAAATTTTTCCAGAAATCTTAAGAAAATTCTCGTATTCTCTTGCAACCTTTCAAAATACTCAAAAAGCTAAATCGACATTTTTTTTTAATCTTCAAAAGTTTAAATTTTTCTTAAAATGTCTTGAAACCTTTTCAAATAAAAATTTTTTTTCTAAATCTTTCCGAAGCATCTAAAACTTTAAAATATCTTTTGACATAATTTAAATTTTTTCTAATATTTTTTTCAAATCCTGCAAAAATCAAAAAAATTTCTGACAGATTCTATTTTGACATACTTTAAAATCTTCACAACTAAAAATTAATTTTCCGAAATAAAACCAAGAATAAAATCTGATCCATTTTAAATCCAAGAAATTTTATTACGCAGAAAAGTTAAAAAATTATAGTCTGGTAGCAAAATGTCGCGAACACTATTATTTTCAAACAATAGAGAACAATAACAATTAAAATGTTTTCTTTCGTCAATAATGTTTAGAAAAATTGAGAAATAATTTTTATCAATAAATAGAATTACTTATTTGAATATTTTTATTTACTAAATTCATGGTACAGGAAATTCTTAATCTTCATTAATAGATAAATTTGATTTGATTTAATAGTTAATTAATTGATTAAATTTAATTTCAATTCAATCATTTAATGTGATTAAGGAGTTATGAATAGTAACCTTTTGTAATTTTTAAAACAATTATTCAAAACTTTAAAAGCAGAATATTGTTGCCTTTATTATTAAAGAAACATTTAAAATTTAAATTTCCTCTTTGGGAAAAAAAATTTTAAACATTGAATTCTTTATTTGGAAATTGCGATTTAAAAAATTCGAGAAGATTCAAAAGAACAAACTGAAAGAAGCCACTAGAAATCATATTCACGCAGTATGCAACCAATCAGGTAAACAACAATGAGTGTGAGATTTTCGAGAATTTCGGTCCACCTGATATTTTAGATAGGAATTTTGATATCGACTTTCTTTTGTTTAATTTTCTTTAGTTCAATTTTCTTTTGTTGGCAATCAACAATTAAAAACCAAAAATACTGATGCCAGAGATTAATCAACTGCGAAGTGTGTATGATGCATGAGCCTTCCTTTAAAATCAGGAATTTAAATTATTTATTGGCTATTATCACTAATCAAATTGTATTTGTCGTTAACGAGAAGTTTCGCTATACGAATTTGTTGAACAAACTATGTAAATATCGGACTTTTTAATTTTTTTTTTTTTGCTTTAGAATTAAGTTTCAAGGCTTCTCGACTGACATTTTATCAAGTTTTTTAAATAATGTTTCATTTGGTAAATTAATTTTTAAGAATGAAAGGTTTCAAGGGAATTAAAAACTTTTCTAGATAAAATTGAATAAGATTTCAAAACATTTCGAAAGATTTCCCAAATTGTCAAAAAAGTATGTGAAAGATTTTAAGACAAATTTTTCATTTTGCACAATTTAAAATTTTTTCTAGGCAAAATGCTACTTATTTTAAAAGATATTGAGAAGTTTTGAAAGAATGTCAGAAATGATTTAAACCTTGAAACGATTACAAGAAATTTAAAACACAATGTAGATTTTTGAAGATTTCGAAAAAAGATGCTTTTTAGTAATCTCGAAAGGTTTCAGTAGAATAAAAGTTTTGTTTTAGAGATTTTAAAAGATTTCCAAGATTGTCGAAAAAGAATCTCGAAGATTTTAGAGAATTTTTTTTAATTTTTCAGTTTAAAAAAATTATGAAAAATTCGAATGACTTAAAAATTTTTTTAAAATGATCTTGAAAAAGAATTTATAAGATTTTTAAGCAAAAATTTTGAATTTTGCGATATGACGAATTTTTTTTAATTTTTCAAAAAATGATTTATTACTTTGAAAAGTTAATTTTAAGATAAAATTGAAAACGATTTCAAAAT
The DNA here is from genome assembly GCA_011634705.1 of Andricus grossulariae. NCBI lineage: Eukaryota > Metazoa > Arthropoda > Insecta > Hymenoptera > Cynipidae > Andricus > Andricus grossulariae. Next base: position 75,868,779 of record JAABKJ010007545.1, on the reverse strand, counting down.
ATTTCCAAAATTGAATCCGGAAGATTTTAGGCAATTTTTTGTATTTTGCAGAATTTTGAAAAAAATTTTAGGTAAAGTCTAACACGTTTTTCAAGCTTCTTTTTTTTTAATTCCTGGAAAAACTGTATATGATTTTTTATTTAAAAATATTAATTCCAAGGGAAAATTGAAAAAGTGTTTTCAAAATTTCAAAAGATTTCCAACCTTGTCGACAAAATGTCTGGCAGATATTAAAGCAATTATTTTTTCTAGATTTAAAAAGAAACTACTTTTGAAAAGATTTCAAAAATAATTACAAACTTTAAACAATTTCAAGAAAATTAAGAAAAAATGAAAATTTTTGAACATTTCAAAAAAAAAAGGTTTTTTAAACTTTTGAAGGCTTCCAAGAGAATAAAAAAATCTTCTTAAAATTCCTGGGAAGATTAAAATAATGTCTTATTTGGTAAAATATTCTTATTTTGCACGATATAAAATAATTTTCTAAAATGAATTGAACTAAATTATCAGTTGAACTGAATTATAAAAATTTATATATTTTTTTGAAAGCTAGAAAATAATTTATTTTATTATCTTCCAAGAAAAACGTTTTCATTTTCTTGAAACCTTTCTGGAAATTGTTTCAAGTTGAAATGTTTTTTTAAATGCTGCTTAAAATGAAAAAATTGCTTTCAAATCTTCCAAATCCTTTTTCGACAATTTTCGAAACCTTCCGAAGTATTTTCAATTTTTTTTCAATTTTATCTTAAAATTAATTTTTCAAAATTAAATATCATTCAAATTTCCCCAGGAATCTTAACATAACTTTTTTATTTTCTTGAAATCTTTCAAAATTCTTAAAAACGTTCTTTTTTCAAAATCTTCCACAATCTACATTTTGTTTTAAATTTCTTGAAATCATTTCAGGTTTTAAATTATTTTTGACATTTTTTCAAAACTTCTCAAGATCTTTTTAAATAAGTAGAAATTTTCCTAAATTTTTTTTTTTTAATTCTGTAGAATGAAAAAATTGCTTAAAAATCTTCCAGAAAATTTTGTGACAATTTTGGAAATATTTTGAAATGTTTAACAATGTTTTGCAATTTCATCTTCAAATAAAATTTTCAAAATAAGATTTATT
>JAABKJ010007545.1:75689415-75867649 GCA_011634705.1 Andricus grossulariae | reverse complement strand
TGCTTCAAGATCTTCCAAAATTTTTCAACCTTTTCAAAACTTCTTTACATTCCTTGAATAAACTCGATTTTTTTTGAATTTGGTAATCGTGCAAAAAATCTTCTACTTTCTTTTTCGAAATTATAAGAAATAATTTGAAATCCTACAAAATAAAAACAATTTCCCAAAAATCTTTCAGATTCTTGAACATGATTTTGGATATCTTTTGGAATATTCTATTTAAATAATTTCGAAATCTTTAAAAATCGATTTTGTTTTAAATTTTATAAAATCTTTGAAAAACTTCTTAAAATTTCCATAACTAACACGAATTTTTTCTAAAATTTTGTAATCTTGCAAAATTTCATCTATTTAATTATAAGCGACTAAAATTCAGAGATATCAACTTAGAAGTAACTAACATTGACAGATATCCAATTGAGAGAAGATAAAATTGACAAAATTCAATTTAAAGGTACTAAAATCGACATATATCCAGTTGGAAGCAAATAAAGCTAATATATGCAAAATTATAAGGAACTAAAATTTGCAGATATCCAATTGGAAGCAGTAAATTGACAGATATATAATTAGAAGCAATTATAATTCACATATACAAAATGAGAAACAACTAAAATTGACATATATCCCCTTGGAAGCCAGAAATTGACATCTATTTAATTATAAGCGACTAAAATTCAGAGATATCAACTTAGAAGTAACTAACATTGACAGATATCCAATTGAAAGTAGATAAAATTGACAAAAGCAAATCGAATCGAACTAAAATTGAAAGATTTCCAATTGGTAGCAAGTAAAATCAGTATATTGATTACTATATTCAATACTATAAAATGCCAACATTAATATTGACAGCTATCCAATTGGGAGCAATTAAAATTGACAGATATTAAATTAGAAGTGACTAGAATTTACAGATATCCAATTGAAAGCAGATAAAGTTCATAGAATCCAATTGAATGGGTCTAAATTTGGCAGATATCCAATAGGAAGAAAGTAAAATTCATATATCGATTATTATATTCAGTAAAGTAAAATGTTAGTATTTGTATTGACATCTATCTCATTAGAAGAAACTGAAATTTACAGATATCCAATTGAAAACGCAGAATTGAAACAATTAGGCACCAAAATGGATATAACTCAACAGAAACCCTTATAGTGTCCTTAATTAAATTTTTACTGAAAATCCTGTATATTGTAGCGAAAAGCTGCAATATCCATCATACAAAGCAAAAAATCGTGCTTTTGAAAGTATCCTCAATTTCAAAGAAAATGTTACTTTACTGGGTAAAATGGACTCAATTTCCATTCTTCAACGGCACGTGTCAGTTGTAACCGAAAAGGCTAGCCCGTGTTTAGCCACAAGTGACCAACAGACTGTAAAACTCGTGTTTTCATATTGTGGCGGAAATAATGATGTCCGGCAAAAGAAATAGGATCTCAATTTCGGTATCGATCATGGATCGATTTCAGCAGTAGCTTGAACGTCATTTGTACTACAATGGGGATTGAGCATATCAAAATTTGCACGTTTTCAAGGGTATCGATTCCGCAAGATATGTAGACTCTCTGGGCTTATTGTTCGCCTTTTTTGCACCCTTTTGTCTATCGTCACCGCTGATCGAGCCGCAATCTATGGCTCAAATTCTATGTTTGGGGTCTGCTCGATTTTTGGCTAATCCCCTTTTAAAGACCGGTGCCCTTTTTTTTCTTTGTAATCTAATACACCGAATGCTAAAAGCAAAAAAAAAAGTAAAGAGAACTGAATCAAAAAAGCAGGGCATTCAGAATTGATGATTCTTTATTCTTATTCAAATCTGTTTATTTTTTACAATTTGCATTGTCAAATAATTTTTTAATCGGGATTATAGTTGAAAAAATAATAATGCGAGGGAATGTTTACTGAAAAAAAATGTTTAACCGGTTACTATTTGCCCCACGCTCATCAAAGGAAATGCTTCAATTTTTTTCTATTAATTTTTTATAGGCAGAAAGTTGTTTCAAATTTTTTATAAGTAGAACCGATTTCTAGACGCAAAAAAAGAAAACGAGAACTTATTGATAAAAAGAGGGTATTGAGAATTGAAAATTCTTCTTTCTTATTCAAATTTTTTTTTTTTTTGCAATTTAAAGTGTCTAATAATTTTAGATCAGGATTAAAATGATAGTTTGAGAAATAAAAATTATACGAGGGTTTAATTCAGCAAGAGAAATTTTTTAACCGGTTTATATCTGACCCTCGTGCGTCGATATCAATGTTTGAATTTTTTATTTATTTTCTACTCATTTTATAAGTAGTTTGTTTTTGATCGTAAAAAAATAATATTAAAAATCTAAAAAATGTGGTAAAAATTTATTTAAATTAATCGAAAGAAACATGCAATTATTTTGATATCACGTAAAAAAAATTTTCACAGATTATGCAGTCATTATGGCTGGCAGAATCAAAGAGTAACTTAAAATGACTGATTTTCAGTCAATAGAAGCTACTGATTTGTCCACTACAATAAAATGATAAAATTATTTGTAAATTAAAATTTGTCATTAAATTCCTGCATTTAAAAAGGCGATTTAATTTATTTAAAAATGACTGATTTACACATTCAAATTTATGGACTAGATATCAATCGAAATGACTGATTCAATTAGTGAAAGCTACTGATGAGGCCATTTAAAGTGGATTCTTTATTCACTTAAAGCTACAGTTTATAATAATTAAAAATGACTAATCTAGTTAGCGACAGCTACTGGTTAGATCATTAACAATGACTGATCAAATCAATAAAAGTTACAATTTAGATTTTCTTAAATTTAATTGCAAAAGCAACTTTTGACTGATTTGTCAGGCATCTAGTCCACATTATTTTAATTAGTTCAAATTTACTCTGAATCAATCATTTTTGACTAATTCAAATTTAGAGTGTTTGAAATATTTTTGAAATCTTTGAAACATTTGTGAAATCTTTGAATTCTCTTATATATATATATATATATCTTATATCTCAGATATATCTTGATATCTTAGAAAATCTCTGAAAATCTTTGAAATCCTTGGCATCATTGTGAAATCCTTAAAACCTTTATTAAATTTTTGACACCTTTGAAACCATTGTGCAATATTAGAAATTTTTGGTGAAATTTTTGTGAAATCTTTTGGAATCTTTTGAATATTCTTGAAACCTCTTGAAATCTTTGATATTTTTAAAATCTTTGTGAATTCTTCGAAACCTGATTTCATGAGATCTTTGAAAATTTCAACATCTTCGTGAAATCCTTGAAATCTGTGTAAAATCATTGAAACCTTTGAAACCTTCATGTAATCTTTAAAAATTTTGTAATTCTTTGTGAAATATTTTCGAATTTTTTGAATTCTTTTCAAATCTTTAATATTTTTAAAATTATTGACATTTTTGTGAAATCTTTGAAACATTTGTGAAATCTTTGAATTCTCTTGATATATCTTGATATCTCAGAAAATCTCTGAAAATCTTTGAAATCCTTGGCATCATTGTGAAATCCTTAAAACCTTTATAAAATCTTTGACACCTTTGAAACCATTGTGCAATATTTGAAATTTTTTGAATTTTGTGTGAAATTTTTGTGAAATCTTTTGGAATATTTTGAATACTCTTGAAACCTTTCGAAATCTTTGATATTTTTAAAATCTTTGTGAATTCTTCGAAACCTGATTTCATGAGATCTTTGAAAATGTTAACATCTTCGTGAAATCCTTGAAATCTGTGTAAAATCGTTGAAACTTTTGAAACCTTCGCGTAATCTTCAAAAATTTTGTAATTCTTTGTGAAATATTTTCGAATTTTTTGAATTCTTTTGAAATCTTTAATATTTTTAAAATTATTGAAATTTTTGTTAAATCTTTTGAATTCGTTGTGAAATCTTTTAAAATCTTTTGAAATCTCTAAAAATCTTAAAATCTTTGTGAAATCTTTGAAATCTTTGTGAAATCTTTAAGAGCTTTAAAATCTTCTGAAATCTTTGTGATATCTTTTGAAATGTTTTGAATGTTCGTGAAATCTCATGAAATCTCTGCAAATATTTAAAATCTTTGACAAACTTGTAAAATCTTTTGAGTTCTATTGAAATTTCTTGAAATCTTTTAAACCTTTGACATATTGTGAAATCCGTAAAAGATTAGAAAACGTTGTGCAATCTTTGAAATCTTTGTGAAGTTGTGGAAACTTTTGTGAACTCTTTGAAATCTTTGTGAAATTTTGAAATCTTTTGTAGAATCTCTGAAATATTAAAAATCTTTGTGAAATCTTCTGGAATCTTTTCAGTTCTCTTGAAGTTTTCGAAATCCTTGTAAAATCTTTGAAACCTTTAAAACCTCCACGAAATCTTTGAAAAATTTTGAATTCTTTGTGAAATATTTTGGAATCTTTTGAATTCTCTTGAAATCTTTAATATTTTTTAAGTCATTGAAATCTTTTTGTAATCTTTTGAATTCGTTGTGAAATCTTTCGAAATCTCTAGAAATCTTAAAATCTTTGATATGTTTGTGCAATGCTTTGAACCTTTATAAAATCTTTGAACCCCTTCAAACCTTAATGCGATTTTTAAAAAATTTGTCCAATCTTCTGGACTCTTTTGAATTCTCTCGAAATCTCTTGGAATATTTCAAATTTTTTAAATCTTTGAAATCTTCGTAAAATATTTTGTAATCTGTTGAATTCTCTCAAAATATCTTGAAATCTTTGTGAAATCTGAAATCTTTTGAATTCTCTAAAAATCTCTTGAAACCTTTAAAAAAATTTAAATTTTGAATTCTTCGTGAAATATTTTGGTATCTTTTGAATTCTCTTGAAATCTTTGATATTTTTAAAATCATTAAAATCTTTGTGAAATCTTTTCAAATCTACGGAAATCTTAAAATCTTTAATGTCTCTGTGAAATCCTTTAAACCTTTATAGAATCTTTGAAAACCTTGAAATCTTTGTGCGATCTTCAAAATCTATGTAAAATCTCTTGGAATTTTTTTAATTCTCTTGAAATCTCTTAAAATCTTTGAAATTTTTTTAATCTTTGAAATCTTCGTAAAATCTTTTGTAATCTGTTGAATTCTTTTAAAATCTCTTGAAATCTTTGTGAAATCTTTGAAATCTTTACAAAATATTTTGAAATCTGTTGAATTCTCTTAAAATATCTTAAAATCTTTGAAATCTTGGTGAAATCTTTGAAATCTTGGTGGAATCCTTTAAAATCTTTGTGAAGCCTTTTCAAATCTCTGGAAATCTTAAACTCTTTAATGTCTTTGTGAAATCCTTTAAACCTTTATAAAATCTTTGAAATCCTTGAAATCTTTGTGCGATCTTTAAAATTTTTGTGAAATCTTTTGGAATCTTTTGAATGCTGTTGAAATCTCTTGAAATCTCTGAAATTTTTTGAATCTTTGAAATCTTCGTAAAATCTTTTGTAATCTGTGGAACTCGTTTAAAATCTCTTGAAATCTTTGTGAAATTTTTGAAATCATCGTAAAATCTTTTGTAATCTGCTGAATTCTTTTGAAATCTCTTGAAATCTTTGAAATATTTGTGAAATCCTTGGAATCTTTTGAATTCTTTGTGAAATCTTTTGGCTTGAAATCTTCTGAATTCTCTCAAAATCTCTTGAAACCTTTAAAAAGAATTAAATCTTTGAAATATTTGTGAAAATTTGGAAACTTTTATGAAATCTTTGTGAATTTTTGGAAACTTTCGTGAAATCTTCGGAAATCCTTTGAATTCTCTTGAAATCTATGGAAATCTTTTGAATCCTCTTGGAATCTATGGAAATCTTTGAAATCTTTTGAAATCTCTTGAAATCTAGTTAAATCTTTGAAACCTTCGTGCAATCTTTGCAACAATTTTAATTATTTGTGAAATATTTTGGAATCTTTTGAATTCTCTTGAAATCTTTAATATTTTTAAAATCATTGAAATCTTAGAAATTTTGTGAAATCTCTTGAAATCCTTGTGAAATTTTTTTAAATCTCTTGAAATCTTTGTGAAATCTTTGAAATCATCGTAAAATCTTTTGTAGTCTGCTAAATTCTTTTGAAATCTCTTGAAATCTCTTGAAACCATTAAAAAAAATTGAATCTTTGAAATATTTGTAAAATTTTGGAAACTTTCGTGAAATCTTTGTGAATTTTTAGAAACTTTCGTGAAATTTTCTGAAATCTTTTGAATTCTCTTGAAATCTATGGAAATCTTTGAAATATTTTGAATTGTCTTGGAATCTATGAAATCTTTGAAACCTTTGATATCCTTGTGAAATCCTTGAAACCTTTGTAAAATCTTTGAAATCTTCGTGCAATCTTTGCAACAATTTCAATTATTTGTGAAATATTTTGGAATCTTTTGAATTCTCTTGAAATCTTTAATATTTTTAAAATCATTAAAATCTTTGAAATCTTTGTGAAATCTCTTGAAATCTTTTTGAAATTTTTTGAAATCTCTAGAAATCTTAAAATCTTTGATATCTTTGTGAAATCCTTTGAACCGTTATAAAATCCTTGAAACTTTTAAAAGCCTGGTTACGATATTTAAAATCTTTGTAAAATCTTTCGAACTCTTTTGAATTCTCTCGAAATCTCCTGAAATCTTTGGAATTTTTTAAATCTTTGAAAACCTTGTAAAATTATTTATAATCTGTCGAATTCTCTTAAAATCTCTTGAAATATTTTAAATCTTTGACATTTTTTGTGAAATCTTTTGGCTTGAAATCTTCTGCGCATTCTCTTCAAATCTCTTGAAACCTTTGAAAAAATTTAAAGCTTTGAAATCTTTGTAAAATTTTGGAAACTTCCGTGAAATCTCTGAAAAATTTTGAATTCTTTGTGAAATATTTTAGAATCTATTGAATTCTCTTGAAATCTTTGATATTTTTAAAACCATTAAAATCTTTGAAATCTGTGTGAAATCTTGTAAAATCTCTGAGAAATCTTTTCAAATCTCTGGATATCTTGAAATCTTGAATGTCTTTGTGAAATCCTTTAAACCTTTAAAAAATCTTTGAAACCCTTGAAATCATTGTGCGATCTTTGTGAAATCTTTTGGGAATTTTCGTGAAATCTTTGAAATCTTAGTGTAATTTTGGAAATTTTCATGAAATCTTTGTGGAATTGTGGAAACTTTTGTGAAATCTCTGAAATCTGTAAAATCATTGTGAAATCTCTTGAAACATTTTTAAGTTTCTCGAAATCACTTGAAATCTTTGAAATCTTTTGATATCTTTATAATTTCATTTGGAATCTTTTGAATGCTCTTAAAATCTCTTGAAATCTTTGATATTTAAAAAATGTTTGAAATCTTTAAAATTTTCGTGAAATCTTCTGAACCTTAGTGCAATCTATTGAAATCTTTGTGAAATATTTTGAAATATTTTGAGTTTTCTCGAAATCATTGAAAACTTTGTGGAATCTTCGTGAAATCTTTGAAATCTCAGTGTAATTTTGGAAACTTTCATGAAATCTTTGAAATCTTTTGAAATCTTTGTAAATTCTTTTGGAACCTTTAGAATTCCCCTGAAATCTCTTGAAATCTTTGATATTTTTAAAATCTCTGGAAATTTTCGACTAGCTTGTAAAATATCTTGAGTTCTCTTGAAATTTCTTGAAATTTTTTAAACCTTTCACATATTGTGAAATTCTTAAAAGATTAGAAACCTTTGTGCAATCTTTAAAATCTTTGTGAAATCTGTTGGAAACTTTTAAATTCTCTCGAAATCTCTTGAAATCTTTGTGAAATCTTTTGAATCTTTTTAATTCTATGTGAAATCTTTTTGGCTTGCAATCTTTGAAATCTTTGTAACATTTTTTGACTTCGTTGTAAAATCTTTTTAAATCTTTGTGAAATCTTCTGAAATCTCTGAAAATCTCAAAATCTTTGATATCTTTGTGAAATCCTTTAAACCTTTATAAAATCTTTGAAATCTTTGTAAAATCTTTTTGAATCTTCTGAATTCTCTCGAAATCTCTTGAAATTTTTTAAATCCTTGAAATCTTTGTAAAATGTTTTGGAACCTTTTGAGTTCTCTTGAAGTTTTTGAAACCTTTGTGCAATCTTTGAAATCTTTTCAAATCTGTCAAATCTTTTTCAATATTTTGAAATCTTGAAATCTTTGGAAATCTTTGTGAAATCTTTGAAACCTTTGTGAAATCTTTAAAAACTTAAAAGATTCTGAAATCTTTGTAAAATTTTGGAAACCTTCGTGAAATCTTTGTAAAATTTTGGAAACTTTCGTGAAAGCTTTGAAGTCTTTTTGAAATTGTGGAAACTTTGTGAAATCTCTGAAATCTTTGAAATCTCGGAAACCTTTGAAATCTTTGTGCAAAATTTGAAATCTTTTAAAATCTTGAAATCTCTTGAAATCTTAGTAAAATTTTTGAAATCTTCGTGACATCTTTAAAATATTGTGAATTCTTTGTGAAATCTTCAGCTTGAAATCTTTTGAATTCTCCCAAAATCTCTTGAAGCCTTTAACAAAATTTCAATCTTTGAAATCTTTGAAATTTTTCAAATCCTTGAAACCTTCGTAAAATCTTTTGTAATCTGTTGAATTCTCTGTAAATCTCTCGAAATATTTTGAATTCTTTCTGAAATGCTTTAGCTTGAAATCTTTTGAATTATCTCAAATCTGTTGAAACCTTTGAACAAATTTTAATCTTTGAAATCTTTGTGAAATGGAAACTTTCGTGAAATATTTGAAATCTTTGTAAAATTTTAAAATCTTTTATAAAATCTCTGAAATCTTGAAAATCTTTGTGAAATTTTCTAGAATCTTTTGAGATCTATTGAAGTTTTTGATACTTTTGTATAATCTTCGAAACATTTTAAACCTTTATGAAATCTTTTGAAATCTTTGACAAACTTTTGAGTTCTCTCAAAATCTCTTGAAACCTTTAAAAAATTTAAATCTTTGTGAAATTTGGGAAAGTTTCGTGAAATCTTTGAAATTTTTGTGAAATTTTGCAATTTTTTGTGAAATCTCTGAAATCTTTGAAATCTTTGGAAAATCTTTTGAAATCTTTTGAGTTCTCTTGAAGTTTTTGAAACCTTTGTGCAATCTTTGAAATCTTTTTAAATCTTTGTTAAATCTTTTGCAATATTTTACAATCTTAAGATCTCTTGAAATCTTTCAATCCTTTGTGAAATCTTTGAAAAGTTAAAAGCTTCTGAAATCTTTGTGAAATTTTGGAAACTTTCTTGAAATCTTTGAAGTCTTTGTGAAATTGTGAAAACTTTTGTTAAATCTCTGAAATATTTGAAATCTCTGAAACCTTTAAAATCTTTGTGCAAACTTCGAAATCTTTAGAAATTTTGAAATCTCTTGAAATCTTTGTAAAATCTTTGAAACCTTTGTGAAATCTTTGAAAGCTTTAAAATCTTCTGAAATCTTTGTGAAATATTTTGGAATGTTTTGGATTTTCTTAAAATCTCTTAAAATCTCTGCAAATATTTGAAATCTTTGAAAAACTTATAAAATCTTTGACAATCTTTTGAGTTCTCTTGAAATTTCTTGAAATCTTGTATATCTTAGACATATTGTGAAATCCTTAAAATATTTGAAATCATTGTGCAATCTTCGAAATCTTTGTGAAATCTTTTGGATCCTTTTTAATTGTCTCGAAATCTCTTGAAATCTTCGATATATGTATTAAAACCCTTTGTAATTTTTTTAATCTTTGTAAAATCTTTTCGATTCCTTGTGAAGTCTTTTGGCTTGAAATCTTTTGAATTCTCTCAAAGTCTCTTGAAACCTTCAAAAAATTGAAATCATTGAAATCTTTGTGAAATTTTGGAAACTTTCGTGAAATCTTTGAAATCTTTGTGAAATTTTGGAAACTTTTGTGAAATCTCTGAAATCTCTAAAATCTTTCTGCAATCTTTGAAATCTTTGTCAAATCTTCATCAATATTCTAATGTCTTGAAATCTCTTGAAATTTTTGTGAAATCTTTGAAAGCTTTAAAAGCTTCTGAAATCTTCGTTAAATCTTTTGGAACCCTTTTAGTTCTCTCGAAATCTCTTGAAATCTCTGAAAATAGTTGAAATCTTCAACATCTTTGTGAAATCTTTTGAATTTTTTTTGATATTTCTTGAAATCTTTGAAAACGTTAACATCTTCATGAAATGCTTGAAACCTTTGTAAAATCTTTGAAACCTTTGTGCAATTTTTGAAATCATTCGAAATCTTTATGAAATCTTCTGAAATCTTTTCAATAAACCTTTGGAATATTTTGAAGATTTGTGAAATATTATAAATCTTTTGAAATTTTTGTAAATTTTTTTGGAATCATTTGAATTCCCTTAAAATCTCTTAAAATCTGCTGTATTTTCAAAAATCTTTAAAATCTTTGGAATTTTCGTGAAATCTTTGAAACCTTCCTGCAATCTTTGAAATTTTTTGAAATCTTTTGTAACCTTTTGAATTCTCTTGAAATCTCTTGAAATATCTTCTATTTCAAAAATCTTCGATATATTGAAATCTACTCTACAATAAAAAGTTCCTTTAATTAATTATTTGTTTAAAAAAATGAAAAACAAAATACCACACTCAAACTCTCATTATATTTGATGGTGTCGGAAAATTTGAAGACCTTCACCTGGACAGAGGCTACTGACAAAGCAGGGTTAATTTATTTAGCACGATTATGCTGCTGTCGATAAGAAAAGTCGACGTCGGCTCACGATACGACAAAGTGATACGGCTGGTTGTAGTAAATAAGTAAAATACCCACAAGCTTGTTTCCTGTTTACTTTAACTATAGGGGTAGGGGGTGTGATATCAGGGGACTTAAGGGGGTCAACAAAGAGTTCTTTCAGCCAGTCTCTTTTTTTTCTCACTTTTTCTCACTTTTCTTAAGATATCACCTGATATCTCTCATCCCCCCTCCTACACCCTCACCACTTCTCTTGGGCACGCGTCCAACACTATCATATCTTTTTCCCCACCGCGGATTCTTGATAAACATTGTTAAAACAGTTCTTGGAAAAGACTATAAATTTAAGGTTGTGCTCTACTCTGTAAATCTGATTTGGTAACAATTTAACTAATTGAATCGACATCCCCACTACTGCAGTGTAGTAGTGGGGATACTGCTCAAAACTCATGATGATTCTTCACGAAAAGTTTCAAATTTCATCGCCTTCTCTCTCTATTCGCGTCTCCCTTTTGTGCGGTGATTCGCAATTGTTCTGAAGACTCCTCTTTCATATCCCCACTACTGTCACGTTAAGGAACGCTCTCTCTCTTTGCACTCTTACTATGTGATCTCCTCAGAAATCATGGTGATTCCTCACGAAAAATTTCAAAGTTAATCCATCCAAGTTTCACTTCTGCTTCACAAGTGGCCCCACTGCCACACACTAGTTTTTTTCAATTTCATTGAGTGAGGTAGCGAAACAAATTGGAATGAAATTTTGATCCATGTCGATCCATTAAATTAACTATTAAACAAACAGTTACATTTACGAAAAGATGAATTTTTTCAAAGATAGTTGAATTTTCAACCCAAAAAATTTAATTTTAAAAAAGTTCATTTTCAGCTGTGAGAGATACTTTTTCTACTAAAAAAATGAATTTTTAATCCAAAAGGATGAATTGATAACAAAATAGTTAAATTTTCGACCAAAAAAGATTACTAATAAAATATAGTTAAATTTTCAACAAAATAATTAAGCTTTCACGAAAATATTTTAATTTTTTTACCAAATATCTGGATGTTTGACCTATAAAAATGAATTTTTAACTAAGAATGTTAATTTTCTACCAAAAGATGAATTTTTAAAAAAATAGATCAATTTTTAACCAAAAGACGAATTTTCAACAAAATAGATAAATTTCCAACAAAAAGTGGATTTTCAAGCAAAAAAGTCGAATATTTTAGTTCACAGTTGATTTTCAAACCTCGAGAAAAGAATAATTTTCAACAAGAAAGTTAATTTTTAATCAGGAAACATAAAATTTAACAAAATAGTTGAATTTTCAACTGAAAAAATTAATTTTTAACCAAAAATAGAATCGTTAAATTTGCAGTTTAAAAAACTAATCTTCGAAAGAAAAAAAAATTTCAACTAAAAAAAAACTAATTTTTAATAAAATATTTGAATTTTTAACCAAAATGATTAATTTTCCGCAACCAAGAATAATTTTCTACCTAAATTGAAATATTTGAACAAAATTCGGGAATTTTTGGTCAAAAAGTTGACTTTTCAACTCATAAAGAAAAAATTTTAAACAAAAAATGAAATAGCTGCATTTTAAATAAAAAATTAATTTTTAACCAAACATAAAATGAATGTACAAAAAAATAGTTAAATTTTCAAATAAATAGTTCAATTTTCAACCAACAAATTTAATTTTTTACAAAACGGCTACATTTTCAAAAAAATATAAAATTTCAAGAAAAAAGTTAATTTGAACCAAATTTAACTTTAAACCAAGTAGTGTATTTTTCACCAAGAAAATTATTTCTTAACAGAAAATGTATTCGTTTGTAACATCTTTTCAAATTTCTAAAAAGAATTTTTTTAATTTAAAAAACTCTACTTTTGATTTAAATTTTTAGAAATCTTATGAAAATATAACTTATTAAGATTCCGGAAAAAATGGCAATTAATTTTTTTGTTGACAAATTAATTTTAAGAGCATATTTAAAAATATTTCAAAACGTTTTAAAAGATTTCCGAAATTGTAAAAAAATAGAATGTGAAAGATTTTAAGGCAATTTTAGGAACAATTTGAGTCAGTTTAAATCAAATTTAGGAATTTTCGATCTTTTTAAGAAATAAAAAATATTTTAAAACTTTGAATTATTCACAAAAATTTATACAATATTAACATTTTTTTTAACCTCTATAAGGCTTAGATATTTTTTATACTGACATGATTTTTTCCTAAAATTTGGCAAGATCCTGTAAAATAAAAATGTTTTATTTTTCAAAAAGATTTGAAATCTTCCAAAATTTGTTTGAATTTTCGCAAAGATGTAAGAAAAGTTATATTTAAATGATCTTGAAAAAAAAAAAAAAACTTATAAAATAAATAGTTATTCGAAATGTTTACTTCTAAAAAAAAATTATTTTCTCATCAAATTATAATTTGGTTAACATTTTTATTCTTTTTCAACTCAAAAATCTTTTATGCTTGATGATTCTACTCTTTTGCTGATTTTTTTTTTTTTTTTTTCTTGATGAATTTAATTCATTTTGATTGAAAATTAATTTTTTAAGTTGAAAAAACATATATTTTGTTAAAAATTCTACTTTTTTGGTCGAAAGTTATTTTTCTTGGTGAATAATTTTGCCAAAAATTAATGTATTTTGTTAATAAGAAAAAAGAAATACAATTTTTTACATGAGCTTCTTTTTAATTTTCTTGAATTTCTTTCAATTATTTTTATTTCTTTGAATTATTTTCAATTCTCTTGAATTATTTTTTATTTCATTAAATTTATTTTTAATTCTCTTGAATTTCTATAATTTTTGTTTATTCTTTGAAACATTTTTAATTTTTGATATTACTTTTGAGTCTCTTAAATGCCATTGAATTTATTTTATTTTTTTTTATTTCTTTTGAATTCTCTTGAATTATTTTCCACTTTCTTGCGTTTTATTTGAATTATCTTAAATTCCATTTAATTCTGTTGAATCCTTCTGCATTTTCTTAAATATATTCTCAATTCTCTTCATTAATTAAAATTATTCTGAATATTTTATTTTATCTTGAATTCACCTTGAATAATTTTTTATTATTTTGCATTTTCTTGAACTTTTTTTAGTTTTGTGAAATTCCTTTAAATCCTGTTGAATTCTCTTGAATTATTTTGAATTCTCTGGAATCATTTTGCCTGTTTTAAATTATGTTGAATTCTTTTGAATTGTTTTCATTTCTCTTGAATTATTTTGCATTTTCTTGAAATTATTTTTATTCTTTAAAATTTTCGTTTTTCTTGAATTGTCTTGCAATTACTTAAATTTTTTCTCTATTTTCTTCAATTCTTCAAATTCTTTTGAATACTTTTAATTCTCTTGAATTTTTTTGCACTGTTTGAATTTTCTTTTAATTCTTTTAAATTAATTTTTATTATTTTGTTGAATTTTTTTGCATTTTCTTAATTTTGCTTCTTTATTCTCTTGAGTTCTGTCTCATTCTTTGAAGTCTTGAATTATTTTGTATTTTCTTGCATTTCTTTTTAATTCTCTTGAATTTATATTAATTTTTTTTTATTCTTTGAATTATTTTTAATTTTTGAAATTCTTTTGTGTCTCTTAAATTTCATTAAATTATTTTTATTCCTTTCACTTTTTTCGAATTATCTTGAATTCCATTTCATTCTGTTGAATTCTTTTGCATTTTTATCAATATATTCTTAATTCTCGCCATTAATTAAAAGTATTCTAAATATTTTATTATATCTTGAATTCACCTTGAATTATTTTGCATTTTCTAGAACTTTTTTCAGTTTTGTAAAAATCCTTTAAATCCTGTTGAATTCTCTTTAATTCTTTTGAATTCTCTTGAATCATTTTGCCCGTTTTGAATTCTTTTGAATTGTTTTCATTTCACCTGAATTATTTTGCATTTACTCGAACTTATTTTTATTTCTTAAAATTT
Source organism: Andricus grossulariae (assembly GCA_011634705.1). NCBI lineage: Eukaryota > Metazoa > Arthropoda > Insecta > Hymenoptera > Cynipidae > Andricus > Andricus grossulariae. The sequence continues at coordinate 75,853,029 of JAABKJ010007545.1, read as the reverse complement.
TCTTGAATTTTCTTGAATTTTTTTGAATTTCTTCTTTATTTTCTTGAGTTCTTTAAATTCTTTCTAATAGTTTTAATTATTTAGATTTTTTTGCACTGTTTGAATTTTCTATTGAATCTCTTGAATTAATTTTGAATAAGGTTGAATTTTCTTGAATTATTTTGGATTTTCATGAATTTTTTTTGAATTCTCTTGAATTCACCTTGAATTATTTTTTATTATGTTGAATTATTTTGGTATTTTCTTGAATTTATTTTTAATTCTCTGAAATTATTTTGAATCTTCCTGAATTTCTGTTGAATTCTTTTGAATTCGCATTGACTTATTTTAAATTTTCATTAATTTTTTCTCAATTCTCTCGAATTCTTAAAATAAACAATACTCTAGAAATTTAATTTCTGCAATCAATTCAACTATTTTTTATTCGAAAATTGAAATATTTTTTTGTTGAAATATTGATTATGTAAATAAATAAATTTATAAATTAAGTAGTTACTCAAAATTTTTATTTTGTACTAAAAATGAGTATTCTCCCCCTTAAATAAAAAAACTAGAAGCGCGCGTAGATTACAATATTCACTATGCTAAAAAAAATTGTTTTTTCTTATGCTTTCAATTATTTTGCATTTTCTTACATTATTTTCATCTTCTTGAATTTATTTTTAATTTTCTGGAATTCCTTTCAATTATTTTTAATTCTATGAATGTTTTTTAATTGTTTTGATTTCATCTAAATTCTTTTAATTCATTTTAATTCTCTTGAGTTCTTTCTCATTCTTTGAAGACTGAATTATCTTGAATCAGTTTGTATTTTCTTGGATTTATTTTCAATTCCCTTGAATTTCTTTCAATTTTTCTAATTCTTTGAATTATTTTTAACTCCTAGAATTCTTTTAAATTTCTTTAAATTATTTTTATTTCTCGAATTATTTATGATTATTTGGCTTTTTTTTTACTTTTTTTAGTTTTGTGAAATTCTTTTAATTCCTGTTGGATTCTTTTTAATTCTTTTGAATTCTCTTTAATCATTCTGCCCCTTTTAAATTCTTTTGAATTGATTTCATTTATTTTGAACTATTTTGAATTTTCTTGAACTTATTTTTATTTCTTAAAATTTTAGATTTTCTTGAATTGTCTTGCAATTTCTTGAATTTCTTCTTTATTTTCTTGAATTCTTCTAATTCTTTTTAATATGGTTAATTCTCTTGAAATTTTTGCACTGTTTGAATTTTTTTTAATTCTCTTGAATTCTTTGAATTATTTTGAATTCTCTCGAATTCATATAAATTCTTTGAATTCTTTTAAATTCTCCTGAATTCTTTTGAATTTTTCAAAGACTTTTGATCTTAGTCGAATTCCTGTAAATTTCTTATATTTCATTGAATTCTTTTGCATTTTCTTGAATTTCTTTTCAATTATTTTGAATTTCTTTTAATTTTTTTTTCATTCTTTTCATTATTATTAACTCTTGGAATTCTTTTTATTTCTTTGATATTTCTTTAAATTATTTTTATTTCCTTCACTTCTTTTCAATTTTCTTGAATTCCATTAATTTCTGTTGAATTCTTTTGCATTTTTAAAAATATATTCTTAATTCTCTTCATTCATTTAAATTATTCGGAATATTTTATTTTATCTTGAATTCACCTTGAATTATTTTGCATTTTCTTGAACTTATTTTTATTTATTAAAATTTTAGAGTATTTTTAATTGTCTTGAAATTTCTTGAACTTCTTCTTTATTCTCTTGAATTCTTCAAATTCCTTCTCATATTTTTATTTCTCCTAAATTATTTTGCACTGTTTGAATTTCATTTTAATCCTCTTGAATTCATCTTGAATTATGTTGAATTTTCTTGAACTATTTTGGAATCTCATGAATTTCTTTCTAATTCTCTTGAATTCGCCTTGAATTATTTTTTATTGTGTTGAATTATTTCGAATTTCCTCGAACTTATATTTATTTTTAAAAATAAACTAAACGTTTTCATTTTATATTAAAAATTAGTTCAGTTCTTTTCAATTATTACTTGAAATATTTCGAACTGTCTTGATTTTTTTTTATTTTCATGTATTTTTTCTCTCTTGAATTCTTTTTAATTTTTAGAGCTCGATCTAATTCTTTCGAATTTTCTTGAATTGTATTGCATTTTCTTTAACTTCCTTTCAATAATTTTGAATCCCTTCAAATTATTTTTATATCTTTGAATTCCGTCGAATTTAATTGAATTTTTTGTCATCTTCAACTTGAATTTACATTAAATTATTTTTAATTCTCTCGAATTTAAGGTGCATTATTTTGTATTCTTTTGATTTTTTGTCTTCAATCTTTTGAATTCATCAAATTCCTGATTTTTTTCTCTTGAATTCTCTTGAATTTCTCTTAAATTCCCTAAAATTATTTGCAATTCTGCTTAATTCTTCTGAATTCTGTTGAATAATTTGGAATACTTTTGAATTCTGTTGAATTCTTTTGAATTTTGTTGAATAATTTTGAATTCTGTTCAATAATTTTAAATGTTGTTGAATTGTTTTGAATTTGGTTGAATACTTTTGAATTCCGTTGGATCATATTGCAATATTTTGATTTTTTTTTGTATTCTGGATATTTTTCTTTTGAATTCTTTTGAATTCTCTTGAGTTTCTCCTTCATTCCCTAAAATTGTTTTAAATTCTGCTGAATTCTTTTGAATTCTGTTGGGTACTTTTGAATTCTGTTGAATACATTTGAATTCTTTTGAATACTTTTGAATTCTGTTGAATACTTTTGAATTGTTTTCAATTTTCTTTAATTCTTTTGAATTCTGTTGAACTATATTACAATATTTCTTGAATTCATCTTGAATTATGTTGAATTTTCTTGAATTATTTTGGAATTTCATCAATTTCTTTTTAATTCTCTTGAATTCTTCAAATTCTTTTAAATATTTTCAATTCTATTGAATTCACCTTAAATTATTTTTAATGCTTGTGAATTATTTTACATCTTCATGAATTAAGTTTGAATTCTCTTCAATTATTTTGAATCCTCCAGAATTTCTGTTAAATTCTTATTTTGAATGTTGGTTAATTTTTTCTCAATTGTCTCGAATTCTTGAAAAGAATTTAATACTCTAGAAATTACATTTCTGGAATAAATTCAAATTTTTTTTCTGTAAAATTAAAATTTTTTTTGGTTGAAATAATATTTATGTAAAAAGATAAATTTATAAACTACGTAGGTACTCATAATTTTTATTTTGTATTAAAAATTAGTATTTACCCCCCTTGAATTCTTTTAAATTATTACTTGAAAATTTTTGAGGTCTCTCGAATTTTTTTGTATTTTCACGTATGTTTTTCTCCTAAATTCTTTTTAATTTCTTGAATTCGCTCTTATCCTTTCAAATTCTTTTGAATTGTATTGCATTTTCTTGAATTTCCTTTCAATTATTTTGAATCCCTTTGAATTATTTTTATTTCTTTGAATTCCGTCCAATTTAGTTGAATTTTTTGTCATCTTCAATTCTTTTGAATTCGTCGAGTTGTTCACAAAATTTTTAATTCTCTTGAATTTATCTTGAATGCTTCTAAATTGCCTTTGAACCTGACGTGATGGAGGTAAATAGACCTCGGATTCGTATTCAGCGCGTCAAAATACATAAGGATAAAGTGGTCAAATCAAAATTTCAAAAAAAAAGTTTATCTTCGACAAGATAGTTATATTTTCAAACAAAAAGATTAATTCTGAATGAAAAATGTGATATTTGATATTTCAATCAAAAAATATTTTTATTTGAAATAAAAAACAGTCTTATTCATCAAGAAAAGAAAAATTTGCAACAAAATAGTTGAACTCTCAACAAAAAAAGATAAATTCTCAAACATTTGTATTTTTAACCAAAAAACATTAAATAATCTCCAGAGGAGACGAATTTTCGACGAAAAAGTTAATTTTCAACCAAATAATTGAATTGCCAACCAAAAAATTGTGTCTTTATCAATCTAGTTCAACTTTTAACCAAGTAGTTGTGTTTCCAACGAAAAAAGATGAATTCTCATCAAAAAATGTAATAGTTGATATCTTAATCCCTAGTTGAATTCTCGACCAAAAAGATTAATTTTCAACCAAGAAGATCAATTTTCCACCAAAAAAGACAACTTTCTAACAAACAAGTGAATTTTCAACCAAAAAGGATGAATTGTCACCGAAAATTATAATAGTTCATAATTAAACAAAAATATTTTAAATTTATAATGAAAAAGATTTGAAAATTTTAGGAGAAATGTATTTTTTTGTCCTGGGAAACCTAGAAAAGTCCTGAATTTTTGTTATAGACACACTGAACTAGACACTGCGATTTTCACATTATAATTTGAGATTTTGATATTGCAGGAAAGAGGAGTGCCTGTGCCAAAGCCAGCTTTCAATGGACCTAGTGCCTTCGTTCCGACCTCAGAGGTAAGTTTTAAACCAACCCACACATAAAAAATAAATTACCGGCTAGTACTTCTTTTGTTCGCAAAAGTGGAACAGTGTGCATCATACAAAGTTATAAACACAATAATCAGGTCGCTCAAATGCAGAAATTACTAAAACTGATCAGTATCAACAGTTTCTCCTTATATCCGCGCAGCAATTTCATAATAATTGACAAACAAGCCGAATAACATTCAGAGAATATTTACTCAAGTACTAAATTACATAGCATTATGCTTTTGCTCAATTCGAAGATAATACGGCATTCAGAAAGTAAAACGTTTATAAGTTTATATCAAACCTCTTTGAAACTTTTATGAAAATAATATTAGATTTAGAGATTAAGATTTCGGGTATTTTTGGTGTCTCCTGAAAGGACATGATTTTTAATGAAAAAATTTTTAAACTTACAAAGAAATTTTATTTTGACAATGTTTTTTGCAATTTAATTTTTCTGCTATCCAGGGCGTCTACTAGGATGGTTCAAGAAACATCAGGTTTGGAATTTCCGAAATGTTTATGCACCATTGCATTCCTATGAAAAAAATTGCATCGTTTTTTTTCAGAATTTTTAATTAATGTTTAGAGGTGGCGCAAAGCTGCTAAAGTTCAGTAGTTTTAAATCGGAAAGGAAGCACTTTTTGCCAAGTTTTTTTTTCTGGACACTAATCTGAAACCCACCTTTTAATAGCTTTATAGTCTAAAGTCGTCAAACAATTTATGGTTATACTATCTGTCTACCTGGGATTGGCGTAAGAGCTTACTGGCTACCCTTTTTCGAAACCATTTCTTTTCCCCTAGTAGTAAAACTTGGTAGGTACTTATGATGGTCGTAATGATTACGTTTTTTTTTCAAGAAAAGCACCTGAAGGAAAAAAAACTCAAATTGCTCGACTTTCAATACGATATTTTCCCCTCCTATTATCAAGCTATCTCTTCAACTTTTTCAGTATCTGTTCCTGATAAAGTAAACTTTCGTCAAGTGCAAATTTCAAATAAAAAAATTATATAGATGAATCAAAAATATAAATACATAGATATAGGTCTCTGAAAAGTGTCAAAATGACAATATTCAACATTAAATTACAGCTTCAAATATCGATGGCTCCACTGCAGAGTGCTCCAGTTCTGGTTCAGTCCGTATACTACTCCAGGTTTTTCTTTATGCGTATGCAGGTCTAAATCACTTTTGGTAAGTTTCTCGGGAGAGCAGATTAAAGTTTAAAATGTTTTTAAAATTCAAAAATATGGTACAAAATAATGAAAACGGTATTCATAGATAGCTTTAGTTTTTACCTCAATACTGTCAACAAACATTTTCCAATAACATGTTTGATAGTATGATAAAAGTTATAATTAAGCAACGATTTTTCCCTAGGGTAAGTCACTTTGATTATTATTTCAAGTAATAAATAGAATTAACACCACATTTATCTAGAAGTAGCATACTAAGTAATGAGAAATGTTTCTTTATTAAAATATTGCCACATTCATATACGTTTCATATATTTGACATGCTTTTCTCCTACAATTTGTAGGTTTATGTCATCCCATTCACATTATTTATTGAAAAGGTTGTGGAATTTAATTTTTAAATATAATATATTACACTGAAAACTTAAGTCTTCCCACATTCCACACTGCTTTCAATCATTACTTCGTACATGTATGTTTGCAGTCCTGCTTATAAATTTCTCGACTTGAATTAGGGCAGTCTAGTTATGAAATTGAAAAAGTAACCAATTTTGTTTTTTTATTATATTCATCTTTATTATTGCAGAGAATTGTATAATATTTCACCAGACGAAGCAAAATGGTCTATTCATTCATGCTATCATAAAAACTCTAATTTGAAAAAATGAATTAGAGCTGTGTATAGACAGAACACGAGTTGGAGCTGTGTATGCACTGAACCAGAACTGGAGCTCTCTGTAGTGGAGCCGTCGATATAAAGTTCTTTTAGAGTACTCTTTTTGAAAATCATTTTCAGCATGTCATAAAACAGTTTTCGAATGGGCGTCAATATTTTAAGGTGCTTAAAAGAGAAATGAAAGAAGTGCTTTTTCCCATGCTAATTCGTGATTAGCCCATAAGAACTAAAAACGCTTTGCGCCATCTCTAAATATTAATTAAAAATTCTACAAAAAAACTGTGCTATATTTTTTCTCCATAGAAATGCAATGGTGCATAAACATTTCGAAAAATCTAAACCTGATGTTTTTTGGACGTCTACCTTATCTGGAAACCTGGGAAAACCTGGGAATGTCACGGAATTTTTTTAAGTCATGAATTTTTACGAGGGCGTGCCTAATTTGTTTCAAAATTGCAATATAAAATTCAATAACAATGATCTTTATTTGTAAAAGTAGCTTTATATTACTGTATATACCTATGCTGTTGAAAATTCGTTTTTTTGCTTTGAAATTAATTTCTTAAATTGAAATTTTAACTATTCTATTTTTGGTTGAACCTTGATCGTTTTTGACTGAAAATTGAAGTACCTGGTTGAGAATTGATGTATTTTGTTGACAATTTTTCTTTCCAGTAGAATATTATCTTCTAGGAATCTAGGTAGAAAATTCATCATTTTGCTTGAAAATTTAACAGCTTGGTTTGCAATTTTTTCTCTCTGTTAACTGAAAAATCGTTCTTCTTTGAAAATTGAACTTATGCTGAAAAGCCATCTTTTTTGGTTGCATTAAACTATTTTTGATTGAAAAATAAATTCTTTTTTGGTTTAAATATCAGCTACTACATTTTTCGTTCGGAATTCATATTTTTTGTAATGAAAATTTAATGACTTAGTTGAAAGTTAAATTCTTTTGTTAAAAATTAATTATTATTACTTGAAGATTCATCATTTTGATTGAAAATTCATCTCTTTGGTTCGGAGTGTAATTGTTTTGTTGAAAACTTTTTTTTTTTTTGGCTGACAATTAATTTTTTTACTGAAAAGTTAACTATTTTTTTGAACATTTGTTTCTTGTTTGGTTGAAAATTAATTTTTTGAAACTGAGAATTTAACCGTTCCAATTCAATATTTTATTATTCTTATGAAAAATTCATCTCTTTGGCTGAGCATTATTTTTTTTAACTAGAAATTTAACTATTCAATTTTTGATTGAACAAATATCTTCTTCATTTGAAAGTTTGTCTTCTTTGGCAGAAATTGATCTTCTTGGTTGAAAATTAAACTTTTTTGTTTAAAATTCAACTATTCCAGCTGAAGATTCATCCTTTTAGTTGAAAATTCATCACTTTGTTGGAAAATGTAACTATTTGTTTCTAAATTAGTTTTTTTTTTGTTGAATTTTTTTAAAACTAAAAACGTAACTTGAAATTATATGTTTCATCATTTTTATTGAAAATTCATCTCTTTTGTTGAATATTAATTTTTTTAACTAAAAATTTAACTATTCAATTTTTGGTTGACAGTTTATCTTTTTTAGTTGAAACTTCATGCAGTTTTTTGAAAAATCGTCTTTTTGGGTAGAAAATTATTCTTTGTGGTTGAAAATTCAACTATTTAGTTAACAATTCATCTATTCTGTTGAAAATGCAATATTTTTACTTGAAAAATTAGAAATTTGAAGTACAAAAAGATAAAATAAACATTTGTTTGAATTATTATTCAAATTCATGAACTTTCGTGGCAAATTCAAGAAAAGATTAATTATATATTTAAGATTATTACATTATTAAATTAATTCATGGTGCTAATATATTCAAGAATATCTTGTAAAATAATTTACCAAAGCTTTCTAAATTAAACATATTTATTGAATGCCTAGAAACTGAAAAAAAAACATTATTTATAATAAACTCGCGAAACTGTATACAATTACTCATATTCCGAGTCGATTGGCTCCGTAATATAAAAAATTAGACGTGGAAAACACCTGGAATTGTCAGGGAATTTTTTTCAAGGATTTTAGTAGGCATCTGCTATCGCTTATTACTAATTTTGAAAAAAACGGCCGAATTTTAGCAAATGATGGAGAAAAAATTCTCTACATCTTTACCGTTTCCAATTTTAAAAGAAATTTTTTTTATAGTTGAATTCGTTAACACAATTTCATAAACAGAAAAATGACTTTCTGAACAAACAACTGTATTTTTAAATTATTGACTCATTTTCAAATTTTGAAACAGGAAAGTTACAAGGAATGTTTTTCCTGGAAAAATAAGACATGATTTATTCAAATTCAACCATTTTTTTTCAAATTGGCAAGAAGCGACAGTAAAAAAAATTCAACTACAAAAACTTTTGTTGAAATCATTATTTTTAGATAGTTTGAACTTAATTAAATAAAAAAATAATGTTTTTTCTTTCATAAGACATAACTGATAATATCATTTCAATTCTTTAAATCATAGAAAATTTGTTTTTTTCAGACCTGATTTTTGGCACAACTACCTTAAAGTATCGAAATTAAAATTTGGAAAAATCTAAATTAAAGCACTTTAAGTTTGTAAGGATCCAAATTAAAGGAAATTCGACTTTGATAGCACTTCAGACATAAATCACTACAATTGTAAAGTACAACAATTTTAGAGTTTTAATATTTTTTCAATCATCAAAATTAAAATGAACCTCAACTTTGAAACTTATGAAGAATTTTGGACTAATGGTTTCGAATTTCGAGATGGCTTTTTCTAAAATAAATCCAAATATTTTTCTGATTCAAAAGATATTTTCGAGGAGATTCTAAATTAATGGAAATTCAAATTCATCAGTATACAGATTTTCAAAAAAAATTTCTTTTAATTTCGAATGTTTCATGAAATGTAGTAACTTTTCATTTTACAACATTAAAGTCGTTTAATGTATTATCGTTTGACCAAGACTTTTATAATAATATTCTGTCCATATTTGCAAAAAACTACAAAAAATGATTAAAAGCAATAACACTTTGTTCCTTGCACTTTGTAAGTAGTTTAATCAAAAGTTCACTTGCGATATAAATATCACTTCAGCAGATGCTAATTTTACAACCCAAAAATTTGCATGAAAAACAAAACAATTAGAGGCAATTTAAATCTGGGCCAGTGAAACTTGAACTTCGTGCGGTAAATATGAACTATCTCGAGACCTTTGGTTGATGGCCGTCGGTAAAGCGGACTAGCCATTCGTCGATAATATTTATTAATTTTTTTTTTATTATTTACCATATTCGATTCACTTACTTTCATATTGCATAATCTACTATTTTATTTAACAATATAATATTAGGAGAAATTAAATAATTTTCTGTTTTTATGTGTAGAATCCTCTACTACCGACAGCAAGTTTGTCGTCTACGTTTATATCGACTTTATATACCTTCGAGTTATCAAAGTGAAGCATTTCGATAATAAACATCGCCTGAATATAAAAATCAAACAAAATTAAATTTTTTATTCGTTCTCTAAAAATCAGTATTTCACCAATGTTTCGGCCTGAGCAGATCGTTATATGAGATTTTAAATTTAATTAGAAAGTCAAATATTCATTTCCTTGTATCTTTGGATTCTGGAAAATTTTGTTGAAATTTATCAAATTTTCAAGTGTCTTTTTGTTTAACCTAGGAAGTAAATATCAGATATTAAAAGTGTGTTCATTGATCGATAGATGGCACAACTTACTAGTGATGCTTTTCAAGTTTTCGCGTGTGGTAGGTGATTCAAAAAAAGTTAAAGTTAAATTAGCAAAATTAAATTTATAATTTTACATATAATAAAAATATTCAAAGTTGTTTTCTATATAGAACAAATATTCACTTTCCTATACTGACTTGATGAATAATTTTTCAAATAGAAATAGGAGCGCGAGAAGTCTTCATTTTAATGACCGAACAACCTTCGAAAAATCTATTTGAGACTTCACACTCTTTCTCCTGCTCGTATCTTTTCCCCTTTTTTAAAGAATTCCCCCCCCCCTGTTTTCAAGAAAATTAGCCTTTTTATCGTTTTTCCGCTTAAATGATAACTAAATTCATAGAACCCAATAATAATATGCAACTATTTTCGGTTGAAAGTTAAGTATTTTTAATTCAAATGTCCAGAAGAAGTTCAGAATTCATCTCTTTTGTTCGGAAATTAGTCTTTTTAGATTGGAAATCCATCTTTTGGTAGAAAAATCATATTTTTTAGGTGAAAGTGAATTTTTTCATTTAAAAGTCTACTTTTATATTTTTGGTTACAGAATTTATCTTTTTTGGTTAAAAATTTGAATATTTTGTTGAAAATTTAATTATTCTATTGAAAATTCAATTATTTTCTTCAAAAGTTATGTCTTTTGGTTGAAAAGTCATATTTTTTGTTGAAAATTAATTCTTTTTATTTGAAAAGTTTACTATTATATTTTTGCTTCAGAATTCATCTCTTTTGGTCAAAATTTTTACTATTTGGTTCAAAATTTGATTACATTGTTCAAAATTCAACTTTTTGGTGCAAAAGTCATCTTTTTTATCGAAAATGCCACTGTTTTATTGAACATTCGTCTTTTTGGATAGAAAATTAGTCCTTTTGGATTGAAATTTCTTGTTGTGATAGAAAAGTCGTATTTTTTGGTTAAAATTTCATATTTATGGTTAAAAATAAATTTATTTTGTTCGAAAAATTGATGTTTTTAAGTTGAAAATTAACGTTTAGGTTGAAAATTCATATTTTCGGGTTGAAAATTCAACTATTTTCTAGAGAATTCTCCTTCTCAGTTTGAAAATTCAAGATTTCGGTTAAAATGTTGTGCCTCTCTTGATAAGAAAATCTTTCCTGTTTGAAAACCCAACTCTTTTGTTGAAAATTCGTCGTTTTTGTTCAAAAATTCATCTGTTTTGGTAGAAATTTCATCATTTTTGGATTAAAATGCAACTGTTAGGGTAAAAATTAATTTTTTGTTTGTGGAAATTCATCTTTTTCGTTGAAAAATCAATTGCTTTATTGAAAGTTGAACTTATCTGTTAAAATTCATTTTGCTAGTTGAAAATTCGTCTCTTTGGTTGAAAGTTCGTATCTTTTTGTTAAAAATTAATTTTTTCAACTGAAAATTTAACCATTCCATTTTTGGTTGAAAATTTTACTTTTTTAGTTGAAAATTATTTATTTAGTTAAAAATTAAACTTTTTCGTTGAAAATTTAACTACTTGGTTGTAAGTTAAACTCCTTTCTTAAAGATTAATTATTTTTGTTAAAGATTAGTCATTTTACTTTCAAATTCATCTCTTTGATTGAAGAGTTAACTATTTTCTAAATAATTTGATTTTTTGGTGGAAACTTATTTTTTTTCGAACTAAAAATTTAACTGTTCCAGTTAAACATTTATTACTTTAGTTGAAACATATCTTGCGGTAGAAATTTTATCTCTTTGGTTAAAAATGTTACTATTTTTTGGTTGTAAGTTAATCCTTTTTGGTTGAAAAGTTCATTATTTTGTTAAAAATTAAATTTTTTTATTAAAAAGTCTTTTTTTTGGTAGAATATACGACTGTTTTATTCAATATATTCTTCTTTTTGGATATAAAATTCATCTTTTGGTAAATAGTAATTTTTTTTGGTTGAAAAGTCATCTTTCTTGATTGAAAATGAATTTTTTAATAGAAAATCCATCTTTTCGGGGTTAAAAGTGAAATATTTTCTAAATCATTCGACTTTTTAGCTAGAAAACTCAACTCTTCTGTTGAAAATTCATACTTTTTATAGAAAAATCGACTATTTTTCTAAAACGCAACATATTTCGACTTAAAATCTTAGAAATATGGTTCATACATTAATGTTATTTAAAAAAATGTATTTCCCTATTTTCTTGAAAAATCATCATATTTGCCGTGTTTTCAGGTTATTGTGAGCTATGAAGTCTGCGATTTTTACTTTTTAAATTCAGGATAATAATTTTAGTAAAAAAGATTAAAGAAAAAGATAAATGGAGTTGTTTTTCAGAGTTCCAAATTATTTTAAAAAGTTATCCTTGTTTTATTTATAGATTTATTTGACTGAACAGTTATTTTGATTAAAAAAGGAATAAAGTTGCTATAAATAAAATGGAATCACACTGTCGACTGTCCAGATTAAGAAGGTCTATTTCCTGCAGAATCTCTTGAAAGGTATTGCACCTTTTTTTCTCTATTTTTTTGGTCTTGATTTCTCTGTGGACTCTATACGAACTCGACAAGTAACTAAAGAGTCTCAGGAGATTTACACTCATAGGAGCTACAATAAACAATGTGAAAGAAGATTAATTTTATTCTTAAATTCGCAGAAAACTCTTGTTTTTAATTAATAATGAAAAGCCTTTGTAAATAATCTATTGTTAGAAAAAATGGCTAGTTTTTGCTATTTTCAGATTTCTACCTAGAAAATGCTAAAAGAGTTCCGGAAAATAGATTTTTTCACTAAAAATAAGAAAATAAAGTTTGCAAAAGCATTTCATGTACCTGTTTAGTAGGATGGGCCGAAAAAACACAAAAGGATTAGATAAATTGGTTTCATTCATCCATTCATTCACTGAAAAGTTTCTTTTGTGGCATTACGAACAAACTAAAAAAAATTCAAATAATTTCTCACCATTGTGCAAGTTTATATCAAAGTTTCAAATGTTTAATTTTTTAAATATTTTCATATGTCATTTTTGTCTATTTTCTTTTGGATAAAGTTTATGGAACTAAATAACCTTAGACCGAAAAAAAATAAGAAACGAATTTTTCATCAAAATATAATACTGAAAAAAATGACGAAAAATGCAATTTTGTTCATTTGTACCCGAAGTTTAAAAAAAAATGTTTTTTCTTTATGTTTTGACGCTCTTTTCATTAAACAACGGAAGCACGTACCTTTTTTTTAGGTTTCAAGCCATTTTTACACAAGATAGGTAAAGATCCGTTCACATACCCTGAAAAAAACGGTTAAGATATTCCAACTAAACTTCTAGCTGGGACAGCTAAACCTTTTTTTTTACTGTAGGATCCGTAATAAATATCGAAATATATTATTTCAAAAATGTCGAAATATGGAGGCAATGGCTCGAATATGGCACACCAACTCCTTTTCGATGGTTTGCTGGGGCTCTACGAACCATAATTGAATGAATTCGAAAGGTTATTGAATAACCTTTCGAATAGCATGGTTGATTTTTTCACATCACTAGCGGTTCTTTTTTAAATAAGGATTTTCCAAAAAACGAGGTTTTCGAAAAACGAAAAAAGGTGGCCGAATGTGGCACACCTAGAAAAAAATTAAAATACACGAAAAATAAGCAAGTCAACGATATGAAAATATTTGTTAATATAATTTTTGAAGAGTACAATGTGTAGCGAACTTTTTATTATTTAAATTATTTAAGGCTTACCTGAAATGAACTCAAAGATGACCGTTTATATATTTCTTTATCTCACGCTTGCAATAATGTACATCGAACAATGAAACTTACAATTTTTTCTACTATACTGAAGAGCTTTCAGCTCCCACTATTACTAACAGAGTACGTGTTTTAGTTAATTTATACTTAAATTTGAAAACAATTTTTTTTATTTTTTTGATGTTCTTTTTAATAACTAAAGAAACACATAGATATTTTGAAGCTTTAAACCAATTTTTTTCTATTTTTACGGATCCTGTGCAAACGGAATTTTTTTAATCTTTTGTAAAAATGTCTTGTGTTTTAGGATCCGTAAAAAACATTTTAAAAAAAGATTTATTTGAGACTTAAAAATATGTGCATCTACTTCCATAAACTTTATGAAAAATAATTGGAAAAGAAATTTGCTTCATACGAAAAAAATGAACAATTTGAAAATTTTCAATCGACTTGCCCAATGGTTAGAAATTTTTGTTGAATTTGTTCGTAATGCCACGGAGAAACTTTGCAGGACTAATGAATCTAATCATCTTGAGTTTTTTTTACTCACCCTACCGTTTAGTCGGTAAATATTACTTGCAAGCAAACATATAAATTGTTTCAAAAAATTTTAATTTCCTTCTAAAACTTCGAGATTCAAAAACATTCATGACGATCTTGTCCTTCGGCTTTTAGACTCAGCAACTCATCGTTATTTCTACGGAAGAAGAGAAAAAAAATAGTGCGACAAAAGTCAATAGTCGGCGAAGTCAATTATTTCTGTATGAAATATTATATCTATATTCTCACCATTATATAGAACTAATGTCTGTGCTAACAATGTGCTTCTTTGACTTATTTATTTTAGTTGTCCAGCTTTTTCGTTAGTTAATTTATCGATTTAAGTAGGCGAACTTGATTTTATGAAAAATGCAACATACTAATTTATGGAGGATAATATATAAACCTTTTTGTTGTTTAATTTTAAAGTTGAACTTTAATTTTTATTATAATTAACGGACGACAAATTTTAGTGTGCGATTGAGCGATTCTGATTAATGTGCATACTTTGATTGTAAATCGAGTTTTACAATGTATGCTATTAAAATGGATGGTGAGTTTAAATAATTAATTAATCCTAATAAACTGATAATAAGCGTATAATTATATAAATGAAATAAATAATAAATTTATTTTATTGATATTAGGTTACTATTTCAAACTTTGATTTAATAACTGCAGTTTAGAACGTTTTTTTAAAAGGAAAAATTCAAATTATCAGATGAAGCTCATGTTTTACTAATAAAATCCGTTTTTTTATTTGTCTCCAATACTGAATTTTTATTCATTACAATAGTCAAAAATAAAGTAAATGAACTTGAATCTCGAGAGGAAAACAGGGTCGTCGTAGGAAAACGTAAAAATGAGGAAAAAGTCAGGGATTTGAAAAAAAGCAACCAAGTCTCAGGAAATTTCTATGAGAAGCACTTTAAATAACTGTGAATGGTAATACATTGGAAATTTTAATTAAAAAAATTATATTTTTAAAATGGTACCAAGATTGAGATTTACTTCTTTGAATATTAATGGTCAGAGAAAATGCAAAATTGGTCAGAGAAAAATGAGGGAAAAATAAAAAATAATTTATTTGCCTTGTATTTATATATGTATTTTTTTGCATTTACTTCCTCCTGAAGATTATATTTATTTAAAAATTTTATTATTTGGCTGAAAATTCAACAATTTTCTTAAAAAGTTATCCTTTTTGGTTGAAAATTCAACAATTTTGTTTAAAAGTTATCTTTTTTGGTTGAACATTCGTCTTTTTGGGTTGAAATATCTACTATTACATTATTCGTTGAATATTCATCTTCTTTGGTTAAAAATTGAACTACTTGGTTGATGCTTGAACTACTTTGTTAAAAAATCATTTTTGTTGTTGTTAAAGATTCATTATTTTAATTGAAAATTCATCTCTTTGGTTAAAAATTGGTTGGTTTTGTGGTTTGAAATTTTTTTTTTCACTGAAAATTTACGTATTCCAGTTGAAGATTCAGCATTTTAGTTGAAAACTCATCTCATTGGTTGAAAGTTTAACTTTTTCGTTAGAAATTAATATTTTAAATTGAAAATTCAATTACATTGGAAAAAGTTGAACTACAGTGTTAACATTTTATGTATTTGGTTATATATATGTATATATTGTTGGTTTAAAATTTTCTCTTCTTTGGTTAAAAATACAACTGTTTGGTTTAAAATTACCTTTTTTGTTGAAAATTCATATATTCGGGTTGAGAATCCAACTATTTTCTAGAAAAATCCTCTTTTGGCTTGAAAGTTCAACTATTTGGATGAACTTTTTTTCGCTCTTGATTGAAAAATTTTTATCTGCTGAAAATTCACCTTTTCGGTTGGAAAATTCATCATTTTAGTTGAAAATGTATCTCTTTGGTTGAAAAGTTGACTATTTTGTTGAAAATTTATTTTTTATCATCGAAAATTGATTTTCCTTTACAACAAATTTAACTGCCTCATTTTTAGATTAAAATTGATCTTTTTTAGGTGAAAATTCAAATATTTTGTTAAAACTCTGTCTTTTTTGGTTGAAAATTATTCTTTTTGTTTGAAAATTCGTATTTTTGATTTAAAAATTTATCTCTGTTAGTAGAAATTTAATCTTTTTTCGTTGAAATATCAACTATTACATTTTCTATTGAGAATTGATGTTCTTAGTTTAAAAATTTAACTACTTGTTGGAAAATTCGTTTTTTTTTGTCATCTTTTTTGCTTGAAAATTGAACTACTTGGTTTAAGGTTGAACCACTTTTTTTACAAAAATTATTTTTCTTAAGATTCATCGCTTTAGTTGAAAGTTCATTTATTTGGTTGGAAATTAATTTTTTTAACGGTAAATTTAAGTATTTCAGTTTGAAAAGTATTTGTTAAAAATTCAACTGTCTTCTAAGAAATGCAATTATTTGGTTGAAAATTCAACTTTTTTTGGTTAGAGTTTAATATCTTTTGTTTGAAAATTCTAACATTTGGTAGAAAATTCATCTTCGTAGGTTGAAAGTTCAACCATTTATTAAAAAATTTAATTATTTTGTAGCAAATTTAACTATTTTGATAAATATGCATTTTTTTGGGCGAAGATTCAACTGTCGTGTTGAATAATCGTCTATTTGGACAGAAAATTCGTCCCTTTGAATTGAAAATTCACCTTTTATGGTAGAAAGCTCAACTTTTTGGTTGAAATAAGTAAATAAATTTGAACTTTTTAAATTTTAATCTGAAATATTCTTTCCATCCTTTTGTAAAAGATTCTGCGTTAAAAATTTTACAAGATTAAAATGCGAGTCCTTCAGTATTTATGGTTAGGAAAAAATCAGGCAAAATTCAGGGAATTTTGAAAATGAAATTTTGTGGGAAAAAAACTTTTTTACAAAATAGTGGAATATTTTTAAAAAAGATGGTAAAATTTGAAAAGAAAATGTTTGACATTGATATAGAGATGATGAAACATTCTTGGATTGGATATTCCTAAAACTAAAAAAATGTGATGTTGAAAAATATGATCCCTTTTTCGTATAATAATTTATGTCTTCACATCTTATCTGTTTACACTAAATTCTAAACATATGCTACTCTGTTTACGATTCTGAATTTTTCCTTCACAGAAAGAAATCGTGCTTCTCGGTGGAAACAGTTTTCGCGTTCATCCGACATGATAAATGAAAGGATTTTCAATATCCATTTCGCAAAATGCAATAACTCTAGCATCTTTTCAAATGTGCATATTTTATTTGGTTTAGACAGGAGGAAACCTGTGTCGCCTAAACTGAGAAATATTTGTTTTTCCCTATTTCATACTATAAGTGAAAGATAATGTCAATTCAAGTAATTGTAAACTTGTTCAGTTACCAATGGTAGGCATAATTACATATCATTAAACACCTGCGCAATTTAATTTGCAAATTACATTGTGAGCTTTATTTATTGTGCTAGTTCTATTAGTGGATGCAGTTCCGATGCGTACAAAAAAAGGTAAGTGCAACCTATTAGTAGTTTTCTAATTAATTAAGTGGCAAACTAATTATATGATTTGAGGAAAACATAATTGCAGTTTGAACATTGATTTGTCTGACAATATCTCAATTATGAATTTTGATCGGATTTTGAAAACTTTATAAGAAACTTATATCACGTAAGTTTCGTCTATCAAATTATTTAAAAAAAGATATGCTAATTAGCACCTGTTTCGGTGGCTGAAATTACTTTTCATACTATTATATCATTATTTGTTTCATTTATTTTTTATTATGTAATACTTCATATTACATATCGACGCCTCCATTCCATACTGCTCCACGTCGCGTTTGGGCGGTGTACCGCTCCTCGTCGCGTTTAGTCACTATACCGTCCCACGCCGCGTTTAGTCACTTTACCGCCCTAGGTAAAGTATTAATATTTAATATTAATCATGTATTAATATTTGAGAGAACTACAAAAGGTTTGTTATCTCACAGTACACATTTGAATAATGTTATCGACAAAAATGTCTTATAAAGAAAGAAAAACTAGAAGTATTACTCAGAACACACACTTGTATATATGAATTATTGTACAAATTTTCAACCATAAATCTGATGGAGTTTGCTTTTTTTTTCACATTATTTATTGAAAAGTACTAAATAATTTTAACGTATACATCAATATATTTTTTCAAATCTCATCCAGATTATTTTTATATGTTTTCTATCATACAAATTATTCCTCAGAATATTTATATTAAAAATTTTGTTTTATTTAAAATAATTTGCAGTTGATCTTGTCTTTAATATTTCTTTATGCTTTCGAATGAAAAAAATGGTATTTTCTTCATTTCTTACAATAATTATCAAAGTACTTGCATTTTGAGAAAACAGCACTAATTATTATTAACCTTTTCATATTAGCTAACATGAATTTTGAAAGAAATTGAATGGAAATTTGTAGGCTGAAATCTGAGAAATTTACTACAACCATTTTCATAATTTTCATAAATAGATTCGAGAAGTTAAACCAATCCAGAAATCTAGTGCACATCTTTAATGAAATCTCGTGGATACCTTGTAAATATTTGCAATCCTTTGAATTCGACGGATATTGTAGGGGAGAGTGGGGCTATGCCGACACATTTTTTCAAGTCGTTTTTTATTTGAAAAAAAAAATGATTTAAAAACGTACTAGGTATTGTTGAGTCGAGAATTTCGAACGCTACAAAATTTTGCTTTTTGATTTTAAAGTGCGATGCTTTGTTTATCAATTATTATATAAAAAAGTGAAATGATGGAAAATCTGTAGAGCTAAAAGTCGTGGGGCTAAGGTGACACCCTCCTGGGACTGAGTCGACATTTGACTATAATGTTTGAAGAAAGAAAAGAACACATTTTTAACATTTTTATTATTGTAGCCAACTAAATTCCTCGATCCAACAATGCCTGATACGTCGTCAAACAAAAATTTTTTATATTCTCATCCTATAATGATAAGGTATTAGTTTTATATAAAATTGGACTTCGTCGGTTTTTATCAAATCTTCACGTTTTGAGGCCCTGAGTCAGAAAAAAACGATTTTTGCAAAAGTGTCTGTATGGTGTCGACTTAGCCCCATGCGTCAATTTCGTATATTGGTATCCGAAAAACATTGAAAATCATCGGAAAATCAAAATTTAACAACACGTCCATGTTCAGCACATTTTTTACGTAAGATGAATATATCTTGATTATAGTGGACAATGGTATACAAAAGATAAACACAATTTTCCACAAGCGTCGGAAAAAACTTTTGACCTCCGAAAACACTTTTTATTTCGTAAAATGTTCCATGTCGTGCAGAATTTCACAAAACTCTGTCAATAAAAATGGGGTATTAGGGCCCACTTATATTAAAAAAGCCAAGTTCACGCGGTTTATATTTTTCTTTCAAAAAGCAAGTGTGGGCTTAGCCTCACTGTCAGCTTAGCCCCACTCTCCCCTACATAATTTCTTGAAAGTTCTTTGAAACGATTGAGTTCCTGGAAATCTTAAAAACCTTCAAAACCTATGAAAATTGTTAAAGTCGCTTTAAATTTTCAAAATCACATACAAATCTCAAGTCACCGTTTAAAATACTTGGAAATCCCTTAAAATCTCTAAAACCCGGTTAAAAATTCCTCGAAATCTCTTCAAATCATTAAAACCTTTTATATCTCTTAGAATCCGTTATAATTCCTCAAAATCCATTAAAATCCTTTGAAATCTTTGCAAATCTTTTGAAATCCCCTGGAATCTTTTCAAGTCTCCTTAAACCTCTTTCAATCTTCAAAGTCTCAGTAAAATTCCCTAATATTCTTCAAAATTCGTGAACATACTTCGGTAACGCATGAAATCCTTAAAAATATTTTTAAATCCAGTGAATTATTTTGAAATCTCTTGAAATTCCATAAATTCGTTTAAAAACTATGACAATCCTTGAAATCTTTAAAAATCCCTTATAATCTTTTAAAATCCTTTGAAATCTTGTGAAATCATCGAAATCTATAAAAACGTTAAAATCCTTTAAAAGCCTTTTAAATCCATTGAATTATTTTGAAATCTCTTCAGTCCGTTTAAAAACTATGAAATCCTGTAAATCGCTTGAAATCTACAAAATCCCTTACAATCTTTTTAAATCCTTTTAAATCCCGTGAAATCGTCGAAATCTATAAATTCGTAGAAATCGTTGAAAATCTTTTAAAATTTCGTGAGATCCTTCAAGATTTGTGAACAACCTTCGGTATCGCATAAAATCCTTTAAAGTCCTTTGAAATTCAGTGGATTCCCTTTAAAAATCCCTTTAAAGACAGTGAAAATCCTTCAAATCGCTTGAAATCTGCAGAATCTCATAAAAACCTCTTACAATATTTTTAAGTCCGTGGAAATCCCTTAAAATCTCTAAAAATCTAAAATTTTTGAAACTCTGTGAAAAGTTTCGAAATCTTACCAGACCTTTCAAAATCTTTAAAATCCCTTTAAAATTTACTGAAGTCTTTAAAATCCTTGGGAATCTTTCCGAATATTTTTAAATCCATTACAATTTATTAAAATGCGTTAAAATCTTTTGAAATCCATTAAAATTCCTTGAAATCCTTTATAATATATCAAAAATCTTTCTCTACATTTGAATCAGATGAATTTTTTCCTAGTTTCAATCAGTGATAGATTTCTATCTATGGATCAGTGATTTGTACTGACAAATCAGTGGGTTTTACTGATTCATCAATAAAGATTAACTGATTCATAGCTAGAATTTATTCAGTGATTGAAATTAGTCAAAATTGTGTCTGATCCGAATTGAGAGAGTTTGAAATTCCGTTAAATCTTTTGAAATCTAACGAAATCCTCTACAATCCCGTGATTTATTTTTTAATATTTCAAAATCTCTTCAATTTCCTTAAGATATCTTGAAATCCGCGTAAATCGCTCTTAATTTCTTAAAATCCTTGAAAATCATTCGGTACCCGAGTAAAAATTCTTCGACTTGTTTTCAACTTGAATTGCCCCCAATCGAGACATGCTGAAGTCGAAATGTTCGACTCCAGCATGTCTCCTTATTGAGACTGAGCCAGACTTCAATTTATGTCTTGGAGACAAGTTTCTATGTCTTATCAAGGTACCAAACGAAAGCGAAACCCACTACGTAGGTCTTTTGAGGACAAAAGGGTTCGATACGAGCGAAATAAATAAAAAAAATAAATGAAAGAACCCTATATGCATGAGTGGCAAGAGGACTCACGGTAATAAAGCACCCCAAGGGAACATAATTTACTACATCCACATCGTTGTTCCTGGGTAACGCTAAAAGTAAATAGAACTTATTTAGAAAAAATTCTGCTAATGCCATGCAAGAAAAATAAGGCAAATTGAACACCCCGAAACGTGAGAGGCAAAGGAAGTCTACAGTAAACAATCATAAAAAGTTCCATGTCCACCCAAGAAGTACAGCAAAAATCGCTGGTTTTGTCATTTTTACGCCCACTTTTGCGTTTTTCAGATAAATATGAGCCAACTGGGTTATTCGGACCCCGGATTTGGATTCAGCAACCCCAAAAATATATTGATATGCTTGTTCAGTTTACCGGGCATGAAGAAATTTTTTTTTACAAAAATATACAAGAAAAATTGGCTGTTTTTATCGATTTTACAGCTATTTTTTCGTTTTTCGGAAAAATATGAGCCAACTGGGTTATTTGGACCCCGGATTTGGATTCAGCGCCCCCAGAAACATAAAAATGCTGGTTAAGTCCACCGGGCATGAAGATATGTTTTTTTTTTGTAAAAATATACAAGGAAAATCGCTGTTTTCGTCTATTTTGGAAAAATACGAGCTAACTTGGGTATTTGGTCCACGGATTCGAATTCAACGACTCCAAGAACATATAGATATGCCGGAGTAGTCCGCCGGGCAGACCACTTTTTTTGTGTGCTGGTGAAATTATAGGCAATTTGTGAAACAAGATGCTGTTTTATATAAAATATGGACAACAAAAAATGTCAAAATTTTCACAAAAAAAAAGCTGAACATTTTTTTTAAATTCGATGTTTGACGAATTTCGCTATTTTTAATTTTTTCTTCGAATAATATTTCTTTTTCTTTCATCTTTCATTTGAAAAAAAAAACTTGATGGACCCTCATCTGATTCGCGATTTATGAATATTTGAAGAGCGGCATTCCAGTCAAATGCTTGTACCGCGCAGCAGCTAGGCGGGTGGTGCAGGCATTGTCATTACACAATGCACCGTTTGAACGCTGCAGTCAAGCATTCCTGTTTACTCAATTATTTCTCTCTGTCGCTTAGAATATTTTCACTTAAGAGCAGATTTTTGTATATGTAATTTTTTTGGTGTTGTGTCAGGAGCAGCAGAATATACTTTGCAACGGATTTGATGGTTATTGATCGGTATGAAGGAATGATATCCTCTTATACCATCAATTGTCTGAGCTTTCAAAGAACGATCGATAAGGACTTTCGCATGATTTTGATATTCGCTTGTGGCACAAAAAATGAATTTCACTTTTGGCATAGCGCTGATGGGCTAATCGATTTGGCCAAGAAACATTACCCATAAAGTACCACAACAACACTGGGTTCCATCAAAAATCTGCCAAGATAGATTTTTTAACGTGGAAAGCATCTATGGGAAATCCAAACTGGATTTATGATAGGACGGTCATGTACGGATCAAATATTCAGTTTAAGACAGATCACAGAAAAAAGTTTGAAATTAGGAAAGAAAGTTTTTTGTGCATTTGTTGACGTAGCGAAAGCATTGACAAGGTGGATAGAAGTAAACTTTGAAAAGTGCTAAAAAAGTACGGTGTCAAAGAGACAATAAAAAAAATACATGCAGGTAACAATGCGAGCGTCAGGGTTGTGGTCAAGTGTCTAAGAATGGCCCTCTTCGATGAAGAAGGTGTAGATCCTGAAACAGTGAAGGTGCGTGGTTTGGCTTTCGCAGATGACAAGATTTTCATGGCAGAATCAATCGAGAACTTGCAAAGAATGTTGAATAAGCTTTGTACCAGCATGAAAAACATGGACCTCAAAATTAACGTGAATAAAACAAAAAACGTAGTATTTAAAAGAAAAGGTGAGAAAAGAATGTGCAACGTTGTCCTGAACGATAAAAGACTAGAACAAGTTCATAAGAACATACATCTAGGTAGCCTATTCACTAGTGACGGGAAAATAGATGGGGAGTTAGATAGGCCCATAAACGAGAGTCGGAGGGTTACCGATAGAGCAGGGTCCATTCTCAGGAGTAAGCATATATCAAAAGGAGTTATAATGGCAAAACATAATTCTATATTTGAACCGACTGTACTATATAGTAGCGAGACATGGACCTCTCCAGAAAAGGATGAGAGTAAAATTAACGCGATTGGAATGAAACCCCTGCGCACAATTTGTGGAAAAACACTGATGGACAAAGTGAGAAACGAAATAATCCTCAAAGATTGTTGTTCAAAAGAGACAATAGTAGACACACGCAAGAGAAATCCGTTAAGATGGATCGGACACGTTGCAAGAATGAATGATGAACGTTCAACGAAATAAGCGTATAAAGTTGAAGTAACTAGCAGTATGCCGAGAGACAGACCGCGGACAGAATGGTTATAATATGTGACAGAGACCTCAATCCGAAGAGACATAAGAAGCCATGGAAACAAAAGAGCTTCTTGAAAAAAGCATGGACGTGAAGGAAGCTTGAGAAGTAAGCCAGGACAGAAAAGTGTGTCGACAAATAGTTTATGAAAAGAATTTGAGTATACGCACACGTCTGATTTTTCGTTGTACTTTTCACTTGTTTTCTAGTGTTCACTTTGCTTCAAAATTTTATCCAAAGTTACAAGTTTTTACTTTTTCTTTTCGTTGACTTTTTTTCTCTCTTGAATTCAATTATATTCTATATAATGTCAAAATTTACCAAAATCATTTTTTTTTATTCCTAAATAGTTGTTTTTTTTAATTTCAATAGCCACGTCTGGAAATTATTTTATTGAGAAAATAAGTTTCCAGTTATTTTTTATAAATAGTAGCCCTTTAAAAAATATTTTTTGCCTACATTTGAGTTTTGCAATAAAAATATTCATAACAGACTTGAACGAAGAAAAATGAATACTAATATAAAAATAAAAAAATTTAATTATATTTCATTAAATTATTCATGTCAAAATCGTAGCATGTTATCATTTATGGCTCTCTGGAAATCAAAATTTCATTCATTTCAAGTAATTGTTTTTGAAAAAATGATAGAATGTTCCTTTTGGTATACCTTTGCCAATGTTCAAGCAAATCCTTGGATATCATCCTGGCTATCCCTGCCCGCCTTTCCCATACCCAGAGTTTCATTTTTCATATCCATATTACCCATACATGCCGTATGTGGATTCTCGGGCAGAAATAAAAGTTCGAAAATTTGCCACGTAGCATCGACGGTGCCCTGTGGCAGCAAGGACCAAAAAAATTTGCACTTCAATCTAGCTTGTCGGCAGGACGCCCCGACGAGCTTCAAGTCTCAGAAGCGTCCACGAACTGTGAACGATCTGGTGAAATCCACAGCTTGTTCCGAACCCGGAACCAACCAGAAGATTCCTCAGAAGTCATGCTGATTGCCACGGTATTTCGCAATTCACAGGCATCCTTCCTGGTCGATCCAGGATCAGGGGTCTATATAAAAAAACTCCAAGCGATAGAAGAAGAAGTCGTGATTCCACCGAACAAACTTACTAGAATGCATGGAATAACCGATAATGAATTGAAGAACCTAGACATAATCGAAATTTTTGGTAAAGCCGACCCGGCGGAATTCTACGTGATAAGAAATGATTTCTCTTTCTCTACAGATTATAACAAAATTGTTATTGTAACTCGGGACTCGGCACGGCCCTGCACGAAAGAGTTGTCGGGCCGCACACGAGACGAAACGGAATCCCCCGAGGGGAGCCGAAGTCCTAAGCAACAGCACAGCAGTTGCTCAGTCTCGACTCGTTCGCCTAAACGAAAACCCGATTGTGCTATCCGATCCCCATGTGCTACACGAGTGCTCCGCTCTCTACTGGCTCAGCCCGCTGATCATCGCAACCTGGCTCCGGGACAATCTACTCCACGCTGTAGACCTTCCTCGTCATACCTGGCCCCAAACCAAAAAACCAGCGTCTTATAATTTCGAAATCTTAAAACCAGCTGAGAGAAAAGGAGACACAAATTCATACTTAACATCTCCCTACTGACTTTGCTCCAAAACTATCAAAATTTTCTCAATCAAATTGCATGCTAGTTGATCCGTTGCCGTGCCTAAAATGATTTTCACCTTATTACAAGGATGATTATGATATCACACTACTGTAACACTCATATGATATATGCTTATTAATATAATTTACATAAATTCCACTGATATTTTATGATTTTTATGTATGATTCACCATGATTTGCTATCTCTATTTTACCATGCTCTATGATATTTTGCATCCAATTATGTGTATATAAATATATATACGTGCCGATTACGTAACTCTTCGCCTATTCAAGTGACATCTTTTTGTGTGCAAATGATTTTCACATGTTCATTTGCGCTTGCCATTTATTGTTTGATGATTGTATGTAAGCTATTGGCTATTAAAAAGTAGGTGCCATTCTCATAACTTACAGTGCCCTATAAAAGTTATTGAGACATTTCCAAAAAGATAAAAATCTAGAGCAGGACCAAAATGAGTGCATAATCGAAATCAAAAACGGAAAATAATAAAAAATATCTCACCCCTAAATCATTGAAATCAAAGCAAAGTTGAGAAAAATAGATATTCGGAACCGATTGATGATATACACAACATTTTTTTTAGGAAGAACAATCAAAATTTCCTTTTTGTTTTGTCCGAAAAATTAGAAATTTAGCGTTCAAAAAATAAAAATGAAATTACAAAAAGAAATAGAAAATTAGCTAACGAAGAAAAATAAAGTCTGAAAAGAAAAGCATGACTTCAGACTCGTAATAAAATTTTGAATCGCAAGACTTGACGAAACTTGCGGAAGTTAGCGAGTTCGCGCGTACAGCTCGTACCCTCGCGAGTCAAAGACAAGGTCACGTATCTTATAAACAAAGGGTCCTACGAAGAAAATAAGCATATTTTTTAACTCTTGAATAAATTAGAAGCCAAATTTAAATTCTAATTGAAATTTTCAAATAAAATGGGAATATTAAATTGAGATACCACATCGGACAAATATACACAGGGTGTCTCATCAATAAAAACTCTAACCTAACTCAATACAAATGAAATTCAGGTCGGGTGCAGTCAAGAAAATAATGACTAAACCCACTAGAACAGGAAGCGATCACAATAACTTGGACTTGGAAGGTCTGCTGCACTTCCAATCAAAAATAATTATTCAGGTAAGACCACACCGAAACCAATGAGCGAAATTTTGGTCCCAATTCCACCCAAGAACACGGGCACTATCCCTAAAATAATAAATAGATTGATAGCTCGCGGTAGGTGTTTTGTGAGAAAAAATGAGGAAATCTCAGTGGATAAAAATTGGTCAGACAAAGACAGATTAATTCAAAACAACCAACCCTTACTCTATGACATTACACAAATACCTACCAGAAGCTTTGACCCAACAAACAATACTTTCTTCTGGGATAACGAAAATTTACCCACAATAGGCGGATCCATATAAAAGGGTAACATAAGAAAGGAAACAAACGAAACTGTTATCCTAGAAAATAGAAATAGGTCAGAAGATCGTCCTCAAACAAACAACGGCACTTTTGATTCCGATTCCTTGTTGGAAAACAATACACAGTTCATTTAAGAAATAGATGAACTTCTAGAAAGCGTAGAGATCAAGATATTTATGGCAATACAATGGGAAAGGTTTTTTAGAGAAGGAAAAGAAAGGGCGAATCATTTAAATTTTGGATCAAATCCGTCAGATTATAGTTCTTTAGAAAACGAAAGAGAAAAGAGAGAACCTAGTTACAGAAACAATGAAAGCGAGTTTCATAACAGGCGATCTGTTCAATTTAATTAAAGGGAAAACTTACAAGATCCTACCCAAACTTCCTACAATAATATGGAAAACCGTAGCATAATAACAATTGATAATTTGAAATTACGAGAGACTAGCGAGAGTGAACCTTGAGAAGACAAAAATAACTCAAATCAAAACAGAATACGTAGACTCTGGACAACAAATAACAGGTCAAACAGACGTTCACCAATACATGTTTACAACTAAGACTCAGATTAGGAATTCGATAATCAGACAAATAACCAAACAATCCTAGCAACTTATTTTCTTTTCGGCATGATACAAACACCGTTTCAAATTATGAGCGATTTGCCGATCAAATTTCGCAATAATGAAGAAGATATTCCTGCGCAATTCTTGGAGGAATTAAAAAGATTCAAAAGGGGTTGCAAAAGAAAATAATAAAACTTTTCACTTAATTATATCCTAGAAAAAGTCGCGAATGGCAAATACGTATAACCTATAAGAATCTTAGAATCGAATACAAGATGTACATAGAACGTAATGATTCCGAAACATCTGAGCATTTAGAAGACTCAGGTAAAGAATGGGAAACTGAGCTAGTCAAAGCAAAAATTCGAGGGCAAGTTTTACAAATTACCGAACCTAAAACAGAGGACAGAATAGAACAGAAATGTAGCAACAGTAGTGGGGATAAAAAAATCTAGAAAATAATGAAGATGATAAAAAGGAAAATAATAATGGACAAAATGATGAAAAAAAGTGGATATTAAAACCAAAATTACCAGGATAGAAAACAATACACAAATTGATTTCCATTTTCACCATTTAGATCTCCATTACAACCTTTTCCGAACCAATATCAACAAAATTTTAGACCTAACTTTAGGTCTAGATTCCCATCTGGTTTCCAATCAAATTTTTAACCTAGATTCCAACCAAACTACCTACCTAGATTCACAAACAATAAAAACAGACGAGACAGTGAAGCAAACGCGACAGAAAACACAAATAATTTAAATTGTTATCATTGCGGTATGGCAGGCCATTTTAAAAGAAAATGTCCATATTATGCAAAAAAACAGGAAAACTGGAGGGGCGGGTACTAGGACCAAAAATATTACAACCTAAATTATGACTCTAAATTTGGTGGTTACCAGGGAGTCCCCTCACTTTCTATTCAAAATCTTATCCAAAATCACTACTACTCCCCATAAATGAGAATAAAACTAATCCTGATATTGAATTTAAAGAGAATAAGGAATTCAAAAATGAAAAATTTAGAGATAAACCAGGGATTGAAAAAGAAGAAAATAGGAATTCAGATAGGAAACCCAATTTCGGAGGTAGCATCAACCTCAAAAGCACAATAAAGCCTACTAAAAGTAAACCAACTGTACAAGATAGCGCAATCCTCCTAGTACCGATCAATCCTAACCAATCCAAAAAAATCAAAAACACCCAAATTCTTGTAACAAATCCTACGAAAGATATCCCAAGCTTAATGAGCATCCCCATGAGCAACAAATTCCAACCCCTAGAGAGCATCCTCATCCAAGACACTAGCGACAGCTCAAGCCCACAGACTCATTTAGTTCAAGTAAGCCGAAAATTAGGAAGTAAAATAAGTTAGAAAAAATTTTCTACAACAGCAAATACGAAAACACATACAAGGATAGCATAGTAACCTTTGGAATAATAAAAATGTTACTAATCGAAAAAAATTAGAAAAGGAATTTTAAAAATCAAACAAGATATCGGAAATTGATAACAGAAATCAGTACCTTAATTAAAAAATAAAGCAATAAGATTGAATAATATTACGGTTAGTTCAGAAAAAATTGACGAACAAAACAATATTTCGCCAAAAATTAATATTGCCGAAGGTATTGTTGAGCTTAACGAAAGCTAACAATCTCAATTAGAAAAGCTTTCCGAAAATAAAATTAAAATACCCGAGGGGAAAAAACATCGGGCGACTCATTTTACAAAACATAAAATAGACGTCGAAGGCCACGATTCTATTAAACAGTGATATTATCACGTGAGCCCAAAAATTGAAGAAGTAATTTATTGAACAGTTGATAAATCATGAGAACAGGGTATAATAGGAACTTCCTGTTCCGATTCGTCTAAGCCGATAGTTATAATAAAAAAAAAAACAATTCAAAGGTATGCCATTTGGTTTAACCAAAGCCCCGGCAACTTTCCAGAGACTTATGGACAAATTTATTACTCCAGACCTGAAACCAAACGTTTTTTGTTATCTAGACGACATAGTAATTGTAACTCAAAATTTTGTTGACCACTTGAAATACATAAACATTGTTTTGGATAAAATCGATGACGCCAAATTGACGATTAGCCCGGAAATATGAGAGTTCGGCTGTTCGGAAATCAAATACTTAGGTTTTAGAGGTAACGACGAAGGACTCCAAATATACGACAAAATATCCAATCAATCTTAGAATTCCCTATACCTGAAAATATTAAACAATCACAGCGCATAATAGGGATGTCAAGTTGGTACGGAAAATGTATCCCACACTTTGCCGAAATAATAGAACTAATATACAGAGATCTTCGAAAAGATAAACAAAGGGATTGGGGATTGCAACAGGATGAAGCTTTTCAAAAAATTTAAGATCTCCTAACTTCAGCACCAATTTCAACCAGCCCAGATTTTACTCAGCCCTTCCAAATCGAAACCGATGCAAGTAATAAGGGGTAAGTAGCTGTACTTACGGAGACAATTGACGGTGTAAATTACGTAATTGCTTACGCTGGTGGAAGCCTAAAAGGCGTAGAATCTAGGTACTCGGCATCCGAAAAAGAATGCCTAGCAGTAGTTTGGGCCATACGAAAATTCAGGCCATATTTAGAAGTTTACAGTTTTGAAGTAATCACGGACGTAAAAGCGGAAGTTAGCAACAAAACAGATGACTGGTACTCTACCAAAATCAGACAAGTAACAAAATGACCCGAAGAACACGAAAAATGGCGGATCAGAGATTCGCAACTCAACTTTTACAGAACTGGCCCACTCAAATCTACTCTATTATCAGACACGAAGCCTTGGAAATTAGTCGTATCCCAAAGCTTCAAACGTCAAGTCTTCTTGGAAAATCACGACAAAACACAGGCAGGGTATTTAGGCTCAGAGAAAACTTACGCGAAAATTTCCGAACATTACTTCTGCCCAGGGGTATATTCGGACGTGATCAATTACGTGAGAAACTGCCAGATCTGTCAAAGAGTAAAGCCAAGTAATCAAAGTAAGATAGGATTAATGGTAAAAAGGGTGTTAGAAGAACCATGGACCATGGTATCAGCCGATATCATGGGCCCGTTATCAAGTTCGAAAAAAAGAAAAAATCAACACATTTTAGTGCTTGTAGACCTATTCACAAAATGGGTCGAAATAATCCCAGTTAAAAAAAGCTAACGGGATCAGAAGAGAAACAGCATTTCACAAACGTGTCATTTCGCGATGGGGAACGCCGAAGATTCTCTACACCGACAGTAGCACGAAATTTGTCAACATAACCTTTAAAGATTTAACCAAAAAATTCGGTATTAGGTACATGAGAACGCCAAAATATTACCCACAAGCTAACCCGACAGTATGATACAATGGAACAATAAAACAGGTAATTGAAACATATATAGACAACGATCATTACACCTGGGTCAAACACATAGACAATTTGCAGTTCGCAATAAATACTAGCAAAAACTCGCTGACCCAATTCACACCAGCATTTATAAATTCAGGCTGCGAATTAGAACCAGTATTATCCTTGAGCAAAAACATAGAAAACGATAGCGAAATCGAGTTCCAAAGCCTGGTCAAATGGACAGACCGGTTAAGAAGGTTACAATTTATAAAGGAGAAAGTCCAGAGAAACTTAGATAAAGCGAACGAAAGACAGGCTGATAATTATAACTTGAAGAGAAGACCCTTAGAATATTAAATAGGCCACAGGGTGCTCAAGGTAGTGACAAAATTATAAAATAAGGCAGATAAGAAAGCAGGTAAGGTTTTTGACAAGGACAGGGGTCCTTTCATTATCAAAAAGAAAATTTTCCCAACGATTTACGAATTAAAAAACCTAGAGGGGAAAAGCACTGGAGAATGGAATATGAATGATTTTCAACTAGAAAACTTAATTATAGATAATGGCACATAGGCGTAAGAAAAATAAACGAATTTAAGTCAGAATATTTAGACTTGAACAAGGGCAAAAATGGCATTGGATAAATAGCATTAACGATACAAATGACACAAACAGTGGAACTCAGAATCAAAAATTCTATAACAGGAAACAATTTACACTGACTTTTTGTCAATAAACTGAATTACATAGTTTAAATGGCATTTACAATTATAATAATTAATAACTTAGTAAAACAACGCGAATTAATCTTAAACGACAACAGACTCAAAGGCCAATCGACTCTAAAGTCAAATAAAAACAGACTCAAGGGACAATCAACCAAAAAAAGAACAAAAAACAGACTCAAAGGACAACCAACCCTAAAAATAAGAAATATCCACGACAATCAACTACACGGAAAATTTTTTTGTTTTTCTTTTCATATATGTTCCAGAAAGAAGATAACCGTGAAGGAGGATTAGAACAACTTCGCGAATGATTGATACTCGAATTTATTTAGATACTATATAACCTTACAGACAAAAAAACATAATTTACACTTGGCAACAACTTTTCAACTCCAGACTCAAACTGACAAATTTACTCATTATGAAACCAATACATGATTATTGACTAGATTTGAAATTGATAAAATGAAAATTGCTAAGGCAAACCTTGAAAGGAAAACAGCATAATATGTTGAGCAGATTTACGAACTGAATACGAAGGATTTAAAAAAATCAATAAACAAGTTTAACGAATCCTTTGTAGAGCACCAACCCTGCTTCTATGTTAATGTGATGGCGGATACAGGTTCAGAGTGAACAGCATCCTAAAGGCTTGATAAGAACATCGAAAATCACTGTAGGAGGCCGACGACTTGAATAAACTCAGCGAAAAAATAGCGTGCGTTTCACGGGCGTTCCCGAAAAAATTAATCTTCATTAGATAAGGGACCCTGTAGAAATCTGCTTACACAAAACTGAAGATTCTAACATAAACCGTCAATGGAAAGATCCGTTGACCTGAAAATTCGATCGCCAAGCTCCTGGTGGCTACCGAGCGTCTTGATGTACAAGACCTGTGGAAAAGCCAACCTCAGAAGGGACCAGTCCCGGTCACTTAAACGGTCGATACAAAACGAATTATATAATTGTTAAAACGAGGCGTTTCGATGAACTGGACTGAAAAAACATGATTGCTGGTCTAAGGAACCTTCGCCTTACTCTAGGGAAAAATGAACAGAAAAATACCGTATTGCAAATTCAAGGAAATCGCTTGGTTCTCTCTCTTTGTCATGGTAGAATTCAAAGGCTCCCGGAGGACTTGAGACAAGAAATAATAATGAAATGCCACGATAGTCTGGTAGAGCGACTCAAGAGCATGGCAAAAACATATAGGCGTGTCCGAGAAGGATTAACATGGCCCGGCCTGCGCTACCAAATTTGACAAAGTGTCACATGGAACTGTATGAAAACTCCGCACAACCCCGACTGATCGAGAAGAAGCCTTCGTGAGCGAAATTATAATGAAAATTGAAAAACTTTTCAAAGTAAAACAATTGGCGACTTCCGAGTATCCTCCTCAAACGAATGGATCTCTTGAGAGAAGCCATATAATTTTCACAAATTATAAGAAACATTACGCGAAAAATTATGACAACTGAGACAGACTGCTCTCATTCGCCATGTTTGCATACAATACGTCGCCTCATGAAGTGACGGACTTTACTTCCTTCAAATTCGTTTTCGGAAGAACCGCTCGGGTACCCACCTCGTTCCCATCTCAAGACGACCTGGAAACCTATGCCAACAAGGGTAAAGTATTTGAGATTTAGGGCGGTTAAAGAAATGAAAACAACGTATCATTCTCCTTTATCTACATAAAGCATCGGTATGATTATGATTGAGAATCTACAAAAAATTAGGCCAACCCTAGTGTATTTTGTGAAATAAGGAAAACACAGGAATTAAAATTAAAGCTTGAAAATAAACAAGAGATTAAAAATATAATCAATTCAAATGGATTCTATAATGTCCATGATTACCCAACGATCATCATGTTCCAAAATAGTATAAAGATGGTGCTCTGCTCAAATGTTTCTTTTTCTATTTACAGTTTTTCCTATTTCATTCAGGGGGTACCAAAATTCACCTCAAAATAATTTCGATAGTTATTTTCAAGAATTCTCGATTAAATAAATACAGAACCATTCATTGAGATATAATTCTATGGTAGAGATCAAAATCTTGGCCATCGTGACTTAAAAATAAGGGCGGTGAAAATACTGAAACACATGCCGATGCTTTCTTTTATGTTTATTTACTGGTTCTGCCCTTAAATAAAACCTATACTCTGATTGAATGTAATTTAATTAAAGGTATCAATGAATTGTAATTGATAAATTTTAAGTTCAAAAGCCGCCGGTACATTATGGTAATGAGAGCTCTTTCACAGGTGTTTACTATCAACAATCATAGTCTCTTACGTCAAATTTACTTATTGGCGTTGAAAGAAAATTTTTAAAAATAGCAATTGGAAGAAAAACCGATAATGGTGTTTTACTGTTTTAATTCAATTTTGATCCAGCTTCAGGCTGCAAGGATTATTATGTTTCATTTGACATTTTTTTCATTTATTTAATTATACACGGTCGCCAGTGAATCGCAATTCGCCACAACTTTCATAAAAAGGTGTTGGAAGATTGGGTTATATCTGCCTTGAATGCTATTACTTCATTTCATCTGATGTCATAGTCTCAAAATCAGCGCTTATCATATTGATTTTCATTCCCAAATGATTTCTGTCTGTCTTATATATTTCACGAAGAATTCCAGTATACTCCAGTATTTCAGATACGTCACCATTGAAAGTCGATAACACAATATATTCTTTGTCTCGTCTGATACAAATTTACCATTTCCTACAAGCAATCAAATTTATTTATCGGCAGAAAAATAGTATCGTCGAAACACGAATTGCCGGTTCTGAATCGGCTCGGGAATGAGCCAAATATATCCAAGTTGTCCAAGTGCATATCCCAGTAATTCATGAGGAGCAGTCCTGCCCGGAGAAGGACTAGACCTGACATGAAGTGGAGGCTACGGAGGGGAAGTCCGGGCAGGTGCGTTTTGTCTGGAACAAGAAGAAGAACCAGGATAACTCTTGCCATCGAGCTTCCATTCGGACTCCAGTGAATCGTGATTCGCAAAAGCTTTTATAAAACTGTGTGGGAAAATTGGGTGATTTTTGCCTACTGGACAACACCTTCTTTCATCTGCAGTCAAATTGTCAATTTCGCCGCTAATTATATTTACTTTAATTCGCGAATTACTTTCATTTGTCCTATATATTCCATGAAGCGTCCCGCTATAATCCAATATTGCAAAAACGTCACCACTGGATGTTGATAATACAATATATTCTTGGTTAGGCCCAAGCACATAGTTCGTATGATCTATTCGCATTTCAATTGATTCGTAGGCAGGAAAAACGCATCTTCGAAATTCAAATCGCTGGTTCTGGTTTGTGGAAGGAATAAGTCGAACATAGCCAAGTCGTTCTATTGCACATTCAAGTATCTGAACATGAAGAGGCCTTCCCGGAGAGGACCTGGACCTTGCATTAAGAGGATGCTCCTGAGGTGAAGCCTGTTCAGGTGAATGTTGTCTGTCAGAAGAAAGAGGGCCAGGGTTACGTTCACTATTATTATTTGATTGTGACTGTAGTGAATCGGAACTTGAAGAACCTTCAATAAAATTGTAAGGAAAGATTGGGTGACGTCTGCCCACTGGACAGTCTCGAATTTCATCTGGGGTCAAACTATCCACTGCGCCGCTTATCATATTCACTTTAACTCTCGCATGAGCTCTATGTGTAGTATATATTCCAAGAAGAATTTCGCTATAATCTAATATAGCAAGAATGTCACCATTTGATACTGATAAAACAATATGTTCATTGGCTGGCACGGGAATGAAATAATTTCTTTGTATTCGCAATCTAATTGGATAACCAGTGGGAAAAACGTATTTTCGAAATTCAAAGCGTAGATTCTGATTTGTGCGGGGAATTAGCCGAATGTATCCAAGTTGTCCAAGCGCATATCCAAGTACTATATGTGGAGGTGGCAACCCAGGAGGTAATCCGGAATTGGCATGAAGAGGAGGCTCCTGAGGAGAAGTCCGGCCAGGTGAAGGTTCTCTGTCAGAAGAAGAAGAACCACGGCTACGTTTTCTATTAGTATTCCATTCAGACTGTAGTGAATCTTCGTTTGCTAAAGCTTTAATAAAATTAAGGGGAAAGATTGGGTGATGTTCACCTACTGGACAATATCGCATTTCATCTGCGGTCAAATTATTAACTTTGCCGTTCATCATATTTATTTTCATTCTTTTATGAGCACTATTTGTCGAATATATTCCACGAAGAACCCCGGTATGCTCCAATATTGCATGAATGTCACCATTGGATACTGATAAAACAATATGTTCTTGGGCTGGCACGGGAATAAATTTATTTTTTCCTATTTGCAATCTAATTGGATAACCAGCTGGAAAAACGTATTTTCGGAATTCGAATCGTAGATTCTGATTTTTGCGGGGAATAAGCCGAATGTATCCAAGTTGTCCAAGTTCGTATCCAAGCACTTTAGGATAAGGAGGCCTACCAGGAGGCGATCTGACCACGGCATGAACTGAATGCTCCTTGGGAAACTGAGGTATGCGGCGAGAAGGAGAAGAGTGACAGTGACCCTGGCGGGTATTGTCAAGGCAATCTCTGTTTGACTGCGAACTGAAATCTGCGAAAAGAAAGAGAGGATTTATGTTTCTTGTTGAACGAACTTCAAAAAGATCTTGATGTTTTATTGTCGTTTTTGTTTTTAAAATACTTTAAAATCGTAAGTGAAGGATTCTGTAAGAAGAATTTGTGTCATGAAAATGTCAGGTTGGAAATGATCGAGGCCCACTGTGTTTGAATTGAACACAACTTATCGTTTTGTTTTCATTTTTGGAATTCATTCTGTATTCATTAAAAATCACCTGAAGTTCTCATAAATTTCATGGCATTTTTTTTATTTCTATCAAATTCAATAGAACATAAGTCTGATTATCAATGCACGTTAGTCACTTCTAGATAATTTCAGTACCATTTTGGTTCAGAAATTATTATAATGTCGAAGAACTGTATTCAAAAACAAAATCTCTCTCGCAAATAACTTCTTCTTTTCTTGGAAATGCAACTATTTTCTGGAAAAAATAAATTATCTTGTTCACAATGTTTCTCCCTTGATTGCAAATACAATTATTTCTTAGCAAGACCAACTGGTTGATGAAAAATCACAACATTAATTTCTCTGTGTTCTACTATCTGGCAGAAGCTCCATGTTCATCAGTTGAAAATGATCTTGTTGCTCCAAATTGATCTTTTCAGTTTGATGATTCAACTATCCTCGAATGAATTTGTCTTTGTAGGTTGAACAGTCATCTATTTGCTTATAAATTGTATTATATTGCTGAAACATAATATCTTTGTTGTATTTTTTCAGTGAGAGCCGTAGAAGCCGATCTTTAAAGTCGCTTTACAAGTTCGTTGGTAGGTGGTGGCCATTATATCTATGGCGTGGTGATGCCATTCGAGACGAGGAATACCGAGCCTGGCTCGCTTTCATATCGTTTATTCCTTAGTTCGGTCTCGTATTCTTGGGCCTATTTCTCGGTTTGTCGCGTCACATTCTTCCTCATCCTGTCTCATGCTTCCTCTTTCTCGCCTCGGTTTTTACCATCGAATGCGTGATATATGCGCTAGTGGTGCCGACAGCTTGAGGGAGCGTTATTTTGCCACGCTGACGCGCCAATGCTATTAGCGTCCTTTAATGAATAGTTTTTTTTCCATTACTGATTAATTTGATATCAAACACGACACACATAAGCATGGTGAGCATGATGAGCATATTCTGGGTGGCCCTTCTCGGATGTAATTCCACATTGCATTTTTTTTAACGGCTTGACTGATCTTGATGGTTTAAATATATATTATAGAGGTTATTAAGGCGCTTCTGCAAAAATTTCAGGAATCAATTCTTTTGATTAAAAGGGCGTAAACAAATTATTAAAGTCCTAAATCATTTTTTTAAAGTAATTCCTTTTGGCGCACCAACCATTTTTTCCCTATATCATGCTTAAATTCAAGGTGGCAATATATATTTTGACGGAAATGATCGAAGCATTACTTCATAGTTTAAAAGAATAAAAAATACTTGATTGCCCCTCATACGTATGCAATTCCATTAGAATGAAGAGCCAACTTAATTTTGAGCTTATGAAACATCAAATTATACGCAATAGTGTAATAAAAACCAAATGCAACAGCAATATTTGATTGAAAACACATTTTTCCGTGAACTCACGACTCACAGTGTCAATTGATCCTAAGTAGATAGGAAAATACTTCTCTTCGTTTACTGCTGACATTCACCAAAATAATTGCATGTTTGCCCAGGATGCACCACGTGGAGGTGGTCAATCAGTTTAGCATCCCTTACCTCATATACACTACATAGAATTATATACATCCTATATTAATAAAGTAACAAAACACATATACACTATATACGAGAGCAAAGTCAAATCGCTTCGTTACAAATTGAAGGGTACTATGAAATACCACGTTTGAACTTCACGAAGATATAACTATCAGACACAAATAGAAACAACTGAGAATATGGTACCTTTGATAAAATATCGAATGACTAAAATCGCTCTATAAAACTGAGCATAAAATAAAATCGCAAACCTTAGTGCATGTTAAAACTACACCCGAATGTCAATTTAAGCACGGTTTTGGTTCTGACCTTTGACTTAAATTAGGCGTCTCCAAATTTTAACTGTTAAGGCCGTATCGCAATGTTGCGCAACGTGACGCATTTATCCAGCTAGGCCATTAGGATGCAGCGCTTTATCTCTACGCTACTAAAGGTACATCCTCCCCTTTCGGCCCCGTGGCCGAAAGGGTGGAAGCCGCACTGCGGTGTAATTCTTGCATCTCATAAAGCGAAATTACTAAAATTGAAACTAAAGTGTATATATAAGTATAACAGTTGAGCTGGGATGGAAATCATCACGGGGAACTGAGATAATTTAGCAGTTAAAAATAAGAGTGAATCGCACATGCTGGTACAGTACATGTGAGCATGAATACATACACATATGCTCACACTTATTGAGAATGAATCAAAACATTTGATAGTAGTTGTATATTGTATATATAAACTAAGGGATGCTAATCTGACTAACGACCTCCACTTAGTGCATCCTGGGCAAACATGAAATTACTTTGGCGAATGTCAGCAGTAAACGAAGAGAGGTATTTTTCTATCTACAGAGAATCAATTGACACTGTGAGTGGGGAGTTCACGAGCAAATGTGCTTTCAATCGAATAATGCTGGTGCATTCGTTTTTTATTAATTTATTGCGTATAAATTATGGCGTCACTTTTGTAAAAAAGATGTTTTTAATTTATTCTTGTGGTAAAATT
The DNA here is from genome assembly GCA_011634705.1 of Andricus grossulariae. Taxonomy (NCBI): domain Eukaryota; kingdom Metazoa; phylum Arthropoda; class Insecta; order Hymenoptera; family Cynipidae; genus Andricus; species Andricus grossulariae. The sequence goes on along the minus strand of JAABKJ010007545.1, from coordinate 75,814,005 downwards.
TTCTCATATGAGTAGTCACTTACTCCCGCAACATGGATCGCATCCGAGCGGGGGCAGCCAGACCATGCTCATCCTGCTACGACCTTTATGATTTTACCAAAAACTGCAAATAAAAAATTATTTTCTTTCATTCAAACTTCGCACAGTCACAAGATATTAATTAATATTCAAAAATCTTAATATATTTCAAAAGATTCCACAAAAATCTCAAGATTTCACATAGATTTTGCATTTTTTGAAAGAGTTCAAGGAATTCACAAACATTTACAGAAGGAGCAGAAGTGGATGACGTACACGTTCTAGTTGCGTCGGGATTGGTTGCTTTAAGGAACCATGATCGTAGCTTCCGGAGCCTACAACTTCTCATAATAATAATAATACTAATAACTTGGAAAAGAACCGAAAAAAAATTTTTTTTGTAGAAAACTTTTCAGTCAGCCTACTATTTACTTTTTAAAGATAAAAAATGATAATTTTCTAGAATTTTGTTACTTTTCTGAAATTTGCTTTAATTTACTTGATTTCACTTACACTTTCTTGGTCATAAGAGTTTTCTTAAATACCGTCAGATTCTACTGAATTCTTCTAAATTCGCTTAAATTCTCGTGAATTTACACAAATTCTATTGAGTTTAAGGAATATACTGAAACATGTTAGTTGTCTTAAAAACTCTGAAATCTAATTAAATTTGCTAGAAAATCACTTGCATTCCATTGAATTTCACTAGCAGTATTCGAAATTTTGTCTAATCCCCTTAAAATCATTTGCATTTTGAATTCACTAGAATTCTCCTAATTTTTTTCAAATTTCCTTGACCTCTATTGAATTATCCTCAATATCTCGATAACCGTACGGGTTATCGCAAAAGTAAGATGTTAGTTCGATTCATCATCAAAGAATCTATACCAAGATCACTTACTCTTTTTTGTTAAAAAGTTCCTACTCTGACTTATAACGCGATTTGTGAAAAAAAATATGTGTTGCGAAAAAATCTCAAAAACCTGTCATATGGGAGAAATAGAGGTCAGATTCGCATTCAGCACAAGAAATTACTTCGGAAATAGCGGATTCCGTAAAAATGGCCATGAATGGGATTTACCGAGGTCCTACTGGGAGCCGATGTCATTTTTTAGATTACAGTTGCTCCCAGTGAGACCCTGCGGTGGTTCTTAACCTTTAGTTTATATATATATATATAATTATAGTAGGCAATATAAACGTAGAAATGTTTCTTACTGTCACTGCGTGGATTGCTATATCTCCTCTGAGCTTTCCACGTAGACGAGCGAACCCTGCCAGCAGTTTCAGTGTTCACAGCATCAACACTAAGACTTCTGGCCACACCTCTGTAAGGATTTGAAACAGCATGTTCGTGAGCTGCAGCAACACCAGCTAACTGTTCATTCAAAGCGTACAACTTGGATGTGATATCCTTTCCGATGAGGGTGTTCAGAACTACTTTTAGTAAGGGCCTATGCCTCAGCACCCTCAGAAGCTTTAACCTCGTCCAACAAATATAAGTACTGGATTCCTCAGCCCTGATGGTCACCTGAAAGACATCATCGAGGTTTTCGTGGGTTGCTTCCCATTCCGGGGAGTCCACAAATTGATACGCTCTCACATAGTGCAGATGAGTACCGTCGCATGTTACTTTCAGTCTGAAAACAAATTTTAATAGAAATATTGATGCAACTTTGAATCCTTAATTACATTCCGCAATGAATCTTCCCTCCTTAGTTCGAACACGTGAATGAAATGACTATGGTCGAAGTAAAGGTGGTGAGAATATATTGCATAACTAGGGGTGGATCTTTCCATTTCTACGGTAAGGGGAATTTCTTCAGCACGAGCCGTCAACAAGTGCTGAAAACATTCCCGAACCATAACATTCGGAAAAATGTCCTTCCTGAGTCATACACGACACTTTTTCAAACACTTCTTACGATTTAGGCACTTTTCATAACTGTGGGTCGATTCTACAATCTAGTTTTTCGAATCGGTGACAAAAGGGCCGCAAATGCACAAAACTAGTAAGCAGTTCAGACAACCTCCGTGGTTGGCGAAAATATAATGCTATACTATCCTGCTACAGATATCAATATGTAAAAAACTTGACTGTCTCCAACACGATGTTCACACAATAAGGTGATTATAAGACATATTCTTTCGCTGACATTTTGCTACTCATACCATAGTTTTTGTTCTACCCTCCTTGAAAACGAGCACATGAAGCAGATAGAGGATGTTTGGCGTACTTGACAATTTTAGATTATAAGTGAAAGGAAGAAATAGCGTAGTTTGCAGAAGGTAGACTGAGGGGTCCAGCGATACAATTTTTATTTAAGATAAAGATAATACCCTCCATATTCTCACTTGCGTGGTGTATTTTATGTGTAGTGAGCTTAAAGTTTTATGTAGCAGGCGTAAAGTTTCATGTGGCGGGCGTAAAGTTTCATATAGCCGGCGTAAAGTTTCATGTTGGCCCGGCAGCGGAGTGCATATGTGCGAACGTCACTGGACTGGAAGTGGCCACATTAAGCCAGCTTCACGTGCATGCAATGACGCGTTTTCAAGGGGGGTCGAACAAAAATACCTCATGCTCTCACCGTTTGAGAAGCAAGTTTGTGGGCTTGCTCCGCAGGCATGAAAATCAGCCGAAATCATGGTGGTGTTAAAAAAATCTATATCATGAATTGCAAATGAGAATTTGAACTTACTTTCCTCGCAATAGTATCGACAGTCTTTCATCAGCAGCCGTGACACCCTCGGTTGCGTAGGTCTGACCAGGATCGAGTTTGAGTAGCCTCGCTTCCTTGGCCAGTTCTTGAAAGTGCTTTTTGCTGACCTTATAGGGTTTAAACAGTTTAAGGTAGAGTTCTGCGAGTTCGGGACTGAGAGCTGGAGGAAGAAATCTACAGGCCAAGATGAGAGAGTGGATTCCGTTGAGAAGACCTAAAGCCAGACACCAGAGCATCGCATCTAAAGCGCAGATCGTTATGCCGGCCCAGAGAGCATTCAACATAAAACCGGCAGTAAGAAAGGTTCGCAAAGCAAGAATGGATGCCTTGAAAGATCTCGGGACTAAGAAAGCTGCTGCGAAGAAAAGATTCGCTGCCTGAAAATACAAAAGAAGAAACAATTACTAGATACCTATATGACTTTAGGGATTTATCTGATCCACATTCAAATTGATTTTGAACTCTGCTTGTACATTGTTTTTGGAGGGAAGGGGGTAAATTTCACCTGAAAGAGTTTATGCTGAGCTGATTCCCATTCATCGCAATAGCTTCCGGATGATGGGATTGTAATGTTGAGCCTTTCAGTAATATTGCCGGCCTCGGTGCTGTTCAAAACGTCCACGAAGAGTTCTGTGTAGTTCAGGTCGTTCAATGAATAACCCTCCTGGCTGGCGAGGCCGCTGTAATTGAAGATAAAACCCTCGGTGGAATAGGTCGCCGATGTGGAAGTGGTAAACGGTGTTGTCGAAGGGGTTGATAGAAGGCTGCCCGAGGAAGAGGGAGCGCCGGTCGTATTTGCCATTTTTCGTCGGGTACGCGTCACACGGGCCATCACCTTCTCCTCCTGCGAAATCAAAAGATACACCGATCAATGACCTCCACAAATTTCCCTACATATCTTCCTCCTCTTAATGTTTTATTGAAACAAAACTAGAATCTATTTTTCTAATTAAAAAGAATATTTACTGGCGAAAAGTCGTCTGGGGCCGAGCTGCGTCCCAGCCTTGCCCAGGTAGGCTGTTATGTGGGTTCTAGTAATGCCGTTCCATACGAGACTGTCTCGATATCGTATCGAAAAATCTCGGGGTTTTCTCGTATCGGTATCGGTATTCGAGACTCCAGTCTCGGTTTTGCGTCGTATCGGTTTGGTATCGGAGAACCGATATATCGCTCGGATCGTCTCAGGATTCTGAGACTGAACAGCCAGATGGTGGCTTCGTACGGAACAACGCAGTGGAAGGGGGACGGCGACGAGTTTCAACTACCTGAGTACCTAAAACCTCCCTTGTAATTTAAAGTTCTGCACGTTCAAATGAACGAAATATATTTTCCCAATTCTATTTTATCTAGAAATATTTTTCAGTTTCAGATAAAAATATGCATTATATATTTTTTTTTTATAATTGCATTATTTTCAATGTAATGTACCGTTATATTTTTGCGCTGTTTCTAGATTAGAAAGAAATGAATAAAAAATGTTGTTCATTTGAACGTTACGAATTCAAAGCACACATTTCCTTCTAGATTTTTGAGCTAAAAAACTTCTAAAATTCCTACACGTCTTTCAAATTAACTCAAATTTTTCTAAAAAATTTCGAAAAACTTTTAAAATTACCAAAACGGAATATGTGGTGTCTCAATATAAAAATACAATTTTTAATTATATTAAAAGGGTGCGGCAGTACAGAACTGTATAAACAACATAGGAATTTTTCGGAACAACGGAAAAGATCCTGTAGAATCGAAATAATCATTAAAAGATTAAGCAAGCTTTATTATTACAAAAATTTATTCACGTCAGATGAAGTGAATGTTGAAGTTGACAATCTCAAAGTGATACTAACCTAAAATTGGAGTAGGCTCGACTGCAGATTGCGATAAAAAATGTAATGTTTCAGTTAGAAATAAAAAGGAAAAAATGTTTCCGAGATATGAACCTTGTGCATACGGGTAAATGAAGTTTGATGTCTAAAACTTAGCTAATTTCAAGAAAAACAATCGAGAATTTGGAAACTCAAATTTCACGGGTTTTCAAAATCCGCTTTGGATAGCGATAAATCGAATTTTCGATGTTTTACCAAATCCTGTTATCACATTATGACAGATATGTTTTCGCTAAAAATTCGAAAAATATAAGAGAATATATATACATACAAATTTCAAATAACTATTTATTTGTTACCAGTTTCTGAACAGTTAACTTAATGTTAAATTGAAATTAAATTCTGAGAATTAAGAATCTAGAAGTTTTAAAGAATTTTTATTTTATAGGATTTTACAAAATATCAGGGAAATTTCGAGTCTTTTTCAAAGATGTTTAGGACTTTCAGAGGTTTGAAAAAAATCAAGAAATATTTGATAGATTTTTGGAAACGTTTCCAAATATTTCAAATATATTTGAAACGTCTGAAACTTTTCAACATATTTTTAACTGACTCGAATTTTTCTTAAAATTTTAAAAAATCATTCAAAATGTAAAAATATTCCCTTATAATCTTCTAAACTTTTCTTTCAAAGTTTAAAATTCTTGATGAATCTCTTTAATTCTACTAAATATTTCTTGAATTCATTCCTTTTTTTTTTCAATCTTACCAAATTGAAACATTTCTCTTTAAAATCTTTTTTTTTTATCGTGTCAGACCTTTTAAACCTTCTAATCTTTAAAAATTATTCAAATAATTCCTGATTCTTCTTTAAATTCTGCAAATGACAAAAATGGCCTTAAAATCTCTTAAAATTAATTTTACGAAACAAAAAATTCTTCAATTTTTTCCTAAAAACCTGAAAAAAGTTTTTATTTATTTTCGTATTTTTTAATCGTTTCAAACCTTCTAAATATCTCTAAAACTTACATTATTTCTAACATTATGTAATATGGAAGAATTGCAAGATTTTTCTCAACAATCTTTTACATTCTTTTTAAAAATTTTAGGAAATAATGAAAAAAATTGTATTCTTTTTAAATTTTCTCTGAGAATTCATTAAAAAACAATCATTTAAAATTTTCGCATAAATCTTAAGAACATTTTTTCATTCTCTTGACACCCAGCAAAATCCAGCTTACCTTAAAATGTTTTAAATCCTGAAAAGTTAAGAAAATTGTCTCAAAAAGTCTTCCATATTCTTTTTCCGCAAATTTTGGAATCTTCAACACTTAAAATTATTATTTTTCAAATGAAACCTAAACCATTTAAAATTTTCCCAGAAATCTTGAGAAATTTAATCTCCTCAAATCTTTCACAATTCAAAAACTTCGAAATTTTCTCGAATTCTTCAAAATAAATTTTTACTCATAATTTAATTTTTCTTATCTCTTTAAAAATGTAAGAAAGTTTACAAATTATAGTGTTTAGAAACATTCAGAAAAAATTGTATGATGAAGTAAAATTATTTATATAGAAATTTTGATATACAAAGTTGATGGTGCAAAAAATTTATAAATTAAAAATGTTACGTAATCGGGTAAAAATACCCCTCCCCCCACATAACAGATCGTAAGGAAGCACTAACCCGCTCCCCTTTCTAATGTTACGTAATATGCGAACGCTCGATAAAGTAAAATCTTATTAAAAATTGTGAATGATCATGAAATGATATTTTAGAACAATCTTTTTACGGCAGTAGGTAATTGATTTTTTCTGCAATAAATCCATTTTTATTAAAAATTTCGATTTTCTAGTTTTTTGATGCTACTTTCAAGTTATGCTTTGTCAAATTAATGAATTATGAATGAGTTTGAATAGAAAGCTTTTGTTGATTTTTTCCTTGAAATATCAATTTCTTATTTTTATTTTGATAATTAGAAATTTCACAATTTTCTGATTAAATTTGTCTGCATATTTTAAAATAATGTTTGAGTTATTAATAATATAAGTAAACTAAAAAAACATAAAGGAAAGTAAATTGTATAATATTAGCAATAAAACATATCTTATTCATATTAAAATAAAATAGTACAATGTACATTGTATTGCGAAAAACGTCTTTATTAAAGAAAGGAATTATCGTTTTCAGAGAAGGAAAAGTTTTTAGATTTGAGGGGGAAAATACATTTTTTACACAGAATACACACTTCCAATAACTATTTATTCGTTAAAAGTTTTCGAACACTCACATTATAGCTAGAAAGAAATTCGTAGATATGATAACTAGAATAATAAGTATGATCATTCTGATTTCAAAGTTTTAATATAATTTTCCTACGATTTTACAGAAAATTTAGAATGATATTTAAAGATTTCAGGTATGTCGAAAATGAATCCAGATAATTATTATTTCAACAAAATTTCTTTATTTTATAGGATTTTACCAAATCTAAGGAACAATTGGAGTCAGTTTGACATTTCAAACTTCAGGACTATTAGAAGGAAATATTTTATATATTTTGGGAACTGTTTTCCAGTTCAAAAATATTTTTAATTTCTTCAAAAATTCTAAAATTCCTTCATTTTAGATTTTCACAGAAATCTTAATAAACTATTTGTATTTTCTTGAAACTCTTCAAAACGCTGATTGTAGATTTACGTAAAATAGATTTTATTTAAAATAGAAGTTAAGGAATATCTATGCGCCTCTTGATCTATAAATAAAAAGTAAGAGGATAATTTATTTAAATAAAAACTTTCGTTTAAATCAAATTTTTATGGGTTCATGTATAAGATTTTACTTAAAAATATGATTGAAATAAGTTTGAGTTTGTTTGAATAAAACAAATTGGTATTTCAGTTAGTGTTTTGAAATTTCTTCGGCAGTGCAAACTGTAGAGTTTAGATTTTAGAATATATGATTCTTTTCTTAAAAGGCCTGGTCCCAAAGGGCTAAGCTCCTCGCAGCTCCCTTTTCCGGTACCTGTGGCCGGCCACTTCGCCAGCCCTACTGTCGTTTTGTCTTAGAATTCCAATACGAGACCGATACGAGACCGCACTTTCCGAGATTTTTCCGATACGAGACGAAACCGAGCGATACAAAACTGAGCCTGGAAGGTGAGTATCGTATCGGTATCGTCTCAGTATAGAAAAATATTGCTCGGCGGCATCACTACTGTCAATCTGAAACCTGAATTGCACCCGGGGCAAAAGGTGTTAAAGTAGGCATTTTTCAGTTAGCATGAAATGCGCCCAAGGTATCTGCAGGTGCTCCTCCTATGAAAATGGGACAATGGAAAAAGAACCCTGAAATACTCCTCTCATGAAAAACAGTGTGGGATTTAAAACTGATATTTGTATTATCTGTTTCCTTATTCTGTTTTAGCTATACTGCAAAAGTACAATAGATTTTGTATTTTTCTGCATTAAACATATACTATTGTTATTATTATTTTTTATTAGTATTGGTTGAAAATTGATGTGGTACGTATAAGAAAAAGATGTATAGGGGAAGCGTGGACTAAAAATAGTACTTTCAATAATAAAAGTAACAAATTAAGTGCATAACCAAACGTATACAAACTATTATCTTTTATGGGCGATAAAACAGTCATCTTTAGGAAAGCAGCTAATATTAGCGAAGTTATTTTCTCATATGAATGCGAAAGTGCGTTCGTACAAATAAAATGTCACTGGTTTACTTGCAAAGCTTCTTATCGAGTCAGTCACAAGTGTCGACTAAAACATTCTGCGTAAATATCGATCATGAAAATAGGAATTCAGAACCAGAGAAAGACTTGTACGATAATATATACTGATTTAATAGTTTCGTTAAAAGTTATCTATTATACATTCTCCAGAAATGTAAAAAACTTATTATACTTTTTTACTTGCTTCGAAAATAAAGCGAATAACCTTAAATATACACATTTTTAATACATTAATAATTTAGTGTGCAGTTTAATAATTAATTTTAATTAATGTTTAATTATTTTGAAATAATAGTTCTAATTACATATTTGGAATATTAGGAAGTGAATAATAATAATACATATACAGTAAAATTATTATTATTAATATTAAAGTTTGTTATTTATTTATTTACCAATTAAATTAAATATTAAGTATAATTAATTTGGTGCCGATTGACAAAACCTTTGAACTCGAACGTTAGCAAAATGTAATTAAAAAAATTATTATTTTCATAGTTATGATATTTCCGTGTATGTCAATTTTCAAATGTTTTTGAAGGTCCTTGACGTCTCTCCAATTTTTTTACCATTTTGATTAACGTTCTGATTTCAAAAAACAATTTTAAAAACCTACAGATATGTCGAAAGAATTTTTCCAGGTATTTGATGGTTTGCTACTAGTAAAAATATATTGGAAAAAAATTCGATAAGCCTGGAAAATTTAATTTAAAAAAACAGAACTCATATTTGAAAAATTTTAAATGCCTAAATTTATGATTTTACAGACTAACACCATTTTTAAAAATGTATTTTCACCAGTAGGAAAGTCGCAAATACGTGATCAAATTCTTTAATTGATCCTGTAGATTTTAGAATTATTTTTTGAGAATAGGGGTCCATTAAATATAAATTGTCGCCTAAAGAACGTTAATCAAAAAGCTGGACAAAATTGAAGAGACATTTAAGACCACGACAGACATAAAAAAATGGACACCCGAAATTCTGTGTTCATGACGAAGTAAACCGGTTCCATAATTATTTTTAAATTCATAATTTTTATTAATCTGGTTACGGTGTTTCTCAAAATAAAAACTTTTTTTCTGGCTCCCTAGTATTACGGAAGAGAAATACGGCAGATAAAACTTCCTAACTTTTTTCGCAAAATTAAGAGAGAAATTGCTAATAGTGCACTCAATCCAAATTTCAACTTATTAATGCAAATAAAATACCATTGAAGTCGCCAAAAATCACAAAATTTGGAAGATAATATTTCTAAATTACTAATTGCAAAATTAGAAAAATTTATATCTCGTATTTTATTTATCATCACGTACAAAGGACAGGGCATGTTCTGTCAATTTATTCAAATATTATCCAAGGAATAGTAGGAGTACTCCATTAGTCAAATAGGTATTGTATTCTGGCAGTAATAGTATTGTATTCGCAGTTCAGGAAGCAAACAAGAGGGTCCTCTGGCTAGAAGGTAAAACTGTGACGGTGGGCGCAATTCATGTGCACACCCTAAGACTCAGACTCCCAGCCTCAGTTGTCCTCAATAATCATGGGTATTAAGTATAGACTCTAAACTGTAAAATCCTACAATGATTTAACTTAGACAAGATGTTTCAAATATTATAATCCATCCATTGTCATAAATATAATTTCATTTTTGTTCTAAAGTGGGTTTCATTCTTTCCTAAAATTAAATTCTTAATATACTGTGTGGAAGTTTAGGACACAGTTCTGAGGAAATTAAGTTTTTTGTTGAAAAACCTCTTCTTTTAGAAAGTCCCCCGCCTATTTTTATTGGCTGCACTTGAGTTGCGGTCCACTGTCCGAAAACGCTCAATTGGCAGACCGCGGTCACTATAGGTCTTGGTACTTGCGTTCCGAGCTCTCTTCCCCCACCCGTGGGACGAATTCCGGATAGGAGCGGAGAGGTATTTTCAATAGGTACGAAATAGGTACTTACGTATTAAAAATTACGATAATTGGCAGTGTCTTATTGTGTCACTTTCCTCTTTCATAAAGATGGAGTTATTGACAGGTGAGAAAGGTAAAGATTTGATAATTTTCCATGGGTATTATATTATTATATTATAATATTATTATTATATTTTCCTGCTTTATGAAACAAATGAAGATGAATCTAAACGATGGCTTTGTTCAGTGTTTAGTAATTCCATTACAATATATGGTTTTAGATTTGAGTTAGGTCAAAGTTGGCGGAGAAAAGTTCAAGAGCTCGGATTAAGTAATGAATACGAAGACGAAAAATCAGAAATAAGTTCTTTTTTAAAAAACTATTTTGGTATTGTTTCTTTAAATTCGTCTGATGTTGTAAAATGTTTTAATAATACCTGAAGGCTATGTTCAGAACTGCTTAACCAAAAGTTTATAATTTGATCCAAGCTTTGTTAGAAGTCCAATCGAGAGCCAGCATAAAAATAAAAAGCACTGGAAAAAGAAGAAAATAAATTATAGACAAAGAACAATCTCTTATTAATGAAATGTTAATGTTAGAAGGCGGTTTTGCTACTAGATTAAAGTTCGTTCGTACAGTTTCGCGCAAGTTTTTACCAGTGTAGATTAGAGTTATTTTTTATTTGACGACTATTTGTGTTGCATTTAATAGAATAGTAGTTATATAAAACTAGGTGAAATAAATATTATAGAAGCGGAAGGGAAATATATCGCTAATTTTAGTATTTATTTCACTTGACTTAATATTGATATTATAATATTGCAATAAATATGGGACTTATTGACAATACATATTTCCCAAAAAATTTAAACACGTCGCATCAAGAAAATAAAGTTGTATAGTAGAAGTAGATAAGTAAAAAATACTGAAAGTCCTAAACCCGGAAAAAGTGTGAGAGAAAATTTTCTGAAAAGAAGGGGACCGAGTGAATGAGGGAAGCGTTGAGTGAAGAGGGAAAGAAAGCTCGAAGGGGAAACGTCCCTGGCACCCATCCTAGCCCGCGAGTCGAGAAATGCCGTCCGTCGATTTTGACCATAGACCGCAACTCGAGTGCTCCGTTTTTATTGACTCATCAGCTTGTTTTCTGGCAAATTATCGACAGGATGAGTTTGACCGATCCTTCCAAGCATTCATAAAGAGGCCAATATGACGAAATTTAACAAATTTTTAATCTTGAAATGTTGTGTGCTTTGAAAATAACATATTCAGGATATGCAACTTTGTTCGATTTCACGAATATGAAATTTGCCTAAAAAAATTGAAATTTGGTAAGCAATAATATTGTTGCTTAAGTAAAACTGATCACATTTTAAACTTATTCGAACAGATAATATATGCTAGGAAAAAAAGGTAGATTGCGAATATCTGATTCTCAGATCGCTAATTTCAAAATTATTTATTTTTTAAAGTTCACAATTTCTACCTGCTTATACTAACAAAAGTCCTCTACTAATAATTCACCCACCACTGTTCTATAGACCATTGTTTCATTTATTGCGAGTGCCTGAGACTCTAAGACTGATAAATAAGTTTACGATCCGGGAAATCGAGCAACAGTTTACTGCATTCTGGAAATTTCAAGTATTATACCGCATCCATTGCCATACATATATTTTTATGACGTATTGTTCTCCTAAAGTTGTTTTTCATTCTAGCTTCAAATTAAATTCTTAATACTGTGCAGGTGGCTCTTTTAATGCTAACTAGAAAACTTTTTCGTGCGACAATAAAGTGGCCTGGCGCTGCCAGGCCTCCAAAAAAGTACCTGGGCGGCGCCAGGCCCTGCCAGGCCTCGAATACACCACTGGTAGCCTTGAAATAATGTGGATTTTAACTTTGAGGCTCATATCGACCGTAAATAATCTTCTGTGGACCAGAATATGACTGTTTAATACAAATTTCAAACAGCGCCTTACTATTACTATATATACGCTGTTTTAAGTTGGTATTTCTTTTCACGAGGGTACATAAAAATAACACCAACTATCCGAAATATGAGGATGAGACACTTACTTGTATCAGGAAAATAATTTATAGCACTATTTTTATAACAAAAATAAGAAATACTTACGCAAAAGAGATCTTTCCATCAAAATATAACCGAAGTTAGGGACGTATTCTCAGTATAACGGTGTCACGTTGCATCATTTCGAACAATTTTTTTTTTTTATTGTAAACCTTTTGGGTCACATATAAATAATTTTGACGACGTGCTTGTACCTGTGTTTTGACAACCAGACACAAAACTCCCGCGATAAGCGCAATTTTCCTATGATTTTAAAGAAATTCTTATTTTTATACAGCTGTGTGTAGTGATCGGAGAACGCGGATATCTTTGGCACGCGCAGTAGTGATTCCTATGTATTTTTGAATTGACACACGGGGTTACATAACATAAAAATACACAGGAATCACTACTGCGCATGCCAGAGATAACCGCGTTCTCCCGTCACTCGCTGAGTGCACAACCTTTAATGTCACACGTGTGACCTCACTATTGCGCGAAAATATTGACATTTTAACGTATAATTTCTATTTATTTAAATTTTTAATTAAATAAAACTATTTTTTTCCATTCGACGGTATACTATTATTATACTTTTACTCTCTAATTCGACATAGAACGGTTTTTAAAATGTCGGAAATGACTCTATGGCAGTTTTTTTCATCAAACGGCAGAAATTTAGGTGGGAGCGTTTGCAAAATTCAAAAATTCAACTTTTCAATGGGGCACAATATAAAATATATTATGATATACTCGCAGTAAGTATCGCAAAACGTGATTTCGAGTTATCTCGAGAAAAAATCAGCTAAGATTCCACGCTAAGTAGTTTTAGAAACTATGAATAGTCACCTAAAAACCTATCATACAGTCTTTGGGTCCATTACAATTAAACATTCCGATTCTTGAGAAGCACTGTGAGCAATTGTTCCTCTTATGGAGTTAACCACGTCAAAAGGCAACTTTTTTTATAACATTAATTTTTCATGAGAAATTATGAACTAATTTATTCAATCGTGGAGATCTTTTTTTCCATATATTTCAAGATCGATTTCGTCAACTTTTCGTATTTCAGAAATATTATGTGACAATTTTACAAGAAGCAGAATTTTGCAAAAATCGCCATATTTGCCGACTTATCGCACGCTTTGTTTAAGTTCGTGTGAAGTAAAATTTGTACAGAATATTCTTTAAACCTCTCAGAATCTTAGGTTGACTCTCAGGTTGACAGGTGAAGACTTTATGGCGAGTGCAATAAACCGCCAAGTCGAATCCTATTGGAGACTCGAAATACAAACTGACAAGAAGAACGTTCTGTAGGTAGACAAGCTCAATAAAAATAATAGTTACCGTTTGAAACAAAGAGTGAAGTGGCCTCGCAGGTGAATCTTTAGGATGGACTCACAGGTTTGTCACTTTAACATTACTTTTACTAGAATTTTTAAAACATTTCTGAGGGCTGAAAAACGACTATACAAAAAAAAGGTACATTTTTTTCGTCTAGGTTATACATATTTGCCGGCGCCTTGAAAATCCAAACAGCCACTCATTTTGGAAGACTTTAGTATACACATCCCGTGAAATCCCTTGGAATCTATCAAATCCGTTGACAGCTTTTGAGATATTTTCATATATTCTAAAACTCCTTGAAGTATCTTTGAATCACTCGAAATCTTTGATAAACCGGCTTGATTTCCTTAAATTATTACAAGTTTTTAAATGAAAATTATTCTTTTTTCGGAAAGAAAATGGATCCAGAAGTCAAGTCGAATCTTCGAAATTCAACTTATTCGAATAAATCGAATTGCGAAGATTCTACTTGACTTTTGTATCCACTTTTTTCAAAAAGAAAAAGAATAATTTTCATTTTAAAAATTGTAATGATTTAAGGAAATAAAGCCGGTTTAATAGACAGTTACATTTTTTTTCAATTTCGAAAAATCCAATGTTGCAAGCGTGTCCATATTTGCATGGAAAATTAGAAAAAACCTCTGCACATTTCTAGTTATTATTCACGCAGAACATATATATGCAAGTTTTGTTAGGCAACCTCTAATTATTTTGGGATATCGCATTTTTATAACACAAACAGTGCAACTAACGCAATGGAGGTGTAACCTAAGTATGCTAGCCCATCGGTTATTTCTTCAGTAAAAATTTCTGGATAGACGCCCCTTTTTAACCATAGTTAAAGCTTTTTCTATATAGTCGAGGGCTTGACTGTTACTAAATGTTTTAGTTAGACATGTTCAATAGAAGTTTCGTAAAGTACATGCAGGGTTGTTGGTTTATCAGGAATGACAATATACGAGTTCTCTTGCTTTAACTCTATAACACAATTTCATTGATCCTAAACTGGGAGAATTGGCAGTATTCTTGACTTATTTTTTTAATACTACTTCAAATTATTAAATTCTCGCAGGAATGAGTTTTGGGAATTAAATGTATCAGCTGCACTCTCTTACATACGTAGATCTTATTCAGTCTTTTACAACTATTAATAGTCTTCTCGTCGCTAGGTGCATACAACGTCCTCTGATCATTCAGTAGGATATAATCGTGCTCGGGAATTTTTTCTAGGAATGTGCTCTGGATTTTTTTTTGGTATAGAAATCAAATGGTGGACTTGGTAAGTTTCAGTTTCAAGTTTAGGAACTTCAATCGAGAACAATGAACGTTTGTTTATTATGCGTAAACTGATTTGAGAAATATGTAAAATGTTTTGACATTTCTCGTTTTTAGAGGTATTTGATATTTTACGTTGTTGTGTTGTTCATTATCATACAGACTATTCAGAAATGTCCCGAGAGTTAATATGTGGGGATGTATGTTACCATGCTTCCTATCATTTTTTGAATCAATTATAAGATTAATGTAGGCGCTCAGCTCTTGCAAAGATAATGTGCAAATGGTTATCTGCTTATTTATAATTAGTGTTGGTTTGATTGATCATTTTATGTAAATGTTCTACGTTTACATTACTGTGCTCGATGACTAACTGTACGTCGTGGGAAGTTGAATTTAGAATTGTTTTAATAATTTGCGTTTTATTGACTATACTTGTAGCGAGTATTTTATCATCCGTGTAAAGTTGATCTAATTCGTTATCAATATACTCCAAATCTTTTTCCTCGAAGGTACCAAAGAGAGTTTCAGAAATGCTACCTACAATATTGAAAGGTGCTCTTTTGAGGCGGCGTGTTTCTAAGAGCTGGTTCAGGATCGTTTATTAAAGCCTAGACGATCGATTTGAATTCTTAGTATCTTTAATTGAAACTGTTAGTCACACTTCTGCTTGGCGTTTTGATAGGCGTTATATAGGTCGGTGAAACGTTGCTCAATTTTCAAGGGATCGAAAGAAACGACTAAATGCCAGGTGGTATGGTATAGTTTGGCAGGGCGAATATCTTCTGCATAATCGGTGGTATCGTCGAGTGGTGTAAATATTACTTTTCTAAAAGCGGACAGAATGAGCAGCAGTATTGTCATCAATCTTCAAATAAGTAGTAAAGTGATTTTAATTGATTGACCTGAACCTGTACTCTTTCATTGTCTAGAAGTATTGTGTAATTATTGCTGTTTCCAGTTTCTATTATTGTGGAAGGGCTTAGCCAATATGAATCTAACTTTGATATTTCGAGATTATTAGTAGTTAGAACCATATCTCCGATATCGAATATCGGGGATTGATCGCTAGGTGGCGAACTGTGCAGTTTAACTGTTTTGTCGGCTCCTGTATTTTTAATTTTCTCGGTGGCTACGTTGACTATTCAATTGATGCTTTGGTGGTGTTCAAGCAGGCGTCTGATTCCTGATAAGGAGTTCGATCGGTGGATTGGAAATTTTCCATCGCCATTCGTAATTTGCCTTCTAAAGTTTGGTGAGAGTTGCTTGAGTTTACTGTTGACATCACAGTTCATTTTCATGTGGTACGCTTCCCGCTGTGCTGACAGGGTCGCGCCGGCAGAGCCGTTACACTACTACACTACTGCACTTGGCACGGGAGTAGATCGGGTAACCCGCGCGAAGGGATCTTTATCTCTATTGGGTATTAAGGAACGTAAACACTAGTTTTCGTTAAAATGCCGAATACTGACCTGAAGGATATCAGCCTGAAGTCCAATTGCAATACATGTATCTTACGTTCCGGTATGTTAAATACTCTATTTGGCTTAAACTCGTCCAGTTTTTATTTCGGCAACTCGCGCGACTCAGGTCACGACTCCGGGTCTTAACCAAACGTCAGCTAATAATTCTAATGTAAGATCGTTACATGTAGCACATATTAATGCTAAATCTCTATTACCAAAGTTAAATTATACGCTGTGTATAGATATCCGGTGCCGTGAGCTAGCTTGGTATCCGGTAGATTGTTCTAATTGATTACACAGCAATAGGCGGGATCTGCTGGACAGCAGAACCTTGTACGGCATCCGACTTAGTAAATTTCTTATTTTCTTGAAACGTGCAGAAAGCATAACCTCAAAGTAAGGTATATATAATTTTCAAGGAGAATATAAGTGTAACTTTATTTATACACTGGTATATGTAATTGTTTATTAAAAATGAGTTATTTGGTGCTTTCAATTTTGTCTTTGCTTGTACATTTATTTTATTATTCTCTTATTATTGAGAAGATTTTTATATAATTCTATTTGTGGAAATTATAGCCAGTTATTATTTAAGAAGTGTATAAATTATTTGTTTTTGATAAGTTTCACTTATGTATAACTTCTGTTTTAATGTAACTCTCACTAATTGTATTTATTGTACATAATCGTTTTAGAAACAAAATAAGCCGCGTTAATAATAAAGATTAAATCTAAAATTATAATTGTTATCTAAAACGAATAAAAAATCGCAACCACCAATTAAGCCCTTTTATATGTGCAATGAACAACTAAATACTCAGCTATTAACGAAAATCAATACTTACTACAAAATTGATTTTCGAATAGCCTTTGAAAATCATTGTAGAAAGCTTTGAAACCAAAATTAATTCCTCAAGACGATTCGAAAAATAATTTTTCTTTAAATCCCTTTTAATGGCGTCTAAAGATAAAAAGTAAATTTTGGAATTGTTTTCAACATAACTCATTAAAGATTCTTCGGAGAACAAATGTATCTTTAAGTCGTCTTTGAATAAAATTTTTATTCATTCAAGGAAAGAGAATATTAAAATAGTTTTGAAAAAAGTTCTTCAAATTAAAGTTTATTCAATGAAGAGAATTCTAGAATTTTACAAGTATCCCTTCTAGAAATAATCAATTGAACACGATTAAGAACGATTCACAGTTGTCAAAATTTCAATCGTTCCTAATCGGTGTACCATTTGTTAATTGATTTCAATTATTTTCTATTGTGTATAGAGGATTTGTTTCCATTCCTAATGTTCCTAATTGTTTTCAATCGGGGCGGCAATTCTGGCGGCGACCGGCGTTTATTTTCTCCGACGAAAAATAACCTAAGATAGAATAAACTTTTCTTGAGGGGTTCTCGCAGTGTGTTGTGCATTTTTTATATCTTTGTGGACAGTTTTTAAGTGTTTTTAAGATTATAAAGTATATAGATTGATGGTTTTCGAAATTCGGAAAAATGTACTACTACAACCAGTGGCTAGAAAAAAGCCGACGGGGAGAAAAGAAAATAATTTCCGAATCCGATTTCAGAGAGAAAAAAATCTTGAATTTCGACATACACAAAAAATACACATTTTTATAGTTTAAAGATTCCTATAGTACTTTGAAATGACGTATTTTTAGTGTTATTTTCAGCAATTAAAAATGCAATGGAATTGGTAAGAAAATTGATAAGCAAAACTTATAAAAATGCAGAATTGCAGAAGATAATTGTATTGCCAAGCAGAATAGGTTTTTATGAATAAATCCACTTTTATGAGAAGATAGAATTTTATGCTTTCTCCAAAAGTCCCTTTCTTTTATATATTTTAATTGACTAAAAATACTTAAGTAAGAATTTGCTTACACACAGTTAACCTGCACACATATGCACATTCTCAATAAGTTGTAGGGTTACAATATATATATATGACTATTTATTCAACTATATAAAAATGAATTCCTCTCGCGCTTTCAAAACAAATCCACACTTTGACTTCCAATGTTGTCAAGGAATTACGGTTTTTAAATGTTCTTTTTCAAGATTCTTCAGTAGTCTCATTTTTTGAAATGTTTAAAAAGGTTTTAAACATTTTTTTTCATTTTCTTTTAAATTTATTTTTTCAGAATAAAAAAAGAACATTAAAAACTTTTCCAGGAATGTTAAGAAAAAATTTTATTTTCTTGAATCCTTTCAAAATTCTTCAAAAGGTTCCAACACTTTATTTCAAAATCTTCAAAAATCTACATTTTCTTTTAATTTTATTTAAATCATCTCAATATCAACATTATTTTTTAATAGATTCAAAACTATGTTTCAAATGAATTTGAATTTTTCAGGAATTTTTTTTTTGTGCGAAATATTTTAAATTGCCTTAAAATCTTCCAGAATCTTTGTTGACCATTTTTTTAAAGTTTTTGAAATGTTTTTTTTTAATTTCTCAGGAACATTAAAAAAATATATTATCTTGAAATCTTTTTAAATATTCTCTTCAAATTAATTAAAAAAGAAAAAACAAATCATTGTAAATTTATTAAGAAACTTAAGAAAATTTTGTTATCCTCTTCAAACCTTTCAAAATTCTTGAAAAGCATTTTCTTTAAAAATCTTAAAAAATCCATATTTTGTTGATTTTTTTTTGTTAATTTCTGCAAAGAACAAATTGAAAACATCCACTAAAAGTCATATTCACCCACAATGCATTCACTCAAGTTTTCGAACAACAAATTTGGGGACAATTTTAAAAGATTTTAAAACATTTCCAAAGATTTCGAAAAAATGCAGAATATCTTAAGGCGAGTTTTTTAATTTTTAAAGATTTTTCAAATTAAAAAAAAAATCGGGTCAGTTGAAATGATATTTAGGAATTTTAGAAGTGTTGAAGTGATTAAAAATATTTTAAAACTTGAAAATATTTTCTAATATTTATAAAATATTTATTTAAAAAACAACGAATTTTCAAGAAATAGTTACCTTTTCTATGAAAAAAATGAATTTAACAAAAAATAGTTTAATTTTCAATAAAAAATATTCAAATTTAACCTTGAAAATTAATATTCTATAAGAAAAACAACGAATTTAAAAACATATATATTTCAATTAATTATAATCAAGAAAAAAATTAATAATTTAGATTAATCTTGTACAAATAAAAAAGCAAATAGAATAGTTAAATTCTCAAACAACAACGAATTTGCAATAAAAATTTACATTTTCAATCTAAAAGATGAATTTTTAACCTAGAAAATTAATTTTCTACCAAAAACAACGAATTTGAAAAAATATACTTAAATTTTTAACCCAAAAAAAGAAATTTCTAACCAAATAGTTAAATTTTCAATATACAAAAGAGGAATTTTCAAACAAGAAGATTTATTTTCTACCAAAAAAACAACGAATGAAAAAATATAGTTAAATTTTAAATAACGAAGAAACATTAATTTTCAATATAAATGTTGAATTTTCACCATTTTTCGCGGCGGTGTACCCAAGCAATTATTAAGAATTTAATTAATAGTCTTTGAAATCAATCTTTGAACAAAAAAAAAACTTTTCCAAGTCATCCAGGTTTTGTATGAAATAAATAATAAATAACTTATTCAACTATAATTAGCCTTTAGACCGAACTGTGCTTCAATAAATTTTGTGAATTTCAACACACGATTTTTTTTTTGAGGAAAATGAAAAACTTTTCTTGAGATTTTACGATTTCCGAGAAACCTTGAAATAATTTTTTTTTTTAATTATATTTAAAATAAACTTAAAAAAGGTTTCAAAACATTTCAAAGTTTAAAAGATTTTTAAACAAAATTTCGCAATTTTGCAGGTAGAAATTTTAAAAAACAATTCCGTAACTTTAAGAGACATTTAAAACTGTTGAAAAGATTCAAAAATAATTTTAAACTTGAAACGATTTTTAAAGCAGTATAACAAAATGTAGATTTTTAAAAATTTCGTAAAAAATTTGGAAATTTTTTAAAGAATTTTGAATGGTTTCAAGAGAATAATCTTAAGAGTCATAGGGAAATTTGAAAGGATTTTTTGTTTTTGAAAATTAATTTTTAGACAAAATTTAAAAAGATTTTAAATAAAAGTAGTTACATTTTCAATCAACAAACAACGAATTTTAAAAAAATAGTGAAGTTGTCAATCAAAAAGATGAAGTTTTAACCAAGTAGTTAAATTTTCAATACGAAAGATTTCAAACAAGAGGATTTATTTTCTACCAAAAAACAACGAATCAAGAAGAAATGTTACATTTTCAGCAAAAAAATAAACAACTAATTTTCAATATCATTTTTTTATTTTCTACCATTTTTCACCGTGATATACTAAAGTATTTATATAAGGACTCTCTTTTGGGATTCTTCATTTATCTCATTTTTGAAAATGTTTTTAAATATTTTTTAATTTTCTTTCAAAATTATTTTTCAAATTAAAAAAAAAGCATTAAAAACTTTCCCAGCAATCTTAAGAACATTTTTTTATTTTCTTGAAACCGTTCAAAATTCTTGAAAAGGTTCTTAAAAACTGTTAAATTATTTTTTAACAGTTTCAAAACTATGTTTTAAATTAATTCCAATTTTTCTTGATTTTTTTTTTAATTGTGCAAAATTATAAAAATTGCCTTAAAATCTGCCAGATTCTTCTATGACAATTTTTGTTTCAAAGCGCCCCCAATGCATCTAGTCAGTTTAAGAACTAAAATAGACGATAGACGCGAAATTACCCACTATGATCTTCTCTACCGAGATTATTAAACTGGAAAAATGCCTCCCTGCTTGCCCACTCAAGTAGGAGCGTCTTTAATTCGTAAACTGGCTAGATGCATTGGGGGCGCTTTGATTTAATTTCGCGAAAGCTTAGGAGCAGAGAGGGCGCTGCGGAAAATCACTCGAAATTGAATGTAGGGGATCGACGATCTCCCACCTCACCTCTGCTAGAGAGCAGAGAATGATTAGCTATTCTCTTCAATCACTATTCTCCACCAATGACAGTGATCTGCTTGACGCAAACGCCGTAGTGTACCGGGCCATCTTTGAGAACCCTGATATCCATGGTTCCCTAAAAACTTATCGGCACTATAGCTCAGGGCCCCGAAGTTACAATAAATTTGACAGCGACAAAGTTTTGCTATAAAATTCAATTATTTGGCGTTAGCGTCACCACATTCCTCACTCACGCAGGCGAAATTTATTTCAGTGACTTAATTAGACTGACCAGCCAAATATAATTTTGAATTGTGTGACAGGTACAAGACGCGATCTCCAATATTTGGTTAAACAAAGCATTATAGTGGCTTTAAGTAAATACGTATTGAAATTGTCGAATAATCAATGTACACAAAAATTAGGAGTAAGCTCTTCAAAATTGAAATTTACATAGAGAAATAAGAAAAACTGTTGATACTTTTTAATGAACTTGAGTTTAAATCAGCGACGTATTCCTGCTGCGTTCCTTGACCTATTTATGTATCAAAAAAATTAAAATCTGCATTAAAAAGATCTTAATTTTAGGAAATAGCTTTTCTGTCTGCCTTTTACACAATTTTCTCACACTGCATAATTTGCTAGAGGTAACCAAAAAAAGTATTTAAATATCGACGTGTACAATTGAAAAGGTGCTATCTCGGTAGGACGAAATAAAAAGGTGCCATCTCGGGTGGCGAAGTATGGAACCTTGGATAGCACCTTTTCATTGTCATATTTTTTAATATATCCAAGAGATGATTGTACAACAGTACTTCCCGCTGAAAGTTTTGCTACGTTCATATTTTTTTCAATAATTTCTTCTCAGGATGTCATATCCGTAATAAAATATATGTAATTCTGCAACGAATGAAGTTCACACGAGTGCTATCGATCATTCTTCGGAAAAATATCTACCAATTCTAACCACCTCTATTGGTTAGAATTAGTTAGGGATTGATATAGAAACTGTAGTGAAGGGTCATGGCATGTTATTCTTAGTTCGTAATTTTCGAATATTGAACTGATCAATTCAATGTCCGTTAATTAATCTTCATGGGATAAAAAAGTTGCCTTGCATTATAAATAGTCTCCAGCAGTGGGATTTCAATGTCGTGACATATTTCTCATTCGAGCATGCCTCTCTTTCTATCCTATGGAGCTGTCCGTTCGAGTTCGAAGCTGCAGACTCCAAATTCACAAAGGGACTACAAGGGAACGGAATCTTGTCAATTGATCGTTCTCATTTGACTAGGATCACAACAAATCAATTCTCTAGACATATTCCGCAGCAAGCTACAGTGCCGATAATTTTTGAGGAAACCATGGATACAAGAAGACTTGCTTAACACATATCAGGATGGATCTACAATGTATCCTAAGAATTGTACGTAAGTCAACGTACTTTGATATCAACGCATATATGCTGATATATGCGCGTTGCCGCCCATTGCTACAAACTGTAGGGCGAGTTTCATTGGTTTACATTCCAGTGTTCCGGTAAATATTGAACTGCATTGAACCACCCGAGCACTGGAAGGTGAACCAATGAAACACGCACGACAGTTGGTATGCACAAAAATTAGACACGAAAATGGTAAGACCATAACTTAGAATAACGCGAATATCTCCTAAACTAGAACAGGCCATAATTATCATATATGCGTACAAATACCCTATATATAAAATAATGGATATGGTAAAAGTTGATGACAACAAACTTATGTAATTTTTTTGTTTGAGTTCCGAAAAAAGTATTTAAATACTTTATAAAAGAAAACAGTCCAAAACGCCAAGTAAGGAATAATTACTGTTTAGAGTCAACGCGCCGAACACTGTGTAAATTGAAATCTAAGAATGTGTGTTTTCTTACCATTAAAACTCCAAGAATAAGATCATAATTATTGATCAGAAACACTAGCTGTTGCGTTCTTTGTGGAAAAATAGCAGCCATTCTCAGCAAGAAGCACTGAACAGCTTCTCTCAATTCTGCTAAAAGTTGAGTGGCCCCTTCACACGGAAATCCTTCACTAACGCCAACCATGGCAGCACTAAATTCTGCATACCTTCTAGTAATCTATTATCCGATTATTGATAATCATTACGCAAAACATTCTTGCACACAATTCTTATTTTTGTAAAAAAAAATCCAAAATCATATACTCACGTAATGTGGTCCTGGTTCCTTGCTGAATTTAACAGGATCACATTCTTTTATACTCTGAATGTTGAGTTGAAAAATGTGTTCAAATCTAGAGAAAAACAGAATTTGTTTCTATACAAAAGATGGTTCTCAAATTTTCAAAAATATTCTTGAATGATTTTTCAATGATAGAGGCAGTAAGTCAACATTTCTTAGAAGTAACTCATTAAAGAAAGATAATAATACCGAGGCCAAATGACGGAGGATACATTGTCCCAATACTTGTCCAACGCTGGTACCGCCCGTTTATGACACGTCAACTGATATCGCATTGCCAAATGCAGACAAAGAAAAAGAGCAATCGTGTCGTAACAATCATCAACAAATGATTCCAGATTCTTTAAGACTATTCCCAGTGTTTTTCCCATTACCTAAATAAAAATTGATTAAAAGCCTTAAAATTGCACTATGCCCGGGGGTTTCGGATTGCTGAATACAAATTTAAAGTAAAAATAAAAAATTCGACATTTTTATCAAAAACCTTTCAAGAACCTGAAACTATTTTAGTAGCGGAAAGACGACGGCATGCTTGCGACAGCAGTATGTTTTAGACAAAGTCAATTTAAACATATTAAATCAAGTATAAGCTTTTGTTTACTGATTAAACGTGATTCTTTGGAGTCTAAAGAAACATGTTTAACCAATAAAGAAAAGCCCATACCTGATTTAATATCGTCGCCTCCATTCAATATAAGTCTATAATATGGGCGTTTCCACGAAAGGTGGCATTTTCGACAAAAAAAAGTTGAAACTAAAGTTTGGAGCACAATTTTCAAACTTTTTTCACACATTGTATGTGCATCAATAAATTTCATTTTTAGATGAGCCATTTACTTTGCGTATGTGCCTAAGTTACAAAATTATGATTTTTTTTTATCAATCAAAAATTTTTATAACTGATTAAATGGAGAACAGAAGATACTTTTTAGCTGGTTTTTCTAGTTTTATGTTCTAGACACATTCCATTGCAGTATGAGTGGGTAATATTATGAGATATTGATATAAAAAATTACTTAATTTAAAAATATATATAAATAAAAACCGCTTAATTTTTTAGGAAAATCATTTTCTTTCAAAATATTTTTTTCCGATGCCAAAACGCACCATATTTCCTGAAAGATGTTCTTCGACGGTTTGCGCGCGATTTTGACAGATACAGGTGTCAGTCCGGACACTTTGGTCTCAAATCTCACATAACTTTCGAGCGCTAAGCAACCTTGACTTGATTTTTCGTATACTCACTCCAACATTGTATATAATTTAGGCAACCTTAGAAAATTGAACTTTAAAAAATCGAGCAGGAAAGTAGGGTGTCGGTTCGCACACTTCTTCGGTAAAATCTCAATTTTCAATTTTTCGAAGTGGCCCGCGCAGACAATTTTAAAGGCACACCTTTTTCCTTCATAGAGTGGCTGTTCGAAATCTAAATCTGGTAAAAAATTTGAACCTCGGTAGTTGCACGCGATTTCCAGCACAGCGGGTATCGGTCTGGATATTTAAAACCTTAAAATCGGTACACAAGTTTGTGATTTTTTTTTCACATTATCAAACTGACAAAATTTGAATAGCCTGTGATATACTGTACTTGCATGATTTTTTTCAGAATTTGTAAGCGTTGCGCTGAAATTCTACGATCAAGCTAACAATTAAATTTGTAACAGGTTACAATTATCAACCAGGTATATTTTTTGTATTTTGACGAAACATTATAGATTATATCTCTAGTTGAGGGTGCTTGCGATTACTCTAAGCTGCTGATTCTATTTCAGGAAGTCTGATTGTCTTCTTTCATACAGTACAAACTGCATTCTATGCATAAGGATAAACGCGATTTACAGAACAATGACACTTTTCGTTGAAACACCTATATTCTGACAGCGTCGTGTATGAGACTCTATCGAGGCCTTCATTCAATATAAATCTGTATACTGACAGGTCCGTCTATGAGATGATTATATGTAATTTGTGCCCAGTATGAGTCTATTTTCATTTTAGAAACTTTTCAGGACAGCTGATTAAAATTTAAAATGTTGAAAAAGGTCACGCGTACACTTTGAAATAACGAAAATGGGTTCGAGGGTTTAATGGATTTTTAAGCTCATAAATTACCCCCCAGATTCTATACATCAGTATGTTGGATAATGTCGATAATCATTGATCCACGTTCAATTGATAATTATTCCATTCTTATTACACTAAATCACTATATAAAGTAATAAATAATGCAAGTTACCATAGTTGTTTAAACAATTTCTTCATGTTTATAACTATCTTCTCTTAGATAAGTGCTAAGAAGTTGCGGTTTTTTCTGAACTCTTCAAATTTTTGTCCACTTTTCACTTAGTGAGTTAATAAGTTAACAAACATGCTTATTTAAACAGTTCCTTATTGTTTATAACTATCTTTTCTTAGAGTAATGCTATAAAGTTGCTTTTTTTCTGAAATCTTTAATTTTGCTTTGACCTTTTAGTTATGAATAAATAATAAGCGAACCTCAACAAGAATAATTTTTTAAATAGTATTGTTCTGTTTCAAGTGACTTATTTTTGCTCTTTTCCCAATGTTAAAAAAATTAATTTAAAAAAAGCTATCTTACACAAGAGACAAAACCCAAGAATTGAATTAGGAGTAGGCGGGAAAGGGTAGGTCTGTAAATTACTTGTAAAAGTTTTGTTTTGAATTACAACGAGAAGTTTATTACAAAGCGTCAAAGAAAAATTTGGAATTGCCCATATTCCCCTCTTCGTCCCTGGAGAAAACATGTCTCGTCGATGACAATACACACACACACACACACACACACATATATAAACAAATAATTAATTTATTATAACATCTCACGGCACAAGGCAAATTTACTGCAGTTAGGAAATTGCTTACGATACTCTGTTACCACTTGTAGTAAGTGTTGTTACTGACTTTCATCTCTAGTAAGATGAGAATTAAAGTCATATATCAATTTTACAAATATCTCTTTTATTTTAGAAAAACTTATTCGCAAAAAAGAAAGAGATTGTTTAAAATATGATTCTCTCTAATGTTCATTTGTTATTTATTCATAACTAAAAAGGCAAAGCAAAGTTAAACATTTCAGAAAAAACGCAACTTTCTAGCACTTATCTAATAGAAGATAGTTATAGACTATAATAAATTGTCTAAAAAACTATTTTTATTAACGTGCATTAATTATTACCTCACTAAGTGAAAAGTGGACAAAAAGTTACAAACTTTAGAAAAAACCGCACCTTTCTACCATTAGGCAAAAAGAATATTATTAACAATAGTAATAAATTGTTTAAACAATTCTTTTTGTTAACTTCAAATAATTATTACCTCACTCCAATTGAAAAGTTGGAAAAAAATTCAAAATTTCAGAAAAAAACTGCAACTATCTAGTATTAATATAGAAGAAGATAGCTATAAACAATAATAATTTGATTGAAAAATTATTTTTGCTAATTTTAATTAAATAATAACTCACTCCAAGTGAAAAATGGACAAAAAATTGAAAATTTAAGAAGAAACCACAATTTTTTGTAAATCGCCACAAAAAACCCTTAAAACGGAAAATTCCCTGTAAGGGGGATCAGCATAAGATATAAATTTTGAAACCGATTACAAAATGGTGGCGAAGGGGGGGGGAGTAATTCTGTTCCCGGATTTTGCTTCAACGCATCAAAATATAGTTTGGATTTTGTAGTCATTTTCAATCGGTTTCCTAAATTTCCCTTACTGGAAATTTTCCGTTTTGAGGGTGTTTTTTGGCTAATTACTACAAAGTGGGGAAAGGGGGGCCGATGGAGCAATTCTGGCCCTGGACTTTGTGTCAGCGCGTCCAATTACATATAGATTAGGTATTGCAATCATTTTTAGGCGGTTTCCTAATGCTGATCAACCTTACAGTAGAATTTTCGGGTTTTAAGGGTGGTCGTTTGCAATTTCAAAATATGGAGAAGTGGGAGTGGGTGCTGAGTGGCCGGTGATGGAGCAATTCTGGCCCTGGATTTGGAGTCAGCGCATCAAATTACTTATATATTGGGTCTTGCAATCATTTATAGACGGTTTCCTAATGCTGATCCACCTCAGGGTGGAATAATCGGTTGTTAAGTGTGGTTTTTTGCAATTGAATAGAAAATGGTGTGGCATGGAATACTTACGGCCCCGGATTCGGTTTCAGCATGTCAAAATACATAAGAATTCATAGGTCTAGTCTTTCGTACAGCCCACTTCTTTTTCTTTGTGCGCCTGTGTAATTTACAAAAAAATAAAGAAAAACTTTAGGCACATCGGTTAATATTGTGAATAATAAATTTCATCTTAAAGTGAATGCAAAATTACCAAAATTCTCAACTGAGATTGAACGGATTAACCGATCTTGTTCTATCTTCATTTAATCTTCTCGTAATTACCTAATGAACCTAATGCAGCCTATTAAAATTCAATTCATTAATATTTCTATAATTTTTGCTTTCTCATAGAGGAAGCTTTGTAATGGTAACATTTTCCAAAAATGTTTAATTCATTTAATTAAACCTTCCTAAATTTAAAAACATCTAATACAATGTTCTAAGCAATTGTCCGGATGTGTGAGTGTGGACGTGTGTGTTGATATCTTGAAACTGACCGAAGGATTTCTAAAAATATTTTTTGCATTTTTTTTAGCATTCAATAATATTTTAAAAATCGGTTTTTTATAGTAAAACTGTTTTCATTAACATAATTCAAAGTTAATGCAGGAATATAAAAGATTCCTTGCTTCGAGACGAATCGATTGACCTATAATATCAATACATTTTATTAAAGAGGAGGGAAGTTATGGTAATTTATATATTTTGAAAATCGGTTTTTTATAGTAAAACTTTTTTCATTAAAATAATTCAAAGTTGATACAAGAACATAAAAGATTCCTTGGTTTGAGACGAATCGATTTACCTATAATACTGATACATTGTATTGAAGAGTAAGAAAGCTATGGTAATGCATACGATTTGGAAATACGGGTTTTTATAGTAAAACTTTTTTCTTTAAGATAATTCAAAGTTGATGCAAGAATAAAAAAAATTCCATGGTTCGAGACGAATCGATTAACCTATCATATTAATACATTTTATCAAAGAGTAAGAAAGTTATGGTTATTTATATTATATTCAAAATCGATTTTTATAGTACACATTTTTTCATTCTCATAATTTAAAGTTGATGTAAGAATAGAAAAGATGTGTTGATTCGAGGCAAATCAATTGAATTATAATGTTGATACATTTTATTGGACATTAATGAAGCTATGGTAATATTAATTTTTTTCATTTAAAACTTAACTCTTAACTTAAATTGACTTAGCCTAAAGCTAGAAAAGGGATAGGGTGCGACAGAATTTCTCCCTTTCCTTCTCCAGCTCGAAAAATTACCATTTTAAATACAAAATTTTATTTGTCCGATTTGTCACTATATTTTAAAATTGTTTTGTATTATTTTGTAAATTTCTATTCTTTAATTGATAAAAATTAAAACTTTAGTTTGTCTATTATTTAAAAAATCACAAATGCTTCTTCTATGAGGAAGCAAATACATTTGCTAACGGGAAGCAAAGTGCTCGTGAAATGAGCACCATACAAATATAAATGCAAATAAAGTGGAAACACTCGAGATCGAATTCACAGCTAGTTTACATCTCTCAACCGGCTATAATCCGCTAACAATAGTAAGTTCGGTCGAGACAAGCAACCGCGAGCATGACAGGTAGTAAAGTATCCCCCCTTGGTTCCAGTATTGTCAAAAAATTATGCGCCCTTCCTCACGAACATTGCAACGGGAAGCGCCTGTTTTCGGTTCACCATGGGTACACTCCCGGTGGCGCGCTGCCCTTTTCCAGGCGCAGAAAATTTAGAATATTTTCAGTTAACAAAAAAAACAAGACCATTTTTCGATAAAAGGTCTCCAGTCATGCACATGTACACGCCTTTAGATTATGTGGTAAAAATATTGCATCAAACAATTCATCCTTGTAGCCGTATTTTGTATTATTCTAAATACCGACTCGTTCGAAGCACCTTAAACTTCATTGGGCTTGAGCGGCCTCTAAATATCATAAAAAAATGGATAATTTTTGTGTGAATACGAAGAAATTTCCAAGCGATATGCATAAAAATTCGAAAATTTTATTTCCCAATGCATGTTTGGACCACCCTAATGTTGGTGGATGTAGTGTCGTCCGCGCCGATGTGGCACTTGGAGGCTATGTTCACGATTTACGAAATCGGCCGACTGAACGGGGTAAACAAGATAATTTTGTTTATTTAAGGTAGTCCGGCTATCCTTGTCGCTGGTCAAGAGATCAACTTACCTCAACTCTTGATATACGTCAAAAATGACATTTATGAGCATGAAATAGGATATCACAAATTCACTTTGAATTTTATGTGTAATTTTGATATTCTCACTTCCATCGGGGGTATTTTCGAAAATGTTATTAAAATTCCACTTGAGTTTTTGTCGTGCATCAGCTGGTAGTATTCGAGCATGGTACCTTATGTCAGGTTCGGTCAGTTGTTTACTCGCATCTAACCTCTCAAAAACCACTCTCCACGCAATTTTCAACAGTTTCAGATTTACAATGCCCGATAAACATAAAAATGGTAGGTTTTTGACGGCAAACAAGTCAAAACGACGAAAAAAAGCAAGTTCGAATATGTCGCCTTCCCACTAAAGTCTGATGTCGTGGCCAACTTATCACATTTTGACATTGCGAGGATGATGTCCGACGAGTGTGAGTTTTTTGCAGATTTTATCATTTTTCTTAAGATTTTGCCCTGAAAGGTACCTTGAAATGATATTTGGAATCGGCATTAAATTTTCTTGATGAAAAACAGTTTTTATAGTGTACTCTATCGTTAAACTGAGCCACAATTCCAGAATTATTGAGCGCGGAAAAGGATTGTCCATATGCCTACACGTTAAATAAGTCAAGTTTAAAGGGAATTTGCTCCAATTTTAGCCCTGAAAGGCCCTACATGATTATATATAAGTTGCATATGTAGAATGTATTCAGTTATCTATTTGTGCAATACAAAAAGGCACTTCACTGTTATCGATAGAATAGCCGAACTATCTTAATCATTCATGAATACATAGTGATTTTTTGTGATAAGAATGGAATAATTATTAATTGAACGTGAATATCTGATTACCGTAACACTTTTGTGATGGTAAGATTTTTTTTCTCGTCAGTTATTATAGAAATTATTAGCATCCTGGAAAGTAAGTCACTGCGAATTATTACGTTTTTATTATTATCCAACATACTGATTGATAGAACGTATGAGATAATAGTGAGGTGGGAAGTTCATTCAACACTTGAAACTATCTTTATTAGTCAAGAGTGTACTCGTGACATTTTTTAACATTTAAAACTTAAATCAGGTCTCCTGAAAAGTTTCTAAAATGCAGATAAACTCATACTGAACAGAAATTACATATCGTCTCATCATAGACGGCGCTGTCAGCATATAGACTTATATTGAATGAAAGCGACGATATGTTTAACGATCTGATGGCGCACATTTTGTGGCGTCTCGTTCTTGGAGCACTGTATGTCCATAACTTATTTCAGAGATAAACACGGTTTAAAATACATATTGTTTAACTTTAAAGGGGTGAAATTAAATCTCTAGAATGTCAGGATTGCAGCTGTATATGTTTGGTATTGATATTTTGATTTGGCAAAAGACAGTCAAATTTAAAAAAAAATCTAAAAGTAATCAAAAATGGCAAAAATCGCGTTTTCTATGGGTATTTCCTCAAAATTATGTGAAATTAAAAAATCATAGTGATTCATAAACTGTACACTTCCACTTATTAGGTGGCATTAGCAGTTTTTAGGTTCACGCGCTGCAAATGCTTCTAACTCGAACAGCTGCATACTACTGACTAGGGTCCTATGCCTGCTAGGGCGCCAACAGAGGTTTCAAATTTTTGAACACCCCAAGCTGAATTGCTTTGTAATAAAACTGAATGGATGCAAATATAAATCCAAAGCAAACAACTAACCTGATTGAAAACGTCCATCGCTTGTGAGCATCGAACTTTAAAAAATTCTGTTATGAACAAATATTCACGGCACGCATTATCGACTAAAGCATATTGCTCGCTTCTAAATAAGGCTTCGTAATGATACTGTAAGAAACATTTGTTTAATAATCATTTTATGCACTTGTACCTGCATTCGTATATTTGAAAAGTTTTACCCTGATTTTAGAAGCAGTATGTGGAACAATTATGGGAGCTTCAAGTTCAGAACTTAAGACTTCGCCTCTCATTCCGATAGAAAATACGGTTCCTCTGTGTTTCAAGGAAGTTTTATGGAAAATTCCTCTGCCCGCTGTATCCTCGAGACCCATTAAATCATCTTTTGATGCACCTTCCTCAAACTGAAAATAAAATAAAGTAATTAAAGAATAATGAAAAAGTGTATACGGGATTAGAAAAGTATCTCAATAAAAAAATTCTCACTTGTAATTTCATCAGTCTTGATGAATAAGACTTGAAATATGAATAATAAATCTTGCTCATCGTATCCACGTATTCTCCACAAATTTCCTGGGCTACATTTCTTTCATTAGATAAAACGAACTCAAAATAAAATTTGTACTTCAACATATTATTTTGCGGTACTTGATAGTTTGTCATAGGTTTCCTAAATTTATAAACCTGCTCCAACAGGTAAGTTCGTATTTTGGTCATCGCTTTTACGTTCAGCTTTTCTAAAATATCTTTTACATCTAAACAAGATTTCGCTTCCTTAAAGCTCTGTTCCTTAACAAAGTTAATTTTGTGATTGAGATTCTTTAGCTGTTCTAAGAATTCTGTTTCCGTTACGGGACAGTCCATAATACCTCTAGCGAAAAAAGAGTTTTTGTACTTCTAACAATTTTACTTATTACATAAGAACGAGATTTTTTATTGCTTATGAATTTTCTTACGCTATCAGGGCTTCAGATACTGTCATATCTTCAATAAATTGACTAAGTGGTGCACGAATTATCTGACGATTCGATAACTGTTGGCTCATAGATATTGATTTGCGTTGTAAATAAAGAATCTCAGAGCTAATACTTCCTAGATCTGATTGAAAACCTAAGAGCATGGACTCCATTTTCTGAAATCAAGGTAAGGTATTTAGCAATCAATCAGCGATAATCATTAAAATATGTAAGACGTTTGAGTTTTATAATAGATATAAAATATTTAAATTATAGACATAGAATAAAATCTTAATATATTACATGAAACTTCAAGTATTCGAGGAACGTGATTTAAGTTTAATTAAACAGCATTTTTTATTATCAAAGAAACTTTTCAGAAAAAGTTAATTTGATTATTTGTTTTCTTGAAAGTTTTATAATTTTTCTGCCAGTTCTAGTGAAATGAAATGCATTATTGTTGAAAACTGTACTTAAATTTTACAAATGACGTTTAAAATTAACCCAATATTGTAAGAGAAGATCAAACGTTTATTTTTTCAATTGTATATCAATCTTAAAATAACACCTTTTTTCTAAAAAAAAAAAGAGGACGGGAAAACTTGAACTAACCTCCAAGATATTGTCACATGCTGTAATTTGGTTGTGTAAACTCGCTATGTTTTGACTCTCTTTTATATAATCTTGAATGGACTTGTTTTCTACTTCTTTGAGTTCCTTTTCGATTTGCCTGGAATATTGTCGAAGGTCTGTTCCAGTTTTGAGAACCTCCTGCACAACATCATCTTCGAGATCTTGTGGCAATTGTGCCTCATTGTCATCGAAAATATCACTTTCTACCGACATTCTTGAAAAAAAAACACGCCTGTTAGTTATAATATTTTATTAATTGTTAACAGATGGCAAATGTTATTTTATACACTTAAACAACATCTGGTAAACAGTGCAGACCACGGACGTAAGAATTAACGGGACGGGTGTGCACATGATGCAATAAATACATAGCCACGCGCAAGTAAAAAAAAACCGTGTCAATCAGAACCCACCGATTATTTTCTCCATCTTAGATAAATAAGGCGGCAAATGTAAGTGATTTTAAATGTAAAATGTTAGAATTACAATTTCTTGTAATTTGAAAATATACAAATACTTCAATTCTAATCAAATGTATTGTAGTGTTGAAAATGGGTACAGCAAAATACGAAATAACTATAATTTTAGGTTATGTGATTCATAACCTCTTCCTGGTGGCATATATGTGTATAAAATAAGATTCAAATAAATTGGGAAAGTACTGAATAAATAAAATTATATAATGCAGTGACCGCGATATATAAAATGATAATTTTTATGTTTCATTTATTTGAAAATATTTTTCCTCAATTTTGGAGGAAAATTTGATCGAAAGATATTAAATATTTATTCACAATTATCAATACTCTTGTTCACTCCATTTTTCTACAATTTGTATTACGTTCGTAATATAATTAATACATATGGATTACGGGAGAAGGTGGCAATTGAACATTTTTTAAAGAAGAAGTTCTTTGTTAGAAAATTCGAAAAAATTCAATTACACACACTGAGTTAAAAGGATTTGCTCGAAACCGTGTTTTTCATGGTAGCAGTACGTCAAAGTTGCTTTTTCATATCCATTAAAAGCAAAGACTTTTATGATCAAGGTATTTGTTATGATATTCACAAAAGGCATATATTTCAATATCTTCATGGTCCAACAGCATAAAATGTTAATGCTATTATTCATCATTACTTGAATACGATAAATCTTATGTCACACTATGACACCGTCTCATTGAAAATTGATTTTCTGGGACGTGAATAAATTTTTTCGACAAAACTTGCTTTCTGCGTGTTTATCAACTGAACAGCTCGGGTGGGACATTTCAAAAATTAAAAAATTAAATAAAAATTACAATTGTTGTGACGATTTTAAAACGATTTTCAGAAACCATAAAATTCTAACCCCAAAAGTAAAACTCAGTTTTCTCCTTAATGAATGATTTTTTTATGAAACTTTTGCCTTGTGTATTCAGTAACCGTTCCACCGTTTATATGTAATATGTAATAACATTAGAAATCTCTCTTTTTCTTAGCAGACTTTTTTAAGTAATGATAAATGTTGTTGGCAAAACCCCATAAAATATTGCAGATACATATTTATATGTGAAATGAATGTCGAAATTTTACAATACGAGACAGTATTTTCCACTTCGTGTAAAAATGATAAATCTTACTTAAAATACATATATACAAATAAAGTTAACGATAATTTACTTTTCATATTGCTTCATATGGTGATTCGTGGCGACAAAGCTTTCTTTTTCACATTTCCTCTCTGACATATAAAATTGATCTCGCACACGTATTGTTCATCCCGAAAATAACACAAGTTTTGGTACAATAATCGCAGGCAAAAAAAATCACTGAATCAACACAAATAATTCGGTACTTAAACTATTTGTGCTTTCCTAAAACGAAAGTTTTTTCTTTTCTGACCTGTAACCACATTTACGAAGTTTTCCATATAAATGTCATAGAGTTATGGCAACTTGATAAATCGTTTTGTCTCTCGATTTGTCCCGTCAACAAAAAGTTGGATTAAGAAATATTTTTAATTGTCTTTAGCATTGTGTTAACGATTTCAAATTGTCCGCCAGTACGAGTAAGTGTGTTATGTGTAAAACGAAAATAATGAAATCCAAATTTTACAAGATTTTTGTCCCACAACTGTTAATGAAACATATACTGATTATTTCGAAGTATGGTTCCTTTCCATTATTTGTCCTTTGTAGCAATATTAGGGGCGACCGGAGCAAGGCGGGACAAAAGCACTACTTCTCAATTTGTATTTTTTATTCGTAAAGAATTGTTTTGTCATATTTAAGTCTTTGCGAAATTAAAACATAAAGGTTCACAGTATAAGGAGAATAATTTACATTGAGGTGTTTCGCAACAGATGTCGAGTATTTTAATAAAAAAATAACTTGTCACATTCCGCCCCGGTATCCACTAACATAAGGTACTTATTCCAAGTTTGTTTGCAATTCATTATTTCAATATTCTCATAATATTTCATCCTACATACTCATTTTCCTATAATAGTTTGTCGTACACAAAGTACGCGTCAAACTCAAACTGCGCGGTCATACTAACAAAATGGTGGAATTAGGCGGTTGCGTGATTTGGACGAAACTGGGCCTTCGAGTGGCTAGACCATGTATTTATTGGATCATGCTACGTTGGACTCGTTCACGCATACACAACTATTTACACGGCGCTCCTGTTTGTTCCAGCTTAAATATTTTATGACTCAAAAACTAAAACCAGGGACTGAGAGTAAAAGGTTTTGATCCCTGAGCCGACGCAAAATGAATCGTTAGGTTGAACTCTTCTCAAGATCCGAACATGTGATAAAATATTCAATTGGAATAGTTGAAATTTAAATAAAAAAGATTAATTTTCTACTAAAAAGATTAATTTCTACCAAAAAATACAAATTTTCAACTAAAAAAAAAAAAAATAATATTTTTTTAACCAAAAATTGAATAGTTAAATTTGTAGTTAAAAAATTAATGTTCAACCAAAGAGATGACGTTTTAACTAAAATGATACAATATTCAACTGCAATAATTAAATTTTCAGCATAAAAAAATTTATTTTCAGCCCCAGAATAAACGAATTTTCAACAAAATAGCTCATTTTGCAAACAAAGAGATGAAATTTCAATTAAAATTATGAATCTTTAACCAAAAAAATTAATTTTTAATAAAAGAGTTCGAATTTCAACCAAGTGATTAAATTTTCATACCAAAAAAGATTAATTCTGAACGAAGAATGTAGTAGTTGATATTTCAACAAAAATTTTTTTTATTTCTAACCAAACACAGTTGAATTTTCAACTAGATACTCGATTTTTAAACTAGAAACGATCAATTCTCAACCAAAAAGATAATAATTAAATTTTCAGTGAAAAAAATTAATTTCCAATAAAAAAAACAACTAATTTTCAACAAAATAATGAAATATAGTAATATAAAGCTACTTTTACAAATGAATCATTGTTATTAAATTTTATCTCTGACTTTAAAAAAATTCCCTGATGTTTTTAGGTTTTTCCGAATATGCAAAAATTCCATTCTAGTATTTAGATTTTTTTTCAAATCAATCACCGCAGTGTCTCTAAACTAATCATAATTTCTTTTTAACTTCTCACGGCAAAGGTGCTTGTGACGGAATAGGGGGCACTGTCAAGAGACACGCATATTATACAAGTTTGCAAAAAGATACGAATTTATTATTTTGCAATTGTTTGAGTGGGTGAAGCAATTTTTCAAAAAAATTAATTTTCACCTTCTTACCGACGAAGAACATGAAAATCATGAAAAATTTCTACAATCGCGATTCTGAAAGGCGAAGACGATCAAACAAACACGTCCGTTTCATTCTTATCAGTCTGATGCCCTAAGCAACAAAATATTGTGCAAAATATTTTCCGATCAAAACTTTTTCCAAACTACCTTCGCCTTTGCCACGAGTGAGCAACGGAGACTGCTGACCGAAAATCGTAGTTTCAGAAAATTTGGCACTTCTTGTTTTGGACAATTGACTCGGTCTCCCTCGGAGAGTTGGGCAGGGCAGGGTCGCGGCCAACACCATAATAACGTCAAAGATGGTAATAAAGCACTCTCAGGGCCGCATTATGTCATCTTAGCCGATCTTAGCCCCTACATTATGTATGTGGTTCCCAGCCCCTGTCGCTGGGAACTTCTTGACGTGAAGTGCGGTCAAGGTGTACTTAGGTGGAAATGACACCGTCCTGGCATGCGACAATGGAACCCTCTGTACCCGAATTAAGTATAGCTGTTGGCGGAATTTTTCTACCTCTGATTTCTTTACTTCAGCTTTTATAAGTGAGGCGTTTAGATGGAGTAATGCACTTTCCACACTACTGATGTTAAAATTCAGGCCATGGGTCTCGGCTATTTGATGAGCCCAAAGGACTACGTGAAGACAGGGATGGTATAAGTGTTGATTACCCTGATCTTGTCATTCTAGAAATCGTTCTCTAGCTCTGCGGTTCTTAATTCTCCTCTGGGTAAATGCACTGTTCTGAATTTATCTAGTCCGAACTCCATCTATATATCATTGGAAAACTGTTTTGTGACATCGATCACTTGCTGCAGTTTTTAGTCCGAACCAGCGTATAGCTTCGGGTCATCCATGTGTAGAAGATGGGTCTCTTGATGAACATCCTCATTATGATGAATTCGGAACCGACGAGACAAGCTATTTAGTGTTCTGCTCAATGTGTTCAACGCTAAACAGAACCACAGTGCACTAAAGGAGTCTCAGTGAAAGATACCCGTCGTAATGCCTAATAATGTAGTTATCCTTGGTTGTCCATGATCAAAATACTTGATTCTTGTACCCCAGAGAATCATCGCACATCTGAGAAAGTCGAAGAGGCGTGGGCAGATTTTGCATATTTTTAAGACTTCAAACAAATAGTCATGTAGTACGGAAAGAAACACTTGTTTGCAGTCAATGTATGCCATGTGCAAGTTTCCTTGATGTTTACGAGCTTGCATCGTGGTAACCGCATATATGGTGACTAGATCTTTACTGCCCTGTGAGTTTTTACAACATCCTTCTTGTTCTTCACTTAGGATCTCATTCTGGTCGCAGTGAGAATATACCTTATCTGCAATGATGGCTGTAGGGAATTTATAAATTGTTTGAAGACAGGCTATCGGTCCAAATTCAAATGGATTTTGAGCGTCTAGTTTTTTTAAGCAACATATACATAGTACCTTTGAGCATAAAACCTGGCATCAAATCTGGGTTTTCGATGATCTTCTGAAAAAAACCTTGCCAACGCAGGATGCACACTAATCAGGCACTTGTACCAGAAATTGTGCACCATGACCGACCTGGAGCTTTCCATGCCCTCACATGCCCTTTTCAAAACCGTTGAAACATCTGAAGCTGTGATGTTAGTCAGCTCCATTTAAGCGTTATTGCTGGTATCTTGCTTCCTCTAGTTGGAACCACACAGTGTTCAAATAGCTTCTGTTAGTATTTCCCCAAACACCAGACCAGTAGTTAGTCATGTCTTCCAATTGTGGGATTACGGTTTCTTGCTGGTTATTATGCTTTCCACTCAGTTCACGATATAATCTTTTTTCATCTGCCCGAAAGGTTCGATTTTATTGTCCTTTTGATTGTACTTTTCTTGGATCGACGCAGTCTAGCAGTAAGAACATCAAGTCTCTGCCGTTGGGAGTATATAATCTCATCCGATATTGCTGGTGTCAATGTCTCGATGTACCGAGGGTGGATGATTTTATTAAAATGATGTATCAGCTTTCTGGTTCTATTTCATTTCTTATATTGAGTCAAACGACCCAATTTTCATCTTACTTTGATGACATCCATATCCAACCTGATCTTCCATGATGGATCTCAATCCTTTCCTGGGGCAAAGACAGCATTTGTGGGACTAGTTCTGCGGCCAAGGGTCCTAACGGCTGTCACAGTTGCGCAATATATAAGAGTCTCCACCTCTAACGCAGTTTATGTTGCTTTCAAATGTAAAGGTAAAACCTTGCTGTTCAGGTGTTTTATTAGTGCACACAGATCCTTTGTGATGTTCATCTTAGACGTGGAATGCCTTTGTGTTGTTTCTACATGTCTGAACTCTAGTCAAGCATGACCAAAATTCCTTTTGAGGAGCTGTAGTTTTTCTGAGATTTCGCTGTTCATATCATCGTTATTAATGTCCGGATGTAGTTCTAGTGGATCCGGTACTTGAAGTACATTGTCCCTAGCACCTATGACTTTAGCCGATTCCATTTTTATGGCAGCTATTTCAACAGCCGAAAGCAATCTATTTAAAGATAGTGAGCGTTTTTTATCTGCTAGATTCTGCGCATTTATTATTGTGGCTAGCGTACTTAAGTAAGAAGAGTCGATGGTGTTCTGTTTTGACACTTTGTCCACTTTTCTCTGCCAAAAAATAAAGGCGCACAACATCTCTGTTCATATGGTATGTCCATTTTATTCGCCTTCTTGGTTGCTGAACTTCTGCCTCTGCCTCTGGTTGAATCAGGCAATCTACCTCAGGAGGATGTGGTGGTGCTGGATCATCAACAGGTTGAGGAAGAACATAACTTGTGGCTGCTTGATCGTGTGACGTGGCTTCTTCTAACTTATGTTCAATGTAGACGTTTCTCCACGAGAAATCAACCTGTTGTTTAGTCTCCATTATTCGATCTTCTGAGATAAGAAGATTATTTCTGATGTCCTTCATTTTACGTATAAGTAGTCTCACTGAAACCTTCTGTATGTTAGGATACTTAGCAGCAAACTTCGTTCGCAAGTGGTATCTCTTTTCGCTTTTGGTTTCATGCTTCGGACTTTCGAAATAGAGACGCACCTATTCCTCTTTCATTGTGGTATCCCACTTGGTGCTCTCCCACGGTATTTCTGTTGAGGTGGTTGACTGCATATTGCCAACGCTAGCCAAAGCATTCTCAGCGGGCACAGTTGATGTTCCACCGTTTACCGTTTGTCGCAGATGTTCTTGCTGGCCAGCTGTTTAATTAGTGAGATCTGCCTGACTATCTCGCAGCTCACCATCACCACCGTTCCACATGCTGTGGCCCCAGCGGTGGCTCCAGGGACGCCCCGACGATCCTCGGATAGCGAAAAGCGTTTCAAAATATTTAAAATTTAAAAATATTTATTAATATTATTATTTTATATTATGAGAAGTTGTAGGATCCAGAAGCTACAATCATGGTTCCCAAAAGCAATGAATCCCGACGCAACCGGAACGTGTACATCATCCACTCCTGCTTCTTCTATCCTAGAAGGTAAGCAAGAGCGGGAAATTCACGCAAGAGATTTCGTACAACACTCTTCCCTGGAGTCTGGTCTCTAGCCATGGATGACCTTACGCGGCAGACATCACAGTTGGAGACGAAGGTTTTACTTGTGGATACTTTTTTACAGCTAACAATCTTTGTAGAATGTTATGAGGAACAGTGTTGACGGACTAAGAAATGAAGCTTTCATAACTCCAAGACAGTCGATTTTGCGAACTACAAGATGGACATCAGGCTTAGTAGCACTGACACGTTGAGAGGTGAACACAAAATTCAAGTAGATCTTACACTGATCATTCTCCACAACGGAATCCATTTTCCTCTGGGCGTATCGTGAAACAG
The DNA here is from genome assembly GCA_011634705.1 of Andricus grossulariae. NCBI lineage: Eukaryota > Metazoa > Arthropoda > Insecta > Hymenoptera > Cynipidae > Andricus > Andricus grossulariae. Next base: position 75,773,208 of record JAABKJ010007545.1, on the reverse strand, counting down.
GCATTACATCAACCCCATAGAAGTGCCGAAAATGGTCATATAACACTTTTAGAGGCACATTGTTTCTCTTCATAAACCCGTAGCATGCACATTTTTAGCATCCATTGAGAAAAGTGCCCAAGTGTTTCTGGCTCTTGCTTGCACAAATGGCAGTCGGTATCGCTTACAGGTACATTCATTATGCGCTCGCGGTAAACTAAGGTATCGATGATAAACTAAGCGGTAAACTAAGGTGTCGCTGAAATCAAATGGAGACCAAGCTCCTCTGCGGACCTATCTGTGGCACGGAATAGAAATTCCGCAGAATGGACAACTTCGTGTTGATGTACGAGTCGCATAAGAGACACTGTGCTATTTAGAACTCAGCAGGCTGTTGTCAGAACCGTTCTTCGGTCCAGTTGCCTCAACTCATCGACGTTCCATTTGACTGCACCAAACGTTTAGAGCAGTATAGGAACGGCCAGCATATTGGTCGCCTGGATCTAGTTCTTCCCAGATAATTCGGACGCTCAAATTTTTTCGAGACTTTGGCAATATCTTTTTTCGAGGTCCGTTTTTAACACACCCACATCTTGGGTTTCCACTTTCGGTATTCCAAGATATGCATATTTTTCTCCATTACCAAGATGTTGACTTGTGTTTCCACCTATGAGTTGAACATCCTGATCGTCACGCGATGATGCAGTTTCTAGCCTTCACTTGTGTAAATGGACGCAGGTACACTTGTCCAGTCCAAAGTTCATGCCAATCGCTTTAGAGTACCTATTTACCCCCGCTACAAGGATTTCAAGGTCCTCTTTTGAAAAAGCAAAGTGCTGAAGTTCGTCGATGTATAAAAGGTGGTTGACCTTATATTCTCTTCTGTTCGACGGGCCACATAGGTACCCAAAGCTTTTGCCTCGAAGCGCAATAGACAGAGGCAAGAGGGACATGCAGAAAAGTATTGGACGTAGAAAGTCTTCTTGGAAGACCCCCTCTTATATGGGACATAGCTGATAGCCACTTATCTTTTGTCAGATGTTATGACAAATCTTGTCCGCCACAGGAGCATAAGCTCTTTCATGCATCTCACTATTCTTCGATGCACCTGCAGGCACTCAAAGAGCTTGACAAGTAGCTCATGGTTTGTATTATATCGAATACCTTACGGTAGTCAATCCAAGCCATGGACAGATTACGTCGATACCTGATCGAATCCTGTGTAATACACCTGTCTATTGCCAGGTTCTCCCTGTAACCTGCCAGCCCTCGCTTGCACCCACGTTGTTCAACTATTGCACTCCATACCGGATCGATAGATGTTGATATCCGCTCTTGGAGGATGCCAGTGGAAAAGCTTGTGGCTGGTGTTTAAACAAGCTGTGGGTCTGTAGTTCTTTGGATTTGACAAATCTCCGGTCTTAGGGATCAGCACCGTGCGTCCTTCCACTAATCACTGCGGGATGGGTTGTTCTCCGTTTAAGAAAGTAGTAAATATACGGGCTAGATGTTGGTGCCTAGAAGTGAAGTCCTTCCACCAGAAGTTGTTGATTTTATCTGGCCCTGATGCTGAAAAGTTCTTAGTTATAGCGATAACATTCCTAACTCCTTCAGCTGAAATTAGTGGTCACTCTTCCTCTGGACCTTGCAACCTTTGCCTTTGGCAAAAGTTGCGAAAGAGTGATATATCTGAACGGTCGTCATCTAGCTGATAGGTATCTCCACATGCAGAATTTTCCTGAATCCACTTTACTCGCCGTTCAAGGCGCTCTTTGGCTGTTGAAAAAGATCTTATTTTTTGCATCCAGTGCTGTTTGGTGGAGAACCTTTTACACTTGTTCAGCGTTAAATTTGCTTTCCTTAAGTTTCGAGCGAATGTCCTAACTTTTAGAGTGAATCTTTTATTTCATGTTATGTAGCTAATCACGCACTAAATATTTGACGCATGCCGTCTCGCCATTTTAATTTGGAACTAAAGCTTTGCAATATGCTAGCGAGTAGTATTAGCTTGAGCTAATTTGTCCATCCTGAACAAGATTTTTCGGTCGATTTTTTATCTCCTAGTTCACATGTTGGCATTATCGGCTATCTGCGAAGGTCGTCTTTCTGAAACGGGTAGTATGTTCGCTGGAGGATGTTGCTCTTCTTATTGCTGATAAAGAGCTTCATATCCGCTTTTGCGCAAAAATGATACCTGATCTCTTAAATAATGAGGCGTTTTATAAGCATATTCCGGGTGCATATTGACCCAAAGTTCATGTAACCTTTGCATGAATCCTTTTCGGTCGTTGTCAGTCTCCGGTGGCTGAACGACCTTCGAAACCCTACTGGTAGACTTGCGCGTTGGGGATAAGAGCTTCAGGGGCAAGATTTAGAAATCATGCATAGAAAAGGTGCTTTGTACCACGTTCCGGATGCGCTATCTAGACTGGCTGAGGGGGATGACGAGGTCCGGGTAGCAAACATATCAGAAGAAATAGATCGTGGTATACGAGACGGGTAGAAGCCGTCCAGGAGGGGCCGAGAATCTTTCCGAGTTGGAAAGTATAGGACGGTCGACTATATAGACATTGCCCAGACCCCCTGTTTGATCCCTTGGTCCCTCACTTAGACTCTTAGAATTTGGTGATCCCTGAGGAACTAAGGGTTAAGGTCATGGGGGAATATCACTCGATGCCTTACGCGGGACACCTGGGTATCGATGAGACACACAGTCGAATCGCATTAAGATATTACTGGCTGGGGGTATACCATGACACTGCGAAATTCGTTCGACTCTGTGTCCGTGGGCAGTTGTCGCGGGAGACGTCATGGGTCCATTTCCGACCAGTAAATCGGGTGACAAGTACGTCGTGATGTTCCAGCTCCCACTCTCAGTTCCCTCTTTGTTCTCACCCTGGTGTTTGAGGTTTCTGATTTAGTGCTCTCGTCATCACCCGGTGAGATCGTCAACCTAATAGGACACTCTCCTCCGAAGCAGACCGGTAGACCACGACGCGTCCATCCCGGGACATCTCCGCGGGGATTAAACCCGTTGGCCATCTACCAGATCATTCACCGCCAACAACCGTCACAAACTGATGGCTTTCAATGACTGTAAGTAATTAATAAACCATGATTTAGTTTCCACGAACCGGCTGTTTCATTGTGTCTAGACCTTTATCTCGGTACACCAAATCCCACTCTCCCTCCTAGATCTTACCCTCGTAATAGAGTTTACGGCCGTTGATATCACCACACGTAAGAGCATGCATATGCATAAAACCTTGCATATCAATTCATCTGTTCCGCGATTATATATGTCACGCTGTCAAGGCGGAAGCGGACTTCTGAATTTCAAATGTCTTCATAACCAAACTGTTCTAAGTACAGCTTAGATAGTTGCAAATGGAAAAAATCCTCTGCTAAAAACGCTTAGAAATCACGACATGATTGGCAAAATAGCGTTCCTTTACAAAGCCACGGAGAAGGCAGCTGAAACCATTGGCCTGGATTTTAACATCAGAAGTGACGAAAGTGCATTACTCCATCTAGATGCTTCCCTTCTGATCTCTCATTCAGAAAATGCACGGAAATTCCTACAGGAATGTAGAAAAACAGGCCCATATTTTATGTCAACAAGTTACCAGCGATTGGTTCATAGCGTGCTATGCACACGCAGAGTACCCAGAACACATATTATCTGGGTGCCCCATTCAGGCGCAAACAACGTATATCTACAGATATAATGCGGCTCTAAGAGTGCTTTATTACCATATTTGTTGCTCTTACGGTGTTGGCTGCGACCGTGCCCTGCCGAACGTTCCAAGGGAGATAGAGTCAATTGTCCAAAACGAGAAGTGCCCAATTTTTCGGAACTACGATTTTCGGACAGCAGTCTCCGTTGCACACTCGAGGCCTGAAATTGTTCTCCAAGACTTCGAAAAACGAACTATATTCGTGATCGAATTCTCGGCTCCTTTCGAATACAAGATCACTGCCAAGGAGAAAGAAAAGGAGGAAAGGTATCAAGACCTCAAAAGGGAGCTGCATCGACTGTACCCAAAATATTCGGTAGAAGTAATTGTCCTTGTGACAAGTGCTCTCAGAGGTGCGAAACTATTACTGGTTGGTAACCTTAAAGCCATACACGCGTGCCAAAAATATGCCAAGGCACTTGCGAGATGGATGCAGAAAGCTATCATCCTTGGGTCGCTTCGTGTCTTCAACACACACGAGGGTTTCGCCAGCCTGAAAGCTGAATCGCACCTGGGGGAGGTTGCTTGAACGGTGACTCTGGGATACCGCGCGACATCTCAGAGTATGCAGCTTTATCCTTGCATGCGGAGCTCTACAAGAGCGGATAAACCCTTTGCCTAGTTGCTCAGGAAAACAATAATGACACCACCAAGCAAAAAAAAGTTGTAAATGCGGTTCAAAACGATCTAGCGTGCAGAGCACTCGACAATGGGTCGGCAAGCAGTGCCGATCACTCTAGAGTTCGGGTGCTGAACATAATTCAGATGGAAACACGATGACGGACCGCCGAAACGCCCATATTGAGTGGGCTCAAGGATGACTTGCTAGACTAATACGACGCCAGCATTATCCATGTTGATGTAGGCTTTATGACGCGTATACACACTCTATGGCGCTAGAAACACCCAAAGCTTCAGCAAGTTTCGCAGAGGCGCATGAATATACCCTAAATTCCATATTATCTAAGTTTCATTTGACCAAAAATCAAGTTGCCGAACAATCCTTTATTATCATTTTTATTTTGTCGAATTGTCAACTCACATAACCTCTATTTGTCCTAACTACCAATTATCATAATTTTTATTTTACCGAATTCTCATTTGGCATAATTTTCGTATTTTAGAATTTTCATTCACCATAATATTTATTTATCCTAATCTTAATTTAATGTAATTTCTGTTTTTCCGAATTTGTATTCGACATAAATGTCATTTTTCCTAATTTCCACATAACCTAATTTTCATTTCGACGAATTTCTGTTTGTCATATTTTACATTTATCGGAATTATCGTTTGTCATAAATTTCATTTTCCCTAATTTTCATTTATCCTAACGTCTAGATATCCGAACTGGTATGCGCCATAATTCCCATCTCACAGAAATTTTATTTGCCCTACCAGACTTCCGTTCAGTTTCGAAGTAGTTGTTTCCCATCTAGATGTATTTAGTCTGGCCGGTAATTTAGGTGAAGATGGCTCTGTGAAACATTTCCTACGATGCCAAATACATTAGGCGCGAAATTCGAATGAGGTCTTTGTTCAGAAATACATCATCAAAATTCAGCTAATGTGTTCGGTCGGAAACATGTTCTAAACACTAATTCGCCAACATTAGCGGAAAATTGAGGAAGAACTGCCTATATGAAAAATACGAAAAAGTAAGTGCAAACTGAATTACAAATACCTTTTTTAATAATGCATGTAGTTTAATTTTTATTTGATCTTATCATGTTCGCAATATTACCTGATATTATGTATCAAAAACAAGGGAGGAAATGGGTTGTAGGTGTTCTGTAAATAAGTAACATTATTCTTTAATTAAATTTGTGAACAATTTATTGGAAACTGATTAAAAAAGATAAAACGTTAATTTACTATTAAATTTCACGTTGGGGTAGATTGAGCATTGTAAACAATAATGTATAAAATTGAGCAGAATTGTTAATTTGTTAATCTTAACTAATTTTGAGAGAGAATTTGTTTAATATTAGTTATTGAGAGTTTGGTGTTTTTTTCTTTTTTGGATAAAAGTTGCAACTCTTATTTAATTCTAATGTTGTAGCACTTATTTAATTGCTTGTAAGATTCTCTACAAGTCTCTTCTGTACGTTTTTTTAAAGTTTTTTTAAGGTTTATTCAGGGTTTATAAAATTGTTTATTTTATAGAAAAATTCTTTTTCTAAATAAAATTTGTTCAATAAAAATGTACCAATGAGACTTCTAGAGAATCTCTCAAGGAATAAAATGCGTCCTATAATATTGGGATTAAATAAGAATTGCAAGTTGTACCTTCAGTACTTGAATTATCTGAAGTTAAAAAATGAGCATTTTTAAAAATAATACTTTTTTTAATTGGTTTTCAATTAATTATTCACAAATGTGATTGAAGAATAATATTACTTATTAACAAAACACCAACAGCCCATTTCGTCCCTTATTTCTGATACATAATATCAGGTAATATTCCGTACATGATAAGATCAAATAAAAATTAAACTATATGCATCGTTAAAACAGGGTTTTTGTAATTCAGTTTGCACTTACCTTTTCGTATTCTTCATATAGGCAGTTCTGCATAAATTTTTCGCAAATATTTGTGAATTAATATGTAGGAAATGTTACCGAACATACACATTAGCTGCATTTGATTATGGAAGTCTGGTAGGACAAATGAAATTTCTGTGACATGGAAAGTATGGCGCATACCAGTTCGGATACCTAGATATTAGGATAAATGAAATGAGAAATAAATGATATTTCAGATAAATATAAAATATGTCAAATATAAATTCGTCAAAATGAATATTAGTTTATGTAGGAATTAGGGAAAATGACATTTATGTTGAATACAAATTCGGAAAAGTAGAAATTAGATTAAATTAAAATTAGGCACGTGTTGGAGAGATGTGAAGGGGATGAGATAGGCGGAAAGAGCATGGTAGATAAAGTTAGGTGGATACTGAGCGGTTGATGACAAGGGGAAAAGTGATCAGCTTAGAAGAGAAAAGGGAAGAGAGAATGCATGGGGGAGGAGAAAACCAAAATTGATGTGTGTATAAGGAAAATTAGTGTTGCGTGACTTGGAAAAGCTTGAAGAGTAATGGTCAGAGGAAACGGAAGCCCTGGAAGGTGTCGCGCACTTGCTATAATGGTAAGTAAGGTAATATTTAAGAACTTGTAAATAATAAGAAGGCGAAGCGATTATAGTTTGGGATAAGCATAAGGCATAGTGGTTAAGTGAAATTGTAAAAGATGTAAAGGGATTGGAGCCCTCAAACCCGTAAAAGGGAGAGTGATAAAATACAATACAAATGAGAATTTGGTATAATAGAAATTATGATAATTGGAAGTTAGAACAAATAGAAGTTATGTTATGAAGTCATGCGCCTCCGGTTCGCAACACTCTTTGCGAAATCAAGCTGTCTACCTCTCGAAAAAGGGATATGTACGCGGAACGCTTTCCTGACCGCTGTATGAACAAGCCGCAGATGAACAAGGGGAAGCGACATTAAGACCAACCGCGGAGAGCAGGCACCTCCTCAGTGCTGCGAGATTCAAATCGAGGGCTAAAACCGACGATGGATCAAAAAAACAAAAGAAGCTTGCATCAACTGAACAAGAAAATTGGATGGGCAAGGCAGAAAGCCTCCCGCTGAAAAAGTCAAAGCTGCTGAAAATCAAGCAGAGATTGTTCACAAAATACGGGTGTTATCTGACGCATGAAGAGGAACACAGAAGAGGTAGAGATGGGTGAAGGAGAATCAGCGTTTTGTCGCTGACCCATTGCGTCTCTTCAGCGATCTCCCTGTAAAAGATCCCTGCCGAGAGGTCCTGTCAATAGACTGGATTTACTACGGGAAAGCTTTCGATTTAACCTTTCACAGACTGATCATCTGTCTGTTGGAAAGCTCGAAGGTTCATCCACTCATAGTGAGATGCATAGAGAGATTGATGCTCCTTCGCAAAACTAGATTAACTATCTCGTCTGGAAATTATCATGTAACAACGAACAACGTCACCTTCCACAGGGCCGTCTTTCAGGGCGATACTATGAGCCCTCTGCTCTTTTGTAACACACTTCTGCCTTTATCTCTCGCACTAAGCAGTTTCCCTGGATACCTCTGCGGCGACACTAATCATCGCGAGCATAAGGTCATTCATGTATTTTATATAGATGACCTGAAGATTTATGCTTCTCGTGCTAAGATTAATCTGGAGGCTAAGACCCGTGGTCATCTAGATGCCTCACTTCTAAAAGCTGAAGTAAAGAAAGTAGAGGTTGAAAATTCCGCCAAAAGCACGAAAACGTTCACAGAAATGTAGAAGGCCAGTTCTTGTCGAAGGAGCAAACATTTGCTTTCCTCAGATCATGAGGAGTTAATTCAGGTACAGAGAGTTTCATTTTCGCATGCCGGGAGGGTGCCATGTCCACCTCAGTATACCGTCACCGCATGTAACGTCAAGAAGTTCCCAACGATATGTGCAGAGCGTGGCATGCATACGCTGAGTACCTAGAACACATACTAGCTTTGTCGCTCTTACAGCCTTGGCCGCAACATTGCCCTGCCGAACGCTCCGAGGGGGATAGATTCAATTGTACACAACGAGAAATGCACAACTTTCTGGAACTACGATTTTCGGGCAGCAGTCACCATTGCATACTCGAGGCCTGACATCATTCTACATCAATCATCTCGTGTTTCACCATCATTTTCAGGAGAGGATCTCTTCCATTTGCAACGATGTAAGCTGTACATAGAATAATTCGGTTATAAAAACATTGGAGATGTATAAGTCCGCGCCCGCTTTGATTGCGTGCGATGTATAATCGCGAAACGGACGAATTGACATGCAAAATATTCTGTATATGTATGATCTTACGCATGGTGATATCGAGGTCCGTGAGCTCGTGCTTCACCCATCGAGCTACCCTAAGCGAGTAGAGTAGAACCGGGACGGCAAGCACGTGAATCGCATATACCTTGTTCAACGCCGACAGTTTGGAAGGCTAAATCTATCGAAGAAGACGCTTGTTTCTACTTCAGCGAGACGCCTCCACTAATTTTATGCCCTGAATTACCCACCTATATAAAATATATGTAGTTAAAAGTTTGTTATAAGGACAACCGTGGGATTTCGCTGGGAGCGGGTGTCATTTTACAAAATTGCACCGGCTCCCGGCGAAATCGCGTAACATTTCAGCTCTGACCACGACTCACAAACGTGAGATAGGTTGTTACAGTCTGCGATGAACTCAATACGACGATCCAAAAAAAGTCTCGTGCACCCTGAGGACACCGAGCGATAAAAGGACAACCACCTTATATATACAGAATCAGACACTCTCTAATTAACCTTCCAGCGGGCGCGCCCCACAATTTCCCTTGAGCGAGCATTTGTCTTAAATTTTACGTCATTCGGGTTTATCGAAGTTAATGCTTTTTTATTTACTTAAATGTTGGGAAATTGCTATGAGGATTCAAAAAAATGATGCAATACTCCAAAAAATGAAACAAAAATTCAATTGACCTGTTCATGGCATGACCGATGACACATGATATGACAAGACAGCATGATGTATGCCAATTCATTCTATGAGGTGATGCAAGACATAAGATGACACATGACACATGATATGACATGACACATAAAATGACACAAGACAGGACATGACTTGACATGACATGACACAAGACAGGACATGAATTGACAGGATACGACATTACATGAAACATGACAAGACACATGACACGATATACAACATGACATGACATATGATATGACAAGATAGAAAATAGGCTAGAGTGTCGTACCCATGTTAGAGAGAGATAGATCTTGGAATAAACAGGAGCTCAGCGCCTAATAATAAGTGGTAAGTGTAGGGTAGGGGATTTTGCGCATTTATCGCAAATTTTGCGACAGCGCGCCCACTGAAAAGTTGTTATCGCTCGTATAAATCTCAACTTATGACATGATATCAAAATGATTTTATCAGATACAGGTGCATATTAACTTCTACATCTATATGTAAAAGAAAACTAACATATGTTAGATTGCATCTGCATTTTGAGGGATCTCGCAAATTAAGGGTATAGGAGGGATTTCGGATCTAGGTTATGTAGAGTCGCTGGTGGACATGTCTCGAAGATTAGGTAGTAGAAAGCGTTAGGGCTAAAGACCCTGGTTTCGTCGTAGTGGCACAAAAGGGGGTTAAGTAACGATTCAAGGGGACGACTTGGCAAGTGAACAGGTACACAAGAACTAACTAGGCGGTGGTGCGACTTTTGGGAAGAGAAACTGGCGTGGTTCCTCTCCTCACACCTTTGCCATGGCCGGCATTGCTGTATGCACGCGGGAATTCATTCCTGCACGGGTCAAAGAAGAGAAGATAATTTATAAACTATTAAGTCTTGCGCTGAGAGAAATACTCTACACTTATTTTGAACTTTACACGTAACACAATCTACATAGGATTACTAGTGACAAAGTATCCACAAAAGATAATTAGTTACGCCCTACAACCGTGGCGTAATCAGCGAAATAAGTCTCCCTTATCTGCAGGAACAGATGCAATAGTTATATATAGTTAATATACAATGGACACAACACTGATATTTTTCATTAGAAAAATTTACAAAACAAACTAAGAATATCATTGCCTTGTCCACTATTTATAAACTATATCTAACTTTTTCGCCTGGGCATCGATAAATTAACCTCGCCTTTAGATTGATACGTCACAGGGGTACGAAAATGGCAAACTTTATTTTCCAGACGATTTTTCAATTAAATTTTATTGATTCTAAGCGTAACCAAATATAGTTGGTGTAACTAGCGAATTCAAAAGGTTTGACAAGCCTTACAAAGGTCGTAACCATTTAAAAAAAATATATGTCCTTAATTTGTTTTGTATCGACATATACGAAATCTCAAAGCATTCTACGATATTAATTAAAATAATTATTTAATTGAAAATCTCGAGGCATCTGAATTTCGAACTTAACAGAATGCAATGAAAGACAAATAAGGAACTCTGAAGTGAGTACAAACGGGTTAGGTTCAGAATACAGATTACACGATTTTTGTAATTAAATAATTATTTTAATTAATAAATCAGAATGCCCTGAAATATCCATTATGTAGATTCAGTGTTATAAATTAGAAATTCTTATCTTTCTTTTAATATAATTAAAAAACAGATTCTGGTCCGTTGCTGGTCCAACAGTCTGCGCTTATTTGTTAGGCAACGTTTTGGAATCTATCTTTTCTAATACCCTGTACGACGAGGCGGGCTGGACTTTTGGGGGCATGCAGGACTCTGTTTATCCTAGTTGTTACGTAAGGCGGAATTTGTAATAAGGAAACTGTGAAAATTCAAAAAATTTTGGCACTCATAAAATACTTGTCTGAAAGTTATAAAATTAATAATATTATGTTAGAAACATGCATGTGGTCGAAATATTTTACCCAGATTCATATATTAAGCGCCCTATAAATGTTCGAATTATTTTGCACAAGGGAGCACAGGAACCATTTACCCAGAGTATGATATTTTATACATAGAAATTTGATTCATTGATATAACATATAAATGAACTATCTTAAATGCATTACCTTAATTCGGTATGAGTCCGTTAAGACTAATTGTTTCGTTATTTCAGCACTTAATTGAGATGCCACAGCTCTGAAATAAGTTAAAATGAATAATTCGATATTAACCTAGTTACAAATTGTGTACGACCATATGAAAAAGGTTCTTGTGGCCGGTAACCGGAAATAGGTACATTTTATGTTCAAAGAAAAAAACATAAACTGCACTCGCCAGCTTTACATGCGCTTTTGTATAAAAAAAACGGGTTCAGTGAAATGCCAACCTCAAAAATGACCCGAAATGTCGTTTTTCAAGCTAAACTGTGTATCTTGAACATACAATTTCAGAAATTTATTCGACGATGTGAGCGCATCCGCAAATCCATACCGATCACAAGGTCTCCTTTCATGTGGACTTACACAGATACAGAGCTACGAGTGGAGTTGAACCGGTAATATTTAATTTTAATTATTCTCCCTGTCGAAAAGGGGACATGGTCGTCTTTGTAACATCCTAAAGATGTGTTTCGAAAGTTAATGTCAGTCCAATTTTCTCCAGCAGTATCCTGCGAGCCAATTCTATTTACTTTACTTTGTATCAAAACACGGGTTCATTATTAGAAAACGCATATTTTGGAGTTGAGTTAACGAAGAACATATTAATAAAAACATGTACTTTTCATTTGTAAAACACGTGGTTGATAAGTTAATCTAGACTAAAAATGTTCTTTAAGGAATGCACATTTTATGACATAAACTTTTCGGTGACCACAGGGACATTTTCGTATATGGGAAGTCCTAAAGCCACCTTTATGACGTCCATAAGTCAAAAATTAGATTGGCCTAAACCTGATTTTAAATAACTCTGATGTAATTTTTTATTTCTATCATTATATTTTGCAAAGTAGAAATTATTTCCAGGCAGAATGAGCCATATCCGGAGGCGATATGAGCCACTAAACGGAATGAAATATAAAACATCATTTATAAGTGAGAGAAGTATAAAATAAGAGTATCATAAAACCAACAAAATACCACGCATGTGACAGTTATATACGCATAATATTTACTCATTTATATTAATAATCACTTATTAATTATATATGATATTCAGAACCTCTAATTTATCAATACAATAACTAAAGGGTGATCCAAAAATATGAAACACCCTACACCCTACCGTACCGACCATAGATACATAGATCAATTTATATATAATTAAGAAAGAAGGTTAAAGAACCACCGTAGGGTCCCACTGGGAGCAACTGCCATCTAAAAATGACACCAGCTCCCAGTAGGACTGCGGTAAATCCCACTCATGGCCATGTCTCGTAACCGTGAGATGGGTGGTCACAGAACACGACGAAATCACAACGACAGGCCGGCAAAATAATCGTGTGTTTTGGGTAAACAAAGCGACCCAAGGATGACAGCTTTCTGCAGGCTGTCGAGAGAACCTGCTAATTGGCAGGTTTGTCTGTAAAGACGCTGCAACCCATCAATGCGACCTGTCACTGGTCTGGATTGACTACTGGAAAGCTTTCGATTCAACCTCTCATAGACTTATCATCTGACTGTTGGAAATCTTGAAGGTGCATCCACACATAGTGAGATGCATAGAGAGATTGATGCCTCTTCGGAAAACTAGATTTAATATCTCATCTGGAAATTATCGTGTGACAACGAACAACGTCACCTTCCAGAGGGGCGTCTTTCAGGGCGATACCATGATTAAAATAGTTTCAAAACTTACATTGACATTTCAATAAGGCTATTTAAATTTCAGTGTTGCATGAAATTTCAATGAGTTTTTCACTAACCGCAATGTAAAAAGCTTCACTAAAATTTTCATGAAATTTCATGAACTTACTTCTAATAGTGCAACTGCAAAAAGAAAACAATAGAAATAGAATTTCAAGGCTAATAAATTACAAACAAGAATATTATATCAGGGTGGCCGCAAAACTTTATTTTCATACTTTCCTAATTTTTCCTGGACAAATGTTTCATTTTCCTTGACTATTAATATTCAAAGACCATAATCTTAATCTTATACAATTTTTGACATAGAATTATCTATAAACTAAATAAAACAATTTCAAACTAAAAATGAAAAATTTCAAATTTTTTATTCTTGATAGTTCAGGAGTAAACGAACAAAACATGATACATCAATTTTATGAAAAAAAAGGAGTTACGCACAGTCTTCGTATTTTTAGCACTCGAGGAATACAATTATGGTTACTTCGTTCACAAAAAAAGATTATATCCAATTAAAATTTCTTTTTCAAAATGTTGTAATCTTCCAAATATTTAGATTAAAATTAATTTATTTTGTACCTAAGTTTAGTATATGCTTCAAAAACTGCAAAAAGCCAAGCTAATAGGTTCACTAATTCGATAATATTGGGTAGCCGTTTAGATGGTTTCCTCTATATGATACTATTTGAATTTTGCTTCTATGGATGTTCAGTAGTAGATGTTGAAAATATAAGATGGTACCGCCAAACATATGGATATTAACCCCTGAAATCTACTATCGGTTTGCGATATTAGACTCAAATATATTTTTATGTTAAACTGAAACATCTAAGATGTTAAACACGTACAGGAAAACACGCCAGATCTCCGTCGTCCGCTTGATGAAGCCTATAGTCAATGTAATTCGATGGCATGTTGTGTCGTATGACGTAATGAGAACTTGTGAAAAATGATGATTACTAATATTTTGCTTACAAATATTAATAATAATGCTGTTAATTCTTTGGGTAGAGTAAAATGGATGACGTAAGTGATATTTTTTTTTTTTTTAATTCTTATAGATACAGAAACTAACCTTCAACATCTAGATGGCTGTCCTATAGTTTAACATTAAATAAATTAACCTATAAAACATCTAGATGTTAAGAGTAAATATCCATTTTTCTTCGTGTGGTGTCTTTGAGATACAGCAATTGTTTAATTACTGATGACTCATCTCGAATTGATTTATCATGTTTTGTTCGATTACTCCTCAGTCATTTAAAGTAAATCTAATAGAAATTCACCGACTTTTCCCTGATTTCCAGGTTTTCCCTGACCTACGGCCACCCAGATCATATAAACATGAGCACCAAGTTGTTTATGACCCAACATTCCTTCCCCGTAGCAGAGCCTTGAGCGTTATCATCAGGATTAAGGTTAAGACTACAGAAGCTGTAATTTAGATCTAATGCATCGACAATTGAACAATAGGAACCGGTCTCGTGTATCCGGGGGATGGAAAAAGTTGCACCTACGTATGGGTCTAAGGTGGCTGATATAGGCCAAGGACAGTAGAACTGGTATCGGTGGGCAGAAATCCCACGAAGAGAAATAGAGTTACGAGTTGGTTAGACATTAGTGCGTCGTTGTGGGTAGGTACACCAGAGCCTACGACCGATTGATTCTTTATCTTGTGCGCAATCGAGTGGCGCGATAAAATGTTAATCGTCCCTTACCTGTGTAAATTCACACACACTTGCACACACAAATGCACTCGTATGTATCCAAACTCAAAGGCAACTCCTAATGCATAGGCATAAATGTATCTATACGTATATGTATTTATAAATTACCTACGCCCGACCGCCTTTTTCCATGGTGTGTAGCCGTATAATATAGCTAATAGCGTATGGCGAATGGTACGTGATTCTACTGATGTGTTTATAATTATCTTTTGGCATTCGCGACGATGATGTCATAGCCGCGGGGATGCATCCGTTCAATCTACAGATCATCTCACATGAGAAATAGTTGTAATAATAATTATTAGTAAAATAATGTGATAAGTATTTTAATCAAGCATAAAAATGAGCATTTAAAAAAACATTACGAGACCCTAGAACCACAGGGTGCTTGCTAAAGAATTTGCCAACTTTACAGGAGAGGCTCTTCAAAATTGTGTAGTTTGTACGTGTAGACGTTACCAGGGTGACCGAAAAACTTCATTTTTAAACTTCCCTGACTTTCCCCTGATTTTTCCTTGAACCATGTTTTATGTTCCTTGACTATTGATATTCAAAGACCATGCAGTACGGAAGAAATAATATAAACTTTCTATCAATACTAGCAGATTACTGCACTCATTAAAAAAAAACATAATTAAAAAAAGAGCATTGTATTTTTATTTGAGACAGCTTCACACCTTATGATATGGATATTCCGTTTTTTTTTAATTTCTGAAAATTTTTTTCTATAAATTGAGAAACCATTTGTGCCAAGCTACTAACAATCGCGATAAATAAATCTTCAAAGCTATTTCAGTAGTGCATCGATTTAGAATGCTCACGCAAAGAAATAATTTCGATAAAACATTGATTTCGCATATCTTCAGAATGTAAATTTTCCAAATTTGTTGTCGATGAGATTTTTTGGTTCCGTGATGCCTTTGCGTCGAATTTTAATTAAGCTTGTATCATTTTCCACATCAAATTTTTTATTTAAATGAAATGAAACCATTTCAGATTTGAAATTTTGAATTAATTTATTTATTGAAGTCAAAAACGATGAATTTTTAACAAGATTTTCCACCAAAAAAGATGAACGATTCTGTTGAAAAGTATACTTTTTAACATAATTGTCAACTTTCCCACTAAATAATTAAATTTTTAACCAAATAGTTGAATTTTTAATCTAAAAACTCAAACTTTTTGAAAAATTGTTCACTTTTAAACCCGAAAAGATGAATTTTCAACAAAAAGTTAATTTTCAATAAAAAAAGACGAATTTTCAATGAGAAAAGTTAAATTTTTAACCAAAATTATGACTTATTAACAAAATGTCGGGATTTTCTAAAAAAAAAAAAAAAAAATTTTGAACAAAACAGTTCAATTTTTAACCAAATACTTTAATTTTCTATGTACAAATATGCATTTTGAACCAAACAGTTGAATTTTCAAACAAAAAAGAGTAAACTTTAAACAAATACTTTGATTTTCAACCTAAAAAGTTGGATTTTTTAGAAAAAAGTTGACTTTTAAACTATGAAACATGAATTTTCAAAAATAAAATGAATTTTCCATCAAGAAAAATGATTTTTCAACCAAATAGTGGAATTTTCAACAACAACAAAATTAATTTTTTACCAAACATTTACAACAAATAGTTGAGCTTTAAATCAAAAGAGAATATTTTCAACAAAAAAAAGTTGTCGAATTTTTAATAAAAAAAGATTGAACTTTAATCAAAGACAATTGAATTTTCAACAAATAAATTAAATTTTCATAATAAAATTAAAATTTTAACCAAATAGTACAATTTTCAACCTACAATGATTAATAATCAACAAAAAATGTAATAGTTTCATTTTTAACAAAAAAAGATGAAATTTCTATCAAAAGAGATGAATTTTAAAACCAAAGAGATGAATTTTCAAGCAAAAAATATAATTTTCTACCAAAGAGACCATTTTTAACAAAATACTTAAATTTTCAAACAACTAGTTGCACCTGAAATGGAAAATTAAAATTTTCTGTAACAAAATTAATTTAAAAAAAAAAGATGAATTTTTCATAAAACAGTCCAATTTTTAGCCAAAGAGATGGATTTTCGAACCAAAAAGACTAACTTTCAATAAGTAAAGATTTTTTAGTCAAGAAGGAAAAAAGTTTATCCAATTAGAAAACTTTCAAGTCAAAGGACGGAATTTCTAAAAAAACATTTGACTTTTCAACCGGAAAATATGAATTTTCAAAAAAAAACAAGATAATTTTCAACAAAACAGTTGAAGTTTTAACCAAGAAAGAGGATAATTCAAAACGAAAAAATTACGTTTCTACCAAAAAAGACGAGTTTTCAACTAAAAAAGATAAATTTTAAACCAAAAAAGGAAAAGTTACATTTTCAGTTACAAACATTTATTTAAAAAAAAGACTTCTCAACAAAATAGTTAAATTTTCAACCAAAGAGATGAATAGTTAAATTTTCACTTAAAAAGAGAGTTAAGAAGAGATTAATTTTAAAAAAAATGATAAATCTTCAAATAAACAAAAAAATTTTTTAACAAACTTGTTCAAACTTTAACCAAGTAGTTCAGTTTTCAACCAAAAAAGATGACATTTTAACAAATGAGGTAACAGTAGATAATACAGATGAATTTTTAAAACAAAAAGACGAATTTTCAAAAGAGCAATTGAATTTTCAACCAGGATATATTTAAGTTGAATTTTCAAAACCAAGATATGAATACATAACTTAATAGTTGAATTTTCAACCAAATGAGATAATTTTTAACTAAAAATAAAATCGTCAGGAGGAAGAAAACTGCAAAGAATAGAAATAGAAATACATGGCAAATAAATGGCTGACAAGAATATTATATCAGGGTAGCTGAAAGACTTCATTTGAAAATTCCCTAAAATATTCAAAGACTAGAATTTTATTCTTGTGATATTTTTAATATAGAATCTTTTATAAATGGAATAAAACAATTTCAAATTTATTATCCTGGATTTCCAAGTTTTCTCTGACCTACAGCCACCCTTTGTTTCCAGATAATGAGAAGCAAATTTCGTTATATGCTTCCGGCAAGAATGATTAGAACACTGATACAAGATTAAACTTTAGGAATACTATAGAACTTCAGAATAATAAATTATTGTATTTTAAGATAGAACTTTGTGACTCAAAAGTATAATAGCAAATTGCATGGAGATAGCAACTTTGGCTATTTAAGATAAGTGTGAAGTTGGTTTCTTCTTCAATTGTCTTGTATAAAAAATAAATTTAATTAATTATCAGGTTGCTATACATTGACCTTTCATCATTTTCATCATTTTAACGTTGGAAGCGGTCTTGAATTTTGCACTGATTGTCCTATTTATTTATTTGCATGATTGTAATCTGGCAATGTGGCACTAGATAGCACCTCGTGGCTCTATACATTTTTCTTGCGCACATTTTATTTTATAAGTTTTACCTATTCAGAAAATGTATCCCAATGTATCATTTTTGGTGACAATATATCTATGTCAATGTTCGATACTGAAATACAAATCTACTCCCCAATACTGTTTTCAATTAACAGTTACAGCCATTTTACTTTCTTTGTTTTTATAAAAGCCTATCAATCATCTTAATAATATTGTATTATTTTATCTTATTACATCACGTTTGGTCGGAAACAATTGACACCTATGAATATAGTCTATCCTTTGCAGTTTTGTGAGTTAAAAAAAAGATTATAGCCTTAATATATTGATGTCAATGTTTCATACTGAAATTAATATACATCTACTACCTGATACTGTTTTAAATTGAAAGTTATGGCATCTTCTTTTGTTTGTTTTTATATGAGCATATCAATCATCTTAACAATTTTAATTAATTTTATCCCGATATATCCCTTTTGGTCGGAAACAAATGACTGCTACAAATACAGTCTACTCATTGCAATTTTTGTGAGTTAAACAAGAA
Source organism: Andricus grossulariae (assembly GCA_011634705.1). NCBI lineage: Eukaryota > Metazoa > Arthropoda > Insecta > Hymenoptera > Cynipidae > Andricus > Andricus grossulariae. The sequence goes on along the minus strand of JAABKJ010007545.1, from coordinate 75,754,468 downwards.
GATTATAGCCATAATATATCTATGTAAATTTTGATACTGAAATACAAATCTACTACCTAATACGTTTTAAATTAACAGTGATAGCCATTTTCTTTTCTTTGTTTTTATGCAAGCATATGAATCATCTTAATAATGTTGTATCATTGTATCTCAATGCATAATTTTTGGTCGGAAACTATTCATAACTATAAATATTGTCTATCCTTTGCAATTTTTATGAGTTAAACAAAAAGACTATAGTATATCGTTTAGTATAGTATAGTATATCCATAGTATATCGATGTCAATGTTTAATACTCAAATTAATAAAAATCTAGTAAGTGATACTGTTTTCAATTACAGTTATAGCCATTTTCTTTTCTTTGTTTTTATGCAAGCATATCAGTCAGCTTAATAATGTTCTATCATTGTATCTCAGTGTATTATTTTTGGTCTGAAACATTTGACAACTACAATTATAGTCTATCCTTCGCAATATTTGTGAGTTGAACAAAAAAATTATGGCCATAGTATATCGATGTCAATGTTTCATACTGAAATTAATACAAATCTACTACATAATACCGTTTTCAATTAACAGTTATGGCCATTTTCTTTTCTTTCATTTTATATGAGCATATCAATCATCTTGATAATGTTGTATCATTGTATCTCAATGCATAATTTTTGGACGGAATCAAAATTGAAAACTACAAATATAGTCTATCCGTTACAATTTTTGTGAGTTAAAAAAGATTATAGCAGTAATATAGTGATGACAATGTTTTATACTGAAATTAATACAAATCCACTACCTAATACTTTTTTCAATCAACAGTTATAGCCATTTTCTTTTATTTGGTTTTATATAATATGAGCATATCATTCATCTTAATAATGTTGTATCATTTTATCTCACTGTATCATTTTTGGTCGGAAGCAATTGACAACCACAAATACAGTCTATCCTTTGAAATTTTTGTGAGTTAAACAAAAAAATTAAAGCCATAGTATATAGATGTGAATGTTTCATACTGAAATTAATACAAATCTACTATACCTAACACAGTTTTCAATGAACAGTTATAGCCATTTTATTTTCTTTTATTTTACACGAGCATATCAATCATTTTAATAATGTTGTATCATTTTATCTCACTGTAACATTTTTGGTCGGAAACAATTGACAACCACAAATATAGTCTATCCTTTGCAATTTTCGTGAGTTAAACAAAAAAATTAAAGCCATAGTATATCGATGTCAATGTTTCATACTGTAATTAATACAAATCTACTACCTAATACTGTTTTAAATTAAGAGTTATGGACATTTTCTTTTCTTCGTTTTTATATGAGCATATCAATCAACTTAATATTGAAACTTGAATCTTATTCTATTACGATTGGAAAAACATGTAATTGCTTTGAGTTATGTGTCTTTAGTCATAAAGATCTTCAAGAACCTCATAATCTATAAATTTCTCCAATTACAAGCGCCAGCGTCATTTTAATATTACCATTAGAATGCTTGTCAGAATCATAGACAATAAATTTCTACGCATTCAATTGCAGAAGTGTCATAAACATGATCCTAAGACTCTTTATGTGCTAATATCAGCTTAACAGCCTCCCCAAGCTCTTGCTGTTGATATAGAGGAATAAATTTTTTCAAATAAAATTAATGTAGATGCCACATTATTAAACCAAAGAAGATTAAAATTCAACCAAAAATATTTTAAATTATGAAAGATGACTTTTCTACTATAAAAGATGGATTTTCAATCCAAAAGGATGAAACTTCAACAGTACAGTTTAATTTTCGACCCAAAAAGATTACTTTAACAAAATACTGGAATTTTCAACGAAAAAATTAAATTTTTAATATAATAGTTGAACTTTCAACCTTAAAAGATGCATTTTCAACCAAATAGTGGAATTTAAAAAAAGGAGATTAACATTAAATTAAATACAGTTGCATTTTAAATCAAATAGTTGAAGTTTCAAGCCAAAAAAGTCGAATTCCTTAGAAGACATTTGAATTTTTGACTCGAATAGTTGGCATTATCAACCAAAAAAGATTACTTTTCTACCATAAAAGAAGAATTTTAATCGAAAGAACGAATTTTCAACCAAATACATGAATTTTCCACTAAAGAAGGTAAAATTTTAACCGTAAAAATGGAATCATTAAATTTTAAGTCTGAAAAATAATTTCCAGCAAAAAAAAATTTAACAAAAAAGTTGAATCCTGAACCAAAAAGATGAGTTTTCTACCGGAAAAGATAAGTTTTCAACAAAATACATGAATTTGATACCAAATAGTTGCATTTTCACTTATAAATGATACATTTTCAACCAAAAGAAGAAAATTAATTTTTGAGTAGAAAAATTAATTTTCTTCCAAAAAAGACGAATTTTTAATCAAAGAAATGAATTTTCAACTAAAATGATGAATTTACCAATCAAAAAGACGAATTTTCTTTAAAACAGTTGATTTTTCAACCCGAAACCAAATAGTTACATTTTTAATAAAAACGAGAACATTTCAATCCAAAAAGATTATGTTTCTACCAAAAATACAAATTTTCAAATAAAAAAGATCATATTTTAAACAAAAATGGAAAAGTTACATTTTCACTTTAAAAAATTAATTTTAACCGAAAGAAACAAGAAATTTCAACAAAATCATAAAATTTTCAAACAAAGAGATGAATTATCGAATAAAATGATGAATATTTCAACGAAAAAAGATCAATTTTCTGTGAAACAGTTGAATTTTCAAATCTTAACCAAACCGTACCATTTTTAACCAAAAAAGAGGCCATTTCAAACCAAAAAGATTAGTTTCCTATAAAAAAAACACGAACTTTCAACTAAAATAGATCAATTTTGAACCAAAAATGAAAAGGTTATATTTTCAGTAACAAAAATTAATTTAAAAAAAGAAGTTTCAACAAAATAGTTTAATTTTCAACCAAACAGGTGAAACTTTAAAAATGAACTTCTAACAAAGTAGTTCAACTTTCAACCAAGTAGCTGAATTTTCTACCAAAAAGAATAAACTTTTAACCAAATAATAGCTACGTTTTCAATCTATGAGATGGATTTTCCACCAAAAAGATTAATGTTCTACCAAAAAAAGATGAATTTCCAACAAACCAGGTGAATTTACAACAAAAAAGATAATTTACAACCAAATAGTTGAATTTCAAATTGGAATGATAAATTTTCAACAAAGAAAAGAATTTTTCACAAAGTATTTCAACTTTAAACCAAGTTTAAAAATCAAACTTCAAACCACAATGAAAGACGCAATAATTAATATTTCAACCAAAAAGTATTTTAATTCAAAAAAGGTTTAATTCATACAAAATAGTTGAATCCTCAACCAAAACAGTTGAATCCTCAACCAAAATAGTTTATTTAACCAAATTGTTACATTTGCAACCAAACAGGACGAATTCTTAACAAATAAGATTTATTTGTCTACCAAAAAGACGAATTTCCAACAAAATACACCAAATCTGCAACCAACTAATTGAGTTTTTCACTATAAAGGAGTCATTTTCAATTAAAACTATGAGATGACTTTGTGAAGCTCTCCGCCTGGGTGATTGTTAGAAAGATTGATCAACGCCCCTTGTCAGAGCGATGTCGTGGAAGGAGTTCATATTTGCAACAAACCACAAACATTTATTATAATTCATGACGTTCATTCTAAACATTCTTCAACACAACAGAGAAAAATATTGCAAAATGAATAAATTTGGAGAAAAATACTTCAATTTGACACTAAAAAATATCCTTCTTTCACAAAAAATGGAAGGGTTAAACTTTCAACTGAAAAAATTAATTTTCAACAACAACAAGAAACGGATTTTCAACTAAATAGTTCAATTTTCAACCAAATCGATGAATTTTCAAATAATATTTTGAATCTTCAACTGGGGTATGAGTCAAATTTTAAACAAAAAACATGAATTTTCGAGTAAAATTATGAATATTTAAAAAGAAGATAATTTTCAAATAAAAAGATTGATTTTCTTACAAAAAATACAATTTTTCAATCAAATACATGAATTTTTAACGAAATAGTTGAATTGTTAATTAAAGAAGAAAAATTTTCAATCAAATAGTTGAATTTTAAACTAAAAAAATAATAATTTTCAACCGAAAATGGAATAGTAACATTTTTATTTAAAAAAATAATAATTTAAACCCAAACATAAGAGTTTTCAGCTAAAACAATGAATCTTCAACTGAAATAGTTGAATTTTCAAACAAAAAAATTAATTTTTACTAAAAAAGATAAATTGTAAACCAAAACTTAAATAGTTAAATTTCAAGGTAAAAAAATTAATGTTTAACCAAACAAATGAATTTTCAACTACAAATATGGAATTTTCAATTGTTATAAGTCAAATAAAATTGTAAATATTTAACTGGAATAGTTGAATTTTAAACGAGAAAGATGAAATTTTAACTGAAATGATGAATTTTTAAGTAGAATAATTGAATTTTTGACCAAAAAGATTGATTTTTAACCAAGAAGATTAATTTCTACTAAAAAAGTGGAATTTTCAACTAAAATAGATCATTTTTCAACAAAAAATTGAATAATTAAATTTTTAGTCAAAAAATGAATGTTCAACCAAAGAGATCAATTTTGAACTAAAATTATGGAATATTCAAATGAAATAAAAGCTACATTTTCAGTTGAAAAAAAAAAAAATTCAACCAAAAAGCATTCAAAGAAAAAACAAGTTTTCAATCAAAGAGCTTATTTTTCAAACAAAGAAATGAATTTTTAATTAGGATTATGAATCTTCAACCAAAGAATTAATTTTTAACAAGAGTTTAATATTTAACCAAGTAATTTTATTCAACCTAAAAGATGAATGTTCAACTAAAATGATAAATATTTAACTGGAATATTTGAACTTTTAATCGAAAAGAATTATCAAACAAGAAGATTAACCTGCAAAGAAAACGATAATTTTCTACAACAACAAAAAATCGATTTTTAAACAAAATACGTGAATTTTCAACGAAATAGTTAAATTTTCAATTAAAAAAGACAAATTTTCAACCAAATTCTTGAATTTTGAACAAGAAAAGATCAATTCTCAACCAAAAATAGATATCCAAATTTTCAGTTGAAGGAATTAATTTTCAACCAAACTGATGAATTCTCAACTAAAATGATGAATCTTCAACTGGAATAGTTGAATTTTATGCCAAAAAGATGAATTTTCAACCATTAAAATTAATTTTCTACAAAAAAAGACGAATTTTCCACAAATTACATAAATTTTCAAACAAATAGTTTAATTTTTAAATGCAAAATATCAATTTTCAACCAAATAGTTGAATTTTCATCCAAAGAAGATACATTTTCTATAAAAAATAGAATAGTTAAATTTTCTGTTAAAAATCTAATTCTTGGCAAAAAAAAAACGGATTTTCAGCAAAATAGTTAAATTTTCTACTAGAATAGTTAAATTTTTAGTTGAAAAAATTGATTTCAACAAAGTAGTTACATTTTCAACCAGAGATGAATTTTCAATTAAAATGATGAACCTTCAACTAAATAATTTTTATTCCAACCAAAAAGATGAATTTTCAACTAAACTGATAAATATTTAACTATAATACTTCAATTTTTAACCAAAAATAAGAATTTTTAAACAAGAAGATTAACTTTTAAAGAAAAAGAAAATTTTCTACGCAAAAAAATCGATTTTGTTACAAAATACGTGAATTTTCAACGAATTAGTTAATTTTCAATTAAAAAAGGCGAATGTTCAATTAAAAAAGACAAATTTTCATCCAAATTGTTGAATTTCGAACTAGAAAAGATCAATTTTCAACTAAAAATGGAACAGTTAAATTTTCAGTTAAAGAAATTAATTTTCAACTAAAATGATGAATCTTCAACTGGAATAGTTTAATTTCTAAGTAAAAAATATAAATTTTGAAACAAATAGTTGAGTTTTTATCCAAAAAAGATACATTTTTAACCAAAAATAGAACAGTTAAATTTTCTGTTAAAAATCCAATTCTTGACCAAAAAAGAAACGGATTTTCAGCAAAATAGTTCAATTTTCTACTGGAATAGTTAAATTTTTAGTTAAAAAAATTTATTTTCAAGAAAGTAGTTACATTTTCAACCATACATGAATTTTCATCTAAAATGATGAATCTTCAACTGGAATAGTTGAATTTTATACCAAAAAGATGAATTTTTAATCATAAAGATTAATTTTCTACAAAAAAAAAGACGAATTTTCCACAAAGTACATAAATTTTCAAACAAATAGTTTAATTTTTAAATGCAAAATATCAATTTTCAAACAAATAAATGAATTTTCATCAAAAAAAGATAAATTGATTTTCAATGAGAGATGAATTTTAAATTAAAATGATGAATCTTCAACCAAAAAAATTAATTTTTAACAAAAAGAGTTTAACTTTAAACCAAATAATTGTATTTCCAACGGAAAAGATGAATTTTCAATTACAATGATAAATATTTAACTGGAATACTTGAATTATTAACCGAAAAAAAGAATTTTTAAACAAGAAGATTACCTTTCAAAGAAAAAGATAATTTTCTACAACAACAAAAATCGGGTTTTTAACAAAATACGTAAATTTTCAACGAAATAGACGAATTTTCAATTAAAAAAGACCAATTTTTAGCCAAATTCTTGAATTTGAACTAGAAAATATCAATTTTCAACCAAAAATAGATATCCAAATTTGCATTTGAAGGAATTAATTTTCAACCAAACTGATGAATTCTCAACTAAACTGATGAATCTTCAACTGGAATAGTTGAATTTTATACCAAAAAGATGGATTTTCAACCATAAAGATTATTTTTCTACAAAAAAGGCGAATTTTTCACAAAGTACATAAATCTTCAAACAACTAGTTTAATTTCTAAATCAAAAATATCAATTTTCAAATAAATAGTAGTTGAATTTACATCCCAAAAAGATACGCTTTCAACCAAAAATATAATTGTTAAATTTCCCGTTAAAAATCTAATTCTTAACCAAAAAAAAAAGGATTTTCAGCAAAATAGTTAAATTTTCTACTGGAATAGTTAAATTTATAGTTTAAAAAATTAATTTTTCACAAAGTAGTTAAATTTTCAACCAGAGATGAATTTTCAATTAAAATGATGAATCTTCAAAAAAAAAGAAATAATAATTTTTAAGAAAAGAATTTAACTTTTAACTTTAATATTTCTTATTTATATATATATTAATATTTAATTGCGACAAAAACTGACTTGGAAAAGTGATTCTTTTAAATTCCTTTCTTCTAAATCCAAATGATAATTCTTTTTTTCGCTTAATAATTCAACAATTGCATTGAGATTTTGTTTCTTTCTTCACTAATAAATTGTTTGTTTTTTGTTGTTGAAAATACAACTTTTTGGTTAAAAATTAATCTGTTTAGTTTGAAAATTAGCGTTTTGTTGAAAATTCACATTTTCAGGTCGAAAAATTTAGTATAATTTGGTAGAAAATTTAACTATTTGGTTGAAAATTGAATTACTTTGTTCAAAATTCAATAATTTTGTTAAAAAGATAAATTTCTTGGTTAAAAATTCAGCTGTTTTGTTAAAAATTCGTCTTTTTTTAGCTTGATGATTCAACAATTTGATCGAAATTTTGTTGCTTTATTGATTAAATTATTTTTTTTTCAATGCAACTGTCTGGTTAAAAATTAATCTATTTCAGTTGGTAGAAAATTTAAACATTTGGTTGTAAATTGAATTACTATGTTCAAATGTGAAATTTCTTGGTTAAAAATTCAACTATTTTGTTGTAAATTCATCTTTTTGGCGTGATAATTCAACAATTTGACTGAAATTTTCTTTCATTCTTGGCTAACAATTTTTGTTTGTTAAAAATGCAAAATTTCTGGTTAAAAATTAATGTTTCGGCTGAAAATTAACATTTTTGTTGAAAATTCACATTTTCGGGTTGAAAAATTAGGTAGAATTTGGTAGAAAATTGAATTATTTTTTCAAAATTCAACAATTTTGTTAAAGTCCAATTTCTTGGTAAAAAATTCAACTTTTTTGTTGAAAATTCGTCTTTTTGGCTTGAAACTTCAACAATTTGATTGAATTTTTTGTTCATTCTTGATCAACAAATTTTTTTAAATTAAAATTTCAACTATTTTGTAAAACATTCAACTTTATGCTTTGAAAATGTATCTCTTTCTGTAGAAATTTAATCTTTTTTGTTTAAAATTGCAACTGTCTGGTTAAAAATTAATCTGATTCGATTGAAAATCAACTTTTTTGTTGAAAATTCACATTTTTGGGTTGAAAAATTATTTGTTTTGTAGGAAATTTACCTTTTTGGCCTGAAAATTTCACGATTTGGTATAAAATTCAACTGTTAGGTACGAAATTAAACCAAAAACCAAAATAAGTTAAAAAATTCAACTAGTTAGTTAAAAATGTTTAGAAACGAAAAAAATATAAACTAAAAATTATTCAAATAAAATTTAGATTAACATCACATCCATTGTTCAAAATATTTAGTCAAAAATATATGTAATTTAATAAAAAATAGTCTTTCTGGTAGAAAATTCAAACTATTTGGTTAAAAATTCAACTTTTTTGTTGAAAATTCGTCTTGTTGGCTTGAAATTTCAACAATTTGATTGACATTTTTTTCTTTCTTGATTAACAAATTTTTTAAAATTAAAAATTCTACTATTTTGTTCAGTATTGATCTTTTTGGTTTAAAAATGTATCTCTTTCTGTAGAAATGTCATCTTTTTTTGGTTAAAAATACTCAAAAATTAAACAATTTGGATGAAAATTTATGTATTTTATTGAAAATTCATCTTTGTTGGTTTAATTCAACTGTCTTTTAGTTTAAATTAAATTTTTTTGTTGTTTGAAGACCAACTATTACATTTTTCGTTGAAAATTCATATTTTCAGATCTTCTTGTTTAAAAGTTGAACAACGTTCTTAAAAGTTTTTTTTTTTTGAAGATTCATAAATTTAGGTAAAAATTCGTTCTTTTTTTTATTGAAAATTATTATTTTTTTTTTTGAAAATTGAAATATTTTGTTAAAAACTCTACTGATTGATTGTAAACGAACTTTTTTGTTCAAAATTCATATTCACGGGTTGAAAATTCAACTGTTTTATGGAAAATTTGTCTTTTTGGTAGAAAATTCAACTATTTGGTAGAAAATATATGTATTTGGTTGACAATTCGTGTCCTTTTTAGTATAAAATCAATTTTTTTAATTAAAAATGCAGATGTAGGGTTGAAAATTAATCCGTTTTTTTTGGTATATTCAACTGTTGTTTATTTAGTAATAAAATATCTTTTGGTTTAAGTATCAACTATTACATTTTTTAACATTTTAAGCAATTTTAAGTTAGAAATATTAAAAATTGAAGTTACATTTTTTTATGAGCTGAACACTTCTTAAATTAGAAGTAAAATTATTTTTATTTTAAATAGTTTAAAAATCTTGAAAATGCTTCAAAATTGTATTTCAAAATCTTGAAAAATCTACATGTTGTTTTACATTTTTCACATTTTATATTATTTTTGACATTTTTCTAAAAATTTTTTAAAATCCTTGAAATATTCCACATTCATTTTTTACAATTTTGTAAATCTTTCTAAATGTTTTTAAATATTCTCTTGAAATTAATTTTTCAAAATAAAAAATCATTTTCAATTTTCCTAGGAATCTTAAGGAAATGTTTGTTATTCTTTTAAAGCCTTTCACAATTCTTAAAAAGCTTCTAAATAAAAACATCAAAATTCAACAATTTGTTTTGCAAAATTAAGTTTTTTTAAAAATAAATCAATTAAAAATGTTTACATTTGTTTAACTAATAAGACTTTCCAATTGAAACAGTTTAATTTTTAACGTTAAAATCTGAAAATTCTAAAAGTGTGAACTAATTCCGAATCGTCTTGTAAAATAAATTATTATTAACTTTTTAAGTCTTTAAAACTGCATATTTAAAATTCTTTTAATTAAAATGTAAGCTTAAAAATTAAAATCTAAAATGGAAAATTTTTAAAGTGAAAGATTTTCGAATTACGTATTCTAAACTGAATAATATCATAATTGAAAAAGATAACAATTTAACCAATTATTTAAAAAACTATTGAAATCAAAGTTGGAGAGGTTTTTTTCTTCTAAAAATTATTAAAATTCCCGGTCAAAAAATAAGTTCACTCTCATTTCCCTGAATATTAGAATCTTAAATATTTTTTTCGGATATTTACGGAAATTTCAGGAAGCCCAAGTGATCCTCAAATATCCATTTTTTCCTCCGGATTCCTTTCTCTGCCTTGTTTTTGTATTTTAAGATTCGACAGTAAGTGTCTCTGAGATTCTTCCATCTGAGTTTCACCCATCCGGCTGCAAGAAATAGTTTGAATTATTAAATTAATTGTTGTTAATGTCTTTCGTTATCCTATAAATGATAAAAAATTACTTTTTATTTATCGCAGGCTTCAACGTCTTTCCCCTAGTCCCCTCTTTCCCCTCATTTTGTAGTTAATTCTTTTTTTAGAGGTCCACTCTTATATTTTTGGTGAAAAATTTAATTACTTTTATAGGAAATTCAACTGGTTGGTTTAAAATAAACTTTTTTTTATTGAAAATTCAACTTTTTGTAAAACATTCGTCTTTTTGGCTTTTGTTGAATTGAAAATTCGTCTTTTATGATTGAATTCAACTGTTTTTAATTTAAAATTAAATTCTTCTTTGGTTGAAATATCAATTATTACTTTTTTTTTAGAATTCCTCTTTTTTGTACAAAATTAACTAGTTATTTTAAAGATGAAATAATGCCTTAATTTTTTTGCAGATTTACAAAATTAAATTGAAAATTCATCTTTGGTTGAAAATTTAACTATTTTGTTTCAAATTAGTTTTTTTGTTGTTGTTTAAAATTAATTGTATTATCTGTAAATTGAGCCATTCCATTTGTTAAAAATTGATTTCTTTTGTTGAAATATCAACTATTAAATTTTTGTTGGGAATTCATTATTTTTTTCAATTTAACTAGTTGGTTGAGAATTCATTTTTTTGTTTGAAGATTCATCAATTGAGTCGAAAAATAATTTCTTTGATTAAAAATTTACCTATTTGATCAAATTCGTTTTTTTTTAGTTTCCAATCATTTCTTTAACCGAAAATGTAATTATCTCATTTTTTGTTGAAATTTTTTTTTTTTAGTAGAAAAATCAACATCTTGTTTAAAATTCGCCTTTTTAGTTCAAAAATTCATCACTTTTTGGTAAAAAATTTCATCTTTTTTGTTAAAAATAATTTTGTTTTCCTTGAAGATTCAACTAATTTGTTGAAAGTCCATCTATTTGATTGGAAATCTTTTTTAGTTGAAAATTGAACTCTTTTGTTCAAAATTCAACTGTTTTGTAGAAAATTCATCTTTTTGGTTTAAAAATTCAACAATTTGGCAGAAAATCGACTTTTTTTGCTGGAAATTTGTTTTTTCTTGACTGAAAAATCTCCCTTGGCTAAAAATGTAACTGTTGTTGAAAATTCGTTTTTTTTTTTGGTTTTCAAATTCATCTCTTTTGGTTTAATTTAAAATAAATTTTTGGATAAAAATGGAACTGTTTTGTTTAAAATAATTCCTCTTTCTTTTAAAATTCTACTGTATCGTAAAATATTCATTTTTTTAAATGGAAAATTAAATTTTTTTTTTTTTTTTTACTGAAAAATCTTTCTTGATTAAAAATTCAACTATTTCGTTGCAAATTAATCTTTTTCGTTTGAGGATTCAACTATTTGGTTGAAATATTAGCTATTACATTTTTCGTATATACATTTTGTTCAAAATTCGTCTTTTTCGGTAGAACTGACCTGGTTTTGATACAAAATTAAATTTTTTTAGTTTAAAAATTCAACTAATTAGTTAAAGTCAAACTACTTCATTAAATATTAATTTTTGTGATTAAAGATTCATTATTTTAGTTGAAAATTCATCTCCTTTACTAAAAATTTAACTATTTTTGTGGAAAATTCGCCCTTTTCGTAGAAAATTAATCTTCTGGATTGAAAATTCATCTTTTCAAATGAAAATTCATCTTTCCGATTCAATATTAAAATATTGGGTTGAAAATTCATCTAATTGGGATTTTAACAAAACATTTAAATTTACAACAAAATAATTAAATTTAAAAAAAAATAGTTGCATTTTCAACCAAATGGTTGAATTTTCAATCCAAAAGAACGATTTTTTTAGAAGACAGTTCAATTTTCGACAAAATGTTGATTTTCTATCAAGAAAGATGACATTTCTACCACAAAAGATTAATTTTTTATTCAAAAAGATGAATTTTTAACAAAACATGTGAATTTTTAACAAAATAATTAAATTATCAAACAAAATACTCAAATTTTTTACCAAATAGTTGAATTTTTAACCAAAGGGTCGAATTTTCAAACAAAAAAGATAAACTTCGACCAAAAACAGTTACATTTTAAATCAAATAGTTAAATTTTCAGGCAAAAAAAGACGAATTTTTAGAAGACAGTTGAATTTTTAACAAAATAGTTTATTTTCAACTAAGGAAGGCCAATGTTCAACAAAAAAGTTGAATTTTCTACAAAAAAAAAGATGAGTTTTTAAAAAAATAGTTGAATTTTCAACAAAATAATTACAAGCTTAACCAAAGTAATTTTCTACAACATAAATTAATTATCCACAAAAAAGTGAAATTTCTATAAAAATAGTTAAATTTTCAAGCCAAGAAGACGAATTTCTACAAAACTGTTGAATTTTAAAACGAAAAATATGACCTTTTAACAAAAAGTTCATTCTCAATCAAAATAGTGGAATTTTCAACCCAAAAATCTTCAACCAGAAAATTGCTTTTTCAACAAAGTAGTTCAACATTCAATCAAGCAGTCGAGTAGTAACGAAAACAGACGAATTTTTAAACAAACAGTTAAATCTTTAACCAAATAGATAAATTTTTAATATACAAGATTAATTTTCTGTCCAAAAAATCGAAATTTTAAGAAAATAGTTAACTTTTCCAGCTTGAACGTCAAATGTTTTAGAAAATAGTTAACTCTTTAACCGGAAAAGAAGAATTTTCAAAAAAAAAGTTCGTTTTTAATTAAGAAAGATCAATTTTCAACATTTGGTTTAATTTTCTAAAACAGATCATTTTTCAACCAAAAAGATTCGTTAAATTACCATTTTCAATCAAAAGAGATGAATTCTGTAGCCAAAATATATTAGTAGACTTTTCAATAAAAAAGAATGAACTTTCAACCAAAAATCGTTGGATTTTCTTCTGAGAAGTTTCTTGCAAACAAGGTGAAAAATAATTTGTTTAAAGGGGGAAAAAGGGTGTGAAATTAATTATAAATTTAAATTAAATATCATTAGTTTCTGATGAAGATAGACTCAATCTCCTAAGTAATTTTATGAGAAAAAGGCTGGGCTGATAAGACATAATATGTCTGACAGACAACGATTTGTCAAGGTCCAAATTTTTTTCTACGAGTGTCAGAGATGAAGGAGCGTCAGTTTCTTTTGAAAGAATAGGAAAGGAAAGGAAAGACTCCCATCAGATAAAGAAGAGGATGTCGAAACGTTAAGTTATTTGGATTCCATCCAGTGGCAATAAACTCATACGTCGTTGCACCTCCACCCTTATTCGTTTTTACATATCAACCGCAGTGCTTTAGCCTTCTGGATTTATGCCAATATCCTTTTCTCTGATCCCCCCCCCCCAAAAAAAAAAGTCTATTATTCAAAAGTAATATCGCAAAATTCTTCAGAGCTTCCAAAGTCGTCTCTGAACCCTCAACATCCCCTGAGAGCTTCAAGATACTCAAGAAAAGCCTTAAATTGTTTCCAAGAGGGGAAAAGGAATCTGTTGCATCTTCGGATATATTTTTTTTACTCAATAATCAATTTTCTATCGAAAAAAAGAATTTTCAACCAAACAGTTGAATTTTCTACCAGAAAGATTACTTTTAAACAAATTTGGTTGATTTTCAACAAAACAGTTGAATTTTCAGCCAAAATAGTTGAATTTTCATCTTGAAATGATCATTTATAACCCAAAAAGAAATGGTTAAATTTACAGTTAACAAAAAATTTCACTGAAAAGGACGTATTTTCAACAAAAAAGACATCTTTTTCAACAAAAAAAGTTGATTTTCAATAAAATAGGTGAATTTTCAACCAAAAAAGAAGAATTCTCAACGAAAAATGTCGAAAAAATAACATGAGTTATTGAAAAATGTAATAGCTGATATTTCAACCAAATTCTCAACAAAATAGTTGAATCTTTAACCAACCTAGTTGAATCTTCAACCCGAAAAACGATTTTTCCACAAAATAATTAAATTTTCAAGACAAAAGTTAATTTTCAACCAAATAGTTTAATTCTCAAGCCAAAAAGATGAATTTTCTACAAAATATTTAAATTTTTAACCCGAAAATATGAATTTTTATCATAAAAAATGAAGTTTCAACAAAGTAGTTGAATTTTAAAACAAAGAAAATAATTTGTTACAAAACAAAAATTTTTCACCAAAAATAAAATAGTTAAATTTTCAACTAAAATTGTGAAAATTCAAGCGGAAGAGTTACATTTTCAGTTGAATAATAAATTTTAAGCCAAAAAAACAACTATTTTTTGACAAAAATGTTGAGATTTTTACAAAGTAGATTAATTTTTAACCAAATGAGATGGATTCTCCAAGAAAAATTTGATATTTGATGTTTCCACCAAATTTTAATTTTTAATTGAAAAACATAGTAAACCCAACAAGACGAATTTTTAACAAAATAGTTGCATCCTGTCAAAAATACAAATTTGCAAAATAACAGTTGACTCTTCAATCCAAAAAGATGATTTTTCTACCAGATAAATTAATTATCCACAAAAAAAGTGAACTTTCGACCAAATAGTTGAATTTTCTACCAAAAAGACCTATAAACAAATTAGGTGAATTTGCTACAAAATAATAAAAATTTTCAGCAAAATAGTTGAATTTTCTGTAAAAATAGTTAAATTTTCAAGCCAAAAAGACGATTTTTCTACCAAAAAGTTTATATTTTCAAACGAAAAATATGAATTTTCAACAAAATAGTTAATTCTCAACCAAAATAGCAGAATTTTCAACCCAAAAAGACGAATTTTAAATAAAACAGTAATAGTTGATACTTACATCAAAAAAGATTACAGTAATAAAACAAAAACTGTTGAATTCATTAAAAAAATAAAATTTCAAAAAAATAATTTAATCCTTAAGAACAACAGATTATTTTTTTGCTTTTTTAACCAAAAAATATGAGATTTCTCCTAAAGAAAATTAATTTTTACTTCAAAAGGACGAATTTTCTATCCAAAAATACGCATGTTCAAAGAAGTGGGTAACTTTTCAACCAAAAATATTAATTTTTAATAAAAAAGTTAATTTTCAATCCAAAAAATCGAGTTTTCCACAAAATTGTTGATTTTTTAAGCAAAACAGTTCAACTTTTAACTTAGAGATGTATATAATAAATTTTTTATCGAAAAAGACAAATTTTGGACATTTTTTCAATAGTTAAATTTTCAACCAAAAAAATGAATTTTTAACAAAGCAGTTCAACATTCAACCAAGTAGTCAAGTAGTAACGGAAAAAGACAAAATTTTAAACAATCAGTTGAATCCTGAATCATTTAAATTAAATTTAAAAAACTAATTTTTAACAAAAAAAAACTAATTTTCGGCCACGTAAATTCCACTAGAAACGACGAATTTTTAACAAAATATTTGAATAATCAACCAAACTGATGAATCTTCAACAAACTAGATTAATTTTCAACAAAATTCATCAATTTTCTAACAAACAATTGAATTTTCAACTTAAATGGGAAAATTTTTAAAATCGAAATTTCAACAGAATACTTAAATTTTCAAATAAATAGTTTAATTTTTAACCAAAAAGTTACATTTTCTACCAAAGTGGTTTAATTTTAAACCAAAAATATGAATTTTCAAGAAAAAAGTTAATTTTCAACCAAATAGTTGAATTTTCCATAAAACTCTTGAATTTTTAAGCCAAAATGATAAATTTTTTACAAAACAATTAAATTTTCAACTCGAAAAAATTAATTTTCAACAAAAAAGTTAATTTACGATCAAGCAGCTAAATTTTCAACGAAATAGTAGAATCTTAGTTTAAAATAGAATAATTTTTAACGAAACAGTTGCATATTAAACCAAAAAGAAGAATTTTTTACAAAACAGTCGAATTTTCAATCCGAAAATATGAATTTTCAACAAAAAAGTTAATTTTCAATCGAAAATGATTTTTTGAAGAAATTTTTGGATTTTCAACGAAATAATTAAATTTTTTAACCAAGTAATATAATTTTTAACGAGAAAGACGAATTTTCTACAGAAGATTTGATTTTTCAATCAAAAAAATTAGTTTTTATCAAAATACATCAATATTCAACCGGTAGAGATAAATTTTCATCAAAATTGGAATATTTACATTTTCAATAAAGAAAATTATTTTTCAATAAAAAAAAAAGATTCCCTAATGAAAGAGTTCAATATTCAACCAAACAGTTGAATTTTCAACCAACATTTTCTTTATAACCATTTTTTTAACCAAAAAAATGAACTTTTAACCAAAAAAGGTTGGATTTCCTCATTGGGTTCTAATAATTCAGTTCAAATTTGAGCGAAAAAAACGAGAAAATTGGGAAGTTTCTTGAAAACTGTCCATCTGTCCGTCCGTCGTACTTTTTTTCAAGGAGGGGAAGTGTGAAAAAATGAAGGAAGGGGAAGTGAGGTCGATAAGGGTAAGGGAAGTGAGGGGAAATAGGGTAGGAGAAGTAGGGGAAGTGATAGAAAATGAGAGAAAATGAGAGGAGTTGGGGTAATTAGGGGACGTGAAGTAGGGGAAATTAGTGAGAATGAATGCTGAGTAGGGAAAGTGAGGGAGTATAGGATAAGTGAGGGGAAATTAGAATGGGGAAATAGGGAAAGTGAGGGGCAATTAGGGAGGGGACTTATGAAAAGTGAGGAAAAGTAGGGGAAATGATAAGAAATGAGGGTGAGCAGGATAGGGGAAGTTATGGCTAGGTAAGGGAAGTAGGAGAAAGAAAGTGTTAGCGGGGAAAGCAAGGAGAGGGGGAAGTAGCAGTGGAAAAAATTGAGAAGGGGGTAGCGAAGGGTAAAGTGAGGGGGGAAAGTATGGGAGGGGGAAGATTGAACTTAATGAACGTCTTTATAGGCTACAAAACCCGTTTTTGTAGGCGCTGCCTTTGACTAATTTTTTTTGTCTACTTTTTTAGTGTTTGAGAACAGCTCGAAGCATGCAGTATGTAATAATATAACCGTAAAGACAGGTAGCAAGAAATGGGGCAAAAAAGGTTAGTTTCTTGCTTAATGAAACACTCACTTTTACCTCACACGAGCGACCTTGCGAGTCTTTTTTTTGTTTATAAAGTAGAAATATGAGAAGGGGAATTCAATAACCGTGTATAATTTGGCAAGGTGCGGCGAGATCTTAACGAAGAGGGTCGATTAGGGGAAAAAAAGAACCTGTTAGGATGCGTTTTCCTAGTAACGAGAGTCGTTACTTTCCTCCGAGGGAGGCTAGAAACCATGGACGATGAAGAAGGCTTCAGTGCGCTTTTACGGTTCTTAAATTGGCTCCAGTATTCCTGCGGCTGGAGTTTTGCCAGTCTTATTGGTCCAGGACGCATACCTTGATGGCCTCTAGACTGTAGAGTCTAGACTCTAAACCTTAGAGACTTAAACCCAACACCTCTTTTATCTATTCGAACAACGTATGTGAAAGTACGAGGCTATAATTACCCCAGACGGAATTTATCAAGTTTAAAACGAGAAGCTATCTCAGAAAATTAGTAAGATGGGGCAAACGGGATATTTTTTAGGTGGTTCTCAATATACTACTGGAAGGAATTAAAATAATATCATATATAACTGTTTCTCTTTCGCATCCTGAAGTTAAAACATTTAATTTAGCATTAAGCAACTAGTTAATGCAGTCCAAAGTGCGCCCATCTTTACCCCTCAGTGTGGGGTTATGTCGTCCACTTTCAATAAGAAGGCAAAAATAGCCCCATTTCTATATTTGGTTTATTCTACTGTTATGTCTTCTCACAACCGTGTTTTATGATTAACTAATGTTAATTGATGTTGAACCGATAAGAATTCAATTAGAAGGTGTTAAATCATATTTGTATACTTGTACATAGAACCCATATGTACATTTGGTTTGTTCCACTGTTGTATCTTCTTCCAACCGTGTTTTATGATTAGCTAATGTTAACGAATGTTTAACTGGTAAGAATTCCATTAGAAGGTGCTGGATTTTGTTGGTATACTGGACCAAAGAACCCATTTGTATATTTGGTTTGTTTCATTGTTGAATCTTCCTTCAACCGTGTTTTATGATTAGCCAATATTAACTGATGTTGAACCGGTAAGAATTTAATTAGAAGGTATTAAATTATATTGGTATATTTGTCCATAAAACCCATCTGTACATTTGGTTTGTTCTATTGTTGTATCTTTCTCCAACCGTGTTTTATGATTAGCTGATAGTTATTGATGTTAGCCGGGTAAGAAATTACTTAGAAGATGTTTAATTTTTCTGGTATACTGGTCCATTTATGATTAGCTAATGTTAACTGATGTTGAACCGGTAAGAATTAAATTAGAAGATGTTGGATTATGTCGGTGTACTTGTCCATAGAACCCATCTGTATATTTGGTTTGTTCCATTGTTGTATTTTCTTTCAACCGTGTTTTATGATTAACTGATGTTAACTAATGTTGAATTCGTAAGAATTTAATTAGATGTTGGATTTTTTTGATATTCTTGTCCATAGAACCCATCTGAATATTTGGTTTTTTTCCATTGTTGTATCTTCTTTCAACCGTGTTTTATGATTAGCGGATGTTAATTCACATTGACCAGGTAAGAATTTAATTAGAAAATGTTGGATTTTGGTGGTATACTGGCTCACAGAACCCATTTGTATATTTGGTTTATTCCATTGTTATATCTTCTTCCAACCGTGTTTTATGATTAGCTAATGTTAACGAATGTTGAACTGGTAAGAATTTCATTAGAAGGTGCTGGATTTTGTTGGTATACTGGCCCAAAGAACACCATTGTTGTATCTTCTTCCAACCGTGTTTTATGATTAGCTAATATTAACTGATGTTGAACCGGTAAGAATTTAATTAGAAGGTGTTAAATTATATTGGTATACTTGTCCATAGAACCCATCTGTACATTTGGTTTGTTTCATTGTTGTATCTTCTTCCAACCGTGTTTTATGATTAGCTGATGTTAATTGATGTTGACCAGGTAACTATTCAATTACAAGATGTTGAATTTTTTTTTATATTAGTCCAGTATATTCGTCCCGTATGAGAAAAAATGATCCTTCTCTTAATTATCCTATTTTACCATAAGTCTTCAATATAAAGCTTTCGATGTCTAAATTGACCTTTTTTATGTTATATGTGTCTAATGAGCCGTTCACATTAATTTCTTAAAACATACGTTATTTTAAGGATTTCTGTGAAATTCTGTTACACAAGTTGACTTTTTTGGTCTTATTTTTAAAAGTTTAAAGCAAGAAGCTATCTCAGAAAATTAGTAAGACGGGGCAAACGGAACATTTTTTAGGGGGTTCTCAATATATTACGGGAAGGAATTAAAATAAGATATTGATACTTTAAATATATCATTTGTAACTGTTTCTCTTTCGCATTCTGATGTTAAAACATTTAATTTAGCACTAAGCAACTAGTCCATGTAGTCCAAAGTGTGTCCGTCTTTATCCTTCAGTGTGGGGTTATGTCGTCCACTTTCAATAAAAAGCCAAAAATAGCTTTTTAGTAATACAAAGTGGCCAATATCTTGACGATATTATGACACATTTTCAGGAATAGCAATTTGCAACCGCTCATCAAAGTATTTAATCAAATGGGACGATCTAATTTGGGGTTTATAATTCCTCACCATGTCCCATTTTCCCCTGCAAATTCGAAATGTTCTGTGAAAATCATTCTATAGTCAAAACAAATGTATCTTAGCTTGCTTGAAATTTTACATAACAATCGACAATCCTTCGGATTTTTATTCAGTAAAAAGAAATCTAATTATAAACTATAAAATTATGAGTGGCCCGGTTTCGCCAACGTGCCCCGATTAGCCCCGTTTACGGTGTCTTTATTATTAGCACACTGAAAAAATACGGCTATTTGTACTGAATCCCTTAATTCTGGTAAAATCCCGGCAAATTTCTTAAGATCTCTGAAATCCCCGAAATCGTTAGAACTCCTTAAAAATCCTTAGAAATCCCAAAAAGACCCTTGAAATTTAATTAAATTTTTTTCCCTGAAATTCACTGAAATTTTTTAGAACCCCTTGAATTCAGTTGAAATCTTGTGAAATCCCTGGGAAACTTAAAAAAAATATATTCTTAAAAATCTTTTCAAATGCTTAAAATCCCTAGAAATCTTTTTAAATTCCGTACATTTTCGTAAAACATCCTGAAATTTCCAATATCTCTCAAAATATTTAAGAAGACCTTTATAATTTAATTCCATTTTATCAACTACATTCTTTGAAACTTTATAAAATTCCTTGAAGTTTATGAAATCCCTTAAATCTTGTTAAATCATTAGTAAAACCCAAAAAAACTCAAGTTAAATTCTATAACACTTCTTGAAATCTGTGATATTTTTCAAAATTACTCAAAAAAATGAAAAAATGTTTGAAATCCTCTGAAATCCCATAAAATCTGATGAAGCCCCTTCAAATCCTTTGAATCTTTTGATATTTTCTGAAATTCCTTAAAATCTTCTGAAATACCTCAGCAGCTTTAAATTCCTATGAAATCTCTTAACAATCCTTAAATTTGTTTGAAATCCTTTGACATCCCGGGAAACGTCTCAAATTTTTTTAATTACTTTAAATGTATAGAAATACCTTTTAATCTTATGGGATTTTTTTTAACCCTATGAATCCCTGAAATAGTTAAAATTCCTTGAAATCTTATAGTCATTTAAAATACACCATATTCTTTATAATCCTTTGAAATTTTTAAAATTCCTTTCAATTTTTGAAATCCTGTACAAAATCTTGAAATATTTCATATCTTTTTTAATTAATTTCAAAATTTCATTTACTCCCTGAATCTTATATGTTTCGAATTCTATGAAATCTATTGAAATTTTTGAAATTATTAGTCTTTGGAGATCTTAAAAAAAAAGGGCAGGTCTATTAAAATCCCTATATATCTCTCACAATACTTTGAAATGCTTCAAAAATTTTGAAATGAAATGGAACTTTTTGGAATTTCTTAAAGTTGCTTGAAATCTTTGAAATTCTCTGAAATTTCTTGGAATCTCGTGAAATATTTAAAATCAGGACATTTTTAAAAGCCCCTTGAAATGTTTTGAAAATGTTCTAAACCGCTTGAAATATTTGGAAATTTTAGATTTTTGAGACGGAAGTTCGAAAATAATTTTAAAGGCAAAATGAACAAATATTTGCATTAGCGAGCATTTTGAGAAAATACTTGCATTAGTGTCATTTTTCTAAAAATAGTTAGCTTAGCAAAATAATTGAAGATTTTCGGGGCATGAGAGCATAAGTGTCAAATTTCGGAAATAAGTTTTATTGGCTTAAACTAATTCTTTTGACATCATTCAAGTCTCTGTAGAAGATTATGGTCAAATGATGTTTGGAAGTGGGTCTATATAATTTTTTAGTAATTCTTTTTTTTTAAGTGATGACTTCTTTTTGCCTGTTATTTTCACAATTCAATTGAGCTAAGTAATAGCTCAAAAGTGTTTCTTTTTTTGCTTAAATAAAAAAATAAAAATGTTATGCTTCTTTTTCTGTGTCAGGTGTAGTGTTTTTTAGAACGCGTAGTCTTTGATAAGGGTTTTCTCACAGATGGTTTCCTTAGAGTCAAGCAATAACTCGAAAGTAACTTATTGTTTAAAAATAAAAATTAAATGTCTTAAAGTTAGACAGTTTCTTGTGTCATTCAAAAAAAAAAATGAAAAAGTATTAATAGTGGTGTGAATCCCAGGCCTTTTATTAAATTCAAGAAGCTAATGTTTCTTTTACGAAGAAGGGTTAGATGAAAAAGGTGACAAAACTGTGTAGGTGTAAACTAAAGCTAAAGGGAAGAACGATGCGGATTGCGGACTTTAGGTTGGATAGGTTCCAAATATTTTTCCGTTCCAGAGTCGGAGAACTGCCAAAATAAGGAGAAGGTACAACGGTAGCAATTTTTCTTGCCTCGTCGACAGCTGGCCCTGCAATTTGCATTAAAAAGCTGCCCTTCAAGTCTTCCGACTACTTATTTGCGGTATTCGTCAGCCGTAATATCAAAAGAAAGACCATACCAGGGACCAACGTAACAGCTGAAGACGTGCCGCGTATCGAAGATCCGCCAGCCAGAAGATCACGATCTTCATCCCTCGTAAATCTTCTAGGCAAGTGACGACGTAGAATTTCAAAAGTATAATGCCCAGGTCCCTCTGATATGCCGTAGAAAAGCGTGCAGGTTATGAGGGGTTTCCATCCGCTATATTTCATCCAGTGAGTAAAGTTCTTGTTCAGATTACATTCTCACATAACGCCTTGCTTGGCACTCGCATCATCTTTCGGACACTCCACTATTACTTCTTAGTTTTTTGATCCACTTTAAAAAGTCCAGGATTTATTGCCGCAATTAGGGTCGTTCGTGTTTCTAAACTTATTTTTCTGCTTTTCACATTTTACGAAGTTCTTATCGTTTTTTATCAAGAGTTGTAAACTGAAAGTTAACTTGCAGTGTTGACTATGAACAGAACTTTAAAGAAAGACAGTAAGGTCTACGCTATCGCTTAATGCCGCTGTTTAGAAAATTCTGCGGAAATATTTGAAAACATAAACTTAAGAAATGTCAAATTATATAACAGAATTGCACAAGAAGCTGTTAATTAATTAATTTTTGTTGACCAATTCAGAATTTAAGTAGATTTTAAATTTTGTTTGTATACTGGATCATAGAACCCATCTGTATATTTGGTTTGTTCTATTGTTGTATCTTCTTTTAACCGTGTTTTATAATGGGTTAATGTTAACTTATTTTGAACCGGTAAGAATTTAATTAGATGTTGGATTTTGTTGGTATGCTTATCCATAGAACTCATCTCTATATTTGGTTTCTTCCATTGTTGTATCTTCTTCCAACCGTATTTTATGCTTAGTTAATGTTAACTGATGTTTACCCGGTAAGAATTTAATTCGAAGATGTTGGATTATGTTGGTATACTTATCCGTAGAACACATCTGTATATTTGGTTTATTCCATTTTTATATCTTCTTCCAACCATGTTTTATGATTAGCTAATGTTAACTGATGTTGAACTGGTAAGAATTTAATTAGGTGTTAGATTATGTTGGTATAGTTGTCCATAGAACTCATCTGTACATTTAGTTTGTTCCATTGTTGTATCTTCTTCCAACCGTGTTTTACGATTAGCTGATGTTAATTCACATGGACCAGGTAAGAATTTAATTAGAAGATGTTGGATTTTGATGGTATATTGGCCCACAGAACCCATTTTATTCCATTGTTATATCTTCTTCCAACCATGTTTCATGATTAGCTAATGTTAACTAATGTTGAACTGGTAAGAATTTAATTAGAAGGTGTTAGATTATGTTGGTATAGTTGTCCATAGAATCCATCTGTACATTTGGTTTGTTCCATTGTTGTATCTTCTTCCAACCGTGTTTTATGATTAGCTAATGTTAATTGACGTTCACCAGGTCAGAATTTGATTAGATTAAACAAATTTTGGTGTACTGGTCCATAGAAACCTTCTGTACAGGTGACTTTTTTCATTGTTGTATCTTCTTCCAACTGTGTTTTATGATTAGCAAATGTTAACGGATGTTGAACTGGTAAGAATTTCATTAGAAGGTACTGTATTTTGTTGGTATACTAGTCCAGTATGCCGATAAAATCCAGCATATTCTAATTAAGCTGGTCCTAAATATTTTTGCTTTTGTTGTCTAAATTGACCTCTTGTTTATGTTATATCTGTCTCTAATGAGCCATTCACATTGATTTCTTAAAACATACGTTGTTTTAAGGATTTCTGTTCAATTCTGTTACACAAGTTGACTTTTTCCGGTTTATTTTTTTAAAGATTTTTCTTCAAAATGAAAGTTAACTTCAGCCTGAATTTGATGCAGTCATGTGAATGTAAGCTAGTTCCACATTAATGTCAAGTTACAGGGCAGTACTTCACATAAGTCGATTATCTCCATCGCTGTATGAAAATTGATAAAGATGCCCTAGGGTGAATTTCTCCCTCATATGGTTGCGGGTTGCTTTATGGGGTTCAGTTATCGTCCGTTTGACTGTGAAATTACTGTGGATATTTCGCCAAAGGTGTTAGATTTGAATACTAACTGTTCATATTCAATTTTATCATTTATGTTATACAAGACCTAAAATTTTGCTTATTCGGAAACACTTTATGTAATACAGATTTAAAAGTGAGCTGTGAAAAATTAAGATCATTTTCTAA
Organism: Andricus grossulariae; assembly: GCA_011634705.1. Lineage (NCBI taxonomy): Eukaryota > Metazoa > Arthropoda > Insecta > Hymenoptera > Cynipidae > Andricus > Andricus grossulariae. The sequence continues at coordinate 75,729,833 of JAABKJ010007545.1, read as the reverse complement.
GGAAAATTTCCAATTTTCTAACCTCGTGTTTTAAAAGTATTAACCATTAACTTCAATGTTTACTTAAAATATTACATATGATTCAGTCTATACATTATCAAAATTCCTATTTACTTATCGTAGGGTTCACTCCGTTTTTCCCCTATTCCTCTCTTTTCCCGCTTTAGTGTTTTTTTTGTTGTTGAAAAGTCTATTATTATCAAAAAAAATTGTTTGTTAAATGGAAATTCAACAGTTTGGTCAAAAACTCGTATTTTTTAGTTTAATTCAACTGTTTTTTATTTTAAACTAAAATCTTTTTCGGTTGAAATATCAACTATTACATTTTTGTTGTTGAAAATTCATCTTTTTTAGATGAAAATTAATCTTTTTTAGTTGAAAATTCCACAACTTGGTTAAAAGTTGAACTACTTTGTTACAAATTAATTTTTTATCTGGTTCTACTATTTGGGTAAGAAATTTACCTTTTTTGATTAAAAATGCACCTGCTAGGTTGAAACTTAATCTGCGTTGGTTGAAAATGAAACAGTTTTGTTGAAAAATCACTTTTTTGTTAAAAATTTAACTGTTTGGTTGAAAAATACCTTTTTTTTGAAAATTCATATTTTCGTATTTTAAAAGTTATTCTATTTTTGTTGAAAATTCCACATTTTTGTGTAAAAGTCATTCTTCCTGGTTGAAAATTTAGAGTTTTTGTGGAAAATTTGTCTTTTTAGTTTACAAATTCATCTCTTTGGGTAAAAATGTCACCGTTTGTTAAAAATACAACTATTTAGTTGAAAATTAATCTCTTTTGGTTAAGAATTACACTATTTTGTGAAAAATATAACTATGTGGTTGAAAATTAACTTCTTTCAAACTCATATTTTCAGGTTAAAAATTCAACTGCTTTAAAAAAATTTGTCTTATTGGTTTGAAACTTCAACAGTTTGGTAGAAAATTCGACTGTTTGGTTTAAAATAAACTTTTTTATTCTAAATTCATATTTTTGTATTTCGAAAATTAATTCTGTTTTGGTCGAGGGCTCAACTGTTTTCTTCAAAATTCAGTCATTTGGTTCAAAATTAACTTGTTTGTTGGAAATCCACATTTTCTAGTTGATAATTAAACTGTTTTGTAGAAAATTTGTCTTTTTGCTTGAAGATCCAAATAATTGATTGCAAATTGTATTACTTGGTAAAAAATTTAATTATTTTGCTGAAAATTCAACAATTTTGTTCCTTCTTTCATGAATTTCATTTATTTGATCTGACAATACTTTATTATTTTTATTTTGGCCTGTGATGCCTGTTATCGAAATAAAATCAGTGTCTCCATCCAAGGAAAGGAATAAGGAATGTAATGCCCTAGGGAATGTCGTAAACCATAAAATGTAATAAGATGCATGTTACTCTCGTTCAGATAACACCAATTCCAGGTTGCTGATCCTATCGGAGGACTTAATAGTCGCTTAGGCCGTTTCCGGTCGCAGGGCAAGTTGGTGATTAGTGTCTCCATTTCGATTTCTCTGATCGATCTCTGTGGTACTTTACAACTCGATCCGTACAGGTCCAGCTTTACCAGTTAAACAATCAGTGGCGACACTATGCCGTGTTTCGTGCCTTCACTAATTACTGCACTGACACGTTTACGAGCACTGAATGTCCCGCCTGGATTCTCCACATATGTTACTCCACACACGTTACTCCACACACGTATTTGCTACTCTACACACACTTGTGCTGCTCCACACACGCTTGTCCTGCTCCACATACGCTTGTCCTGCTCCACACACGCTTGTCCTGCTCCACACACGCCTGTGCTACTCCACACACGTTTGTACTCCACACACGTGTTTGCTACTCTACACACGCGTTCGCTACTTCACACACGTTTGCTACTCCACACACGTGTTTGCTACTTTACACACGTGTGTATATGTACAAAATAATGGTGTGCTGCGGGCGAGCACCACAACATGCCATAAGAATGAAGTTCTTGTATAAAATCGAAGTTTATGTTAATACTCTTCCCGGAAGCCTATCGAATGTCTTCATTAGGCAGCAGACATATATTTTAGTACATCACGCTGCTCTAATCAAAAACTAAATTTAAATCAGTGTTGAATTTTCAAACCAAAAAGACGACTTTTTTGGAAGACAGTTGAATTTTCAACCTAAAAAGTTGAATTTTCAAATAAAAAATTCAATTTCAGCCAATAGAAATGAATCTACAAATAAGGAAGATGAGTTTTCTAAAATACAAGATGAATTTTCAATCTAAAAGGAGGAATTTTCTATAAAACAGTTTATTTTTCGACGAAAAAGATGATTTCAACAAAATAATTGTATTTAAAAAAAAATTATCTTTCAACAAAATAGTTCGATTTTTTACCAAGTAGCTGCATTTTTAAGCAAAAAATATCAATTTTCTACCAAAAGAAAAATTATCAACGAAATAGTTAAATTTTTAACTTAAAAATGAGAAATTTCCAACAAAAATGGTATAACCACATTTTCAGATTAAACCATTTCTTTTTAACATCAAAAAAATTAATTTCCATAAAAATAGTCAAATTTTCAAATAAATATTTTAATTATCTACCGAAGAAGTTCACTTTTCATCCAAAAATATGAATTTTTAACAAAAAAGTTAATTTTTAATCAAATAGCTTAATTTTCAATCAAAATTATGAATTCTCAACGAAACATGCAATAGTTAGTGTTTCAACTAAAAAGGATTTTAATTTCAAATAAAAAAAATCGAATTCGACAAAAAATGTGATTTTTCAACAAAATAGTTGAATCTTCATACTAAACAGATTAATTTGCAACTAAGCAGTTACAAATTTTTAATCAAAGAGATGAAATTTTAATTAAATCGATGAATCTTTTCTAGCCAAAAAAATGCATATTTAAGAAAGTAGTTCAACTTTGAATGAAGTAGATGAATTATCTACTACATAAATAGAATTTTCAACAAAAAAGATTAAATTTCTACCAAAAAAGACGATTTTTCAACCAAGTAGTTGATTTTTTGACAACAAAAAAAAACAGATTTTCAAGAAAATACATGAAATTAAAATCCTTTTAGCTAGAAAATTCAAGTAATTGACTGAGAGTTGAAAACCTTTTGAAACATCCATTTTTTAATGAAAATTAAACTATTTTGTTGGAAAATTGTTTTTTGTTGTTGTTGAAAATCAATTTTTTGGACTAAAAATGTAACTATTCCACTTTTGGTTCAAAATTTATCTTTATTAGTTGAAAACTGAACTATATAGTAAACAAATAATCATGGTGAACTACTTTCTTAAAAAGTAATTTTTTAGTTGGAGATTCTTCTTCATGGTTGAAAATTTAACTATCTTATTTAAATAATTTTTTTTTTTTTTAATTAAAAATTTAACTCTTTCATTTTTGGTTGACAATTAATATTGATCTTCTCCAGTTGGAAATTTGTCTGGTTTCTTTTAAAATTTATATTTTTGTCAGAAATTTCATCTACTTAGTTAAAAATCAAAAATCAACTCTTTTAATTTTTTTTTAAACTTTTTGTTGACAAATTAGGCTGTGTCCCGAGACTTTCTAAAAATTAATTTTTTGGTTGCAGATTCATATTTTTTGTTGAAAATCTAACTATTTTGCTGAAAATTCGTTTTTCGTTGATTAACAATTAATTGTTTTAGCTGAAAATTGAAATATTCTGTTATTGGTTCAAAATTTATCTTTTGTAAGTAAGCATTAAACTATTTGGTTTAAAATTAATACATTTTGTTGAAAACGCATCTTTTTGGTTGAAAGTTTATCTTTTTCAGTTGAAAATTGTACTATTTGGATGAAAACCCATCTTTTTAGTTGAAAATTCAATTACTTGGTTGAAGATTGAACTGTTTCGTTAAAAATTAATTTTTTTCGTTGATGATTTGATGATTCATCATTTTAGTTCAAAGTTCATCTCTGGTTGAAAATTTAACTATTTTGTTGAAAATGCTTTTTTTTTCGAAAATTAATGTTTTTAAATCAACATTAAATTTTTTTTGAAGATTCATCAGTTTATTTTGAAAATTAATTTCATTGCTTAAAAATGTATTTATTTGAATAAAACTTAAAAAATTGAACTGCAACGTTATGGTATTCCGAGGTTTTCTTTTTTTTTACGAAGAAAGTACAATAACCGCAGGTCGTTCTCGTTATTCCTTCATCAAAAATTTTAGTTCACTATAAAGTCAAAGATCGAATTTCAATCCTGGTTTCCATTCACAGCCTTTCTCGTACCAGCGATCCATAAAATGTGTTGCTGTGGTTAAAACCGCAGTCTTTCGTTCGCGGATACGTACACACGTGATTTCAATATAATGATTTACGCTCATTGGTCAGCCACGAATGTTCAAAACAATTATTCTCTCTTAACCCTATACAGAACCGTCAATTTATCCTCTGGACCACTCAAAAAAAGGACCAGCACTTTTTTTCTGAAATTTTTACTTCCAAACCCTAACATAAATAAAAACCTTAAGGATAAACTTTAATTCTTTGTTTACAAAAAAAAACTTTAAAAAAAGGTAAAGAGGCCGTTCAAAAACTACGTCACATTGGTTGAAAAATATTTATTTTGTTGTAAATTCATCTTTTTTGGTTGAAAATTAATATACTTGACTGAAAGTTGAAATACTTTGCTAAAAATTAATTTTTTTTTTTTCTTTGAAAATGTTCCTATTTAGTAGAAAACCCTTTTGTTTGGTTGGAAAGCAATTTTTTCAGCTGAAAATTTAACTATTCTATTTTTGGTTGAAAATTGATGCTTTTTGGTTTAAAATTCGTCTCTTTTGTTTTTTTTTCTTGGATTCAAATGCAATTTTTTTTAATGAAAATTTAACTAATCAATTCTTGGTTGAAAATTGATAATTTTTATTTGAAAATTCAACAATTTGGTTGAAAATGTATGTATTGTGCTGTAAATTCGTCTTTTTTGGTAGAAAATTAATATTCTTGATTTAAAGTTCAACTGCTGGGCTACTTTGCTTAAAATTTATTTTTTAGTTCAAAAATCATATTTTTGGTGGAAAATGTAACTACTTTGTTGAAAACTCTTTTGTTAGGATAGAAAGCAGTTTTTTCAGCTGAAAATTTAACTATTCCATTTTTGGTTGAAAATTGATGCTTATTTGGTTTAAAATTCATCTCTTTTGTTTTTTTTCTTGGATTCAAATGCAATTTTTTTGAATGAAAATTTAACTAATCAATTATTGGTTGAAAATTGAACATTCAAAAATTTGATTGAAAATTTATATATTTTGTTGTAAATTCGTCTTTTTTGGGAGAAAATTAATATTCTTGATTTAAAGTTCAACTGCTGGGCTACTTTGCTTAAAATTTATTTTTTAGTTCAAAAATCATCAATTTTCACGCTTTTGAAATCTACAATCCTCCAATTTCGAAGATTTACAATCAAACTCTTCAAATTCGAAGGTTTATTAATAAAAATTCCTAAATTTGGATGATTTTGATTATTTTCAAAATAAAAAGTAAAGTTTTCAATTATAAATCGTCAAAATTAAAGAAATTTCGAATGTAAATCATCAAAATTACAGACTTTTGAATTGTAAATTGTCAAAATTAAAAACCCTTCAATTTTAAAGATAACCAATTCAAAGTTGTACAATTTTAAAGATTTACAATTGAAAAATATTGAATTGTAGAGATGTGTGAATAAAAATTCTTGAATTGTGATGAATTTGAAGATTAAAAATCAAGATTTTGATTGTAAATCTTCTGCATTGGAGAAATTCGAATTTGAAACTAAACATTGACCAATTTTCAATTTTTGAAATCAAAAACTTTTCAATTTTAATGCTGCATTAATACAAGTTCTTGAATTTTGATGATTTTGAAGTTCAAAAGCTTCCAAAGTAAATGATCAAAATTACAGAATTTTAAATGGTAAATTTTCAATATTAATAAGTTTTCAATGTCACAAGATTTACAATTCAAAGATCTGCAATTTTAAAGAGTTACAATTGAAAAGTTCTTGAATTTTGAAAATATAGAATTAGAAATTACGTAGTTTTCTTTCATAATCTTTTAGACTAGTTCATTTTTTAACATTCACAATTAAAAATTCTTCAATTTAAAATTCGATTTGAAATTCTTTAGTTTTGAAGATTCACAGTTAAACTCTTTAATGTTAAAAATGAATCATTTGAATTTTTAAAATTTTTATGATTTTAGAAATAAAAAGTCGAGTTTTAAATGCTCAATCTTTCAAATTAGAGAAATTTCGAAAATAAATCATCAAAATTACCGAATTTTTTATTATGCATTTTCAAAATATGAAAATCTTTAATTTGAAAAGTTTGACAATTCAAATATCTGCAATTTTAAAGAGTTACAATAGAAAATTCTTGAAATTTGGAAATATAAAATTGCAGAGTTTTTTTTCAAGATTTTCATTTTAAACATTTGTAAAACTTAAAACTTGCATAATTTTTAATTGTAAATTGTATAACATAAAAATTTCATTTATTGTAATGATTTACAACTCCAAGTTTTAATATTTTGAAGAGTTATTACAATTGAAAACTATTTCATCTTAAAGATTTAAAAACAAAAAATTCCTCAATTTTGATGATGTTGAAGATCAAAAGTCAAGTTTTCAATTCTAAATATTCCAAAAGTTGAAGAAATTTCGAATGTGAAGGACAAAATTGCAGAATTTTTTATTTATTTCAAATTGTAAATTTTCAAAATTGAAAGTTCTTCATTCCTAAAGAGTCATAATTAATAATTCTTGAATTTAAAAAATATAAAATTATAAATTATTCGATTTTAAAGATTTATATATAATGATATAATACTAATTTTAAATATATATTTTTTTAAATAGCAATTTAAAATTCTTCAATTTCGAATATTTGCAATTGAAGACTCTTCAAAATTTCATGTGTATAATAGAAACTGATATCATTTTGAATGCTTTTTGGGAGTATTTAGTTTAATTTCTAAGATTCAAAATTGAATTTTATTTGATATATATATATGTACATTTTCTTGTTTGAAATTCTTATAATTTGTTTACATATGGAACATATGTTCTTGTATATAAAAAAATTAAATTTGCAGGAACTTCCAGTTACTTGAATCAGCGATTGGAAATGTAACAAGTTAATATTTTCAAAAAATAACTGTAGTTGTAATTAGTTCCCTTTTTAAGAAACTTCACCAACACTGCATCTAATTTTACTCAGAAAACAAATTTCTTGAAATAAAAAAACTGTTTTCTTAGATATGAATGAAAATTTTGGTGAATCAAATAAATTTTGGTTGATTTAACAAAATGTTTGATTGAACCAACCGAACTTTTTCATTGAATCGAATAAATACTCCATATACCAAAACATTAAGTTAAAACAACCAGAAAATTGAGTTGGGTCAACCAAATATTTTTTAGTTCATATAATAATCGTATTCTATAGTGAACAATTTTTCCGTTTCAGAATAATCGTTTTATCAGTGTTTGAATGATCCTAAGGTTAGATAAAAATAATTTTGTTGTCGACCTAATATGATGAGAAGTTGATATTCTAATTCAAACTAAAGTGAAGGAATGAATTTAAAGATTATTATATATATAATTTGCTAACAGATCAAATTAATAACGTGCGCCGCCTTACCCAAAAGGTAGTGTAAGTAGACGCACATAGATTTTTTGGAAGATTTAATAATTAAGTATTTTAATTAAAATAGATCCAACATTTCCTATAAATGAATGAAAGCTGTGGTACTGATTTACGTCATACATATTTTGCTATTACATTATCGATTATATTTTTCTTTTTATCGATTGATATATGTTAAGCGCGCCGTATTACCCAGAAGTAGGATGAATTCACGCACGTGAATGTTTTTGGAAGACCTGATAATTAGGTATTTTAATTGATATAGATTTAATTATTCTTATGAATGAAGCATAACTAAGATATTGTTCTACGCATTACATATTTTTCCATTATCGATTCTATTTTACTTGATGTCGAAAATACATGTGATGCGCACCGCATTACCCGATTCTCACCTAACATTCGTGTGAAAATGAGAATACCTACCAGTTCCGCAAAAAATCTCATGCACAAGTGCACGCAGTAAGGATTCAGGACTTCTGTGACGTCGGCGGAAGCGCTTGCGCGCTTTTGCTCCTTGGTGGGGGATGCTTTACACCCTTCTCTCGCGGGGTAGTCGTACGGAAATACGGGGGTTTGTATTACCAACACCCTCACCAAGGACCACCACCGGTTCAGTTCTTCAGTTTCGCATCGGCCAACCACGAGGTCGGACGCATGTAGAACCGGAAGCTCGAAACATGTAGATCGCCCAGAGAGATCCGGCCGCGACGGAGGATGATTCGGAGTTGAATCTAAGCACTTTTCCGGGGAAAACTATCAGTTTTCCAAAGATTCTTTTTTCTCTTTCGAACTCCTCCCAATCATAGTGCTTCGGGACTCGAGATGGTTGTTTTTACAGTTTGGTTTGTGTTTCTGCTGCACATCACCTACACCGAGTTCTGTTATGGAAAACAAGGTGTGTGGCAGTTCTAATTTATTTACAAGCTGATACCAATAGTTTCAAAATCGTGCATAAAGTGATTGTGAAATACTGATGATTAGATCATCCGCTTCATTTACTAAAGGCATGAAAATGACAGCAAGGACCACCTAATGTCACTCAGGTTGCCTCTGCGAAAAATTAAGATACTAAGCTTTTTTCAATGGTTTGAAAGCTTACTATATTTCCAGATGATTGAGCCCTATTTAAAGTATTTTTAATAAATAGGGCTTGAGATAGCACGTGGGAAAGTACGACCTACTTTTCGCTTTTGACAATTTTTTTATTCTCAACTTCCACTTTGTATATGTTTCAGGGAAGTGAATGGAAAGATATCAAACTTTGCAAAATTAAAGTCCAAAATCTTTTATTCAAAATAAGAATGAGAACATAATAAAATATTCACTGGTTCTTGAATTATCATAAAAAATGTTGAAGCGTGCCCGAGCCGAAATCTGAAGGTCAAGCGGCATTAGGCGCATTTGTTAACGCACTTTGTTAAAGCATGGGAAATATGAGACAAAAGACTTTGGCCGTCACTCGACCGACTGATTACTTCTTGGGCATACTTCTACATTTTCAAAATAAGAACAAGAACATGATAAAAAATTCACTGATTCTCGAATCATCATAAAAAATGTGGAAGCGTGCTCGAGCTGAAATCGGTAGGTCAAGCAACAGTCGGCGCGCTTGTTAACGCACTTTGTTAAAATCTTAAGCACTCTGCCACAATTTGCATTATAATTCGAGGACCAGTAAGTTCTTTATTATGTTCTTGGTCTCATTTTAAAGAGGCTAGCTCAGATCTTGTTTTAGCATGGTTTCCATTTTTTCCATTTACTACCCTAAGGCATGTAGAGAGTGAAAGTTAAAAAATCAAAATTTCTTAAAAACGGAAAATTGTTGGTTCTTTCTCAAATGCTGTCTCAGCCTCTATTTATTGGAATTTCTTCCAGTTGGGCTCCATCGACGTGTAATTTAATAAGCTTGCAAATAATTCACAAAAAATTGACTTAGCTTAATTTTTCGCAGAGTTAGTCGCTTTCTAAGACAAGCCTGCTTTTAATCCGATTTTCGTAAGTGGGCTTACAATTTTGACAGGTAGTGTACGTGAGTAGCCAAGTTTATGACATAATCTGACACAATTTATGGGTCCCTATTATTTGATAATACTTCAAGTAGGGCTCAATCTTTGCTGACTTTAATAAGCTTTCTAATGGTTCAAAAAAGCTTTATAGTTTAATTTTCCGCATAATCTGTCGATGTACATTTCAAACTGAAAACCCTTATCACCTTCATTCATTTTTCGGTTTGAATGAAAAAAGGTTTATTTGATTTGCAAAGAACTGTTTAATTCTTAATAATGAAGCTTTGATAAAATATTATTAAAAATAATGTTAGTTTCTAATCGTGAAGAAAAGTTTTACTTCTGTTACGAGAAATCTTTCAAAATGTGTCAACCTAACACTCTTACATCCGGTTTTATAGAAACGATAAGAGACTATAACTTTTATCGCCATTGCACGTAGAGCCGACCTGCAAAATTAGCATCAGCGGACAAATTGCCAATGAAATTCACAGATAGGATCGGAACACGTTGCATAATACATAACCCATGATTGTTCAGAATTTACTCTTAATGGCACCCACGGGTGACTTTTACATTTAATTTCAAACCCTTAAGTTTTACATGAAATAGGTAGCATTTATTTTTTTTCTTGAAGAGATTTGAAGATACCATAACTTAATGAATGGTAAAAAATAGAATGTTAATTATTCGGATCAATGAGAAACTCGAGCAGAAATATTCGTTCACTTTCTGCTATATCGAATCATGTGAATGTCATAAAATGAAAAGAATAAGAACACGCGATATCGCGTTGAACAGCACAAGAATACGTGAGAGAATTTTGCTGAGACTAATGCTGACATCATTGAAAGGCTTTTAGCATTATTCTCAACACATAATAATCAATCAATATTTTCTCTAATTTTTATATTTGCAACCTCTCTTCAACAATCTTTAAACAACTTTTGTTTGCAGATATAGATGTGGAAATTTGGGTAATCGATTAGTCTTTCTTTCATAAATGTGATTACGAAATTTTTAAATTAAGTGTCGGGGATATGTGCTTTGAATAATCTGGTAATCAGTAAAAAAATTGTGTTTTCAATAAAAAATCGATGAAATCCGTGACCGTTATTGCGTCTTCTTTTGCGAGCAATCATCCAGAGACGAGTGATATTTTTTTTCCTAAAAAGCATCTTTAATCAGTTGATGAAGGAGCATTGGTTCGAAGCCAGAAATCCATCTGAGAGACGAAGCAAAAGCACATCACAATTTCTGCTTAGTACATTCGTTTTATTTTACGGCGAGATTGACATAAACTCTATATTTATAAATCAAGTGAAAATGTGAATTTTCGAATTTTTCAAATCCTACTCCATGCATTTCTTTCTTTTGTTGCAAAAATACTTCTATACATTTTTTAACCATTTTTTGAAAGATATGGATAGGATTTCGTCGGGTGACCGAAAAAAATTTTGAATTTCAGAATACATAAAAAATACACATTTTTATGATATGAAGATTTCTATATTACTTAAAAACTTATTCTTTGATCAAGAAGATCGAGAGCAGTTTACTTTTTCTGGTACTTTGTAAAAATATTTTCAACTCATTGATTACGGAGAATATTCATATTTCCTAGGGGCCAGTTCAGATTTTTTAATTGTAATGAAATTACACTTTTTCGTATGTCAAGTACGATAATATCTTCAAACAAATTTTTTTTTTTTCATAAAAGTTATAGCTTATTTCTCAATAAACAGCAAATACGTTTCAGGACTGAAAGAGTTCTTCAGCTTTAATTTGTATTTTTTTTCAATCGAAAACTAAGAAAATTGATTAGTTTTTGAAAAATGAAACAAAATTGATGGCAATATTTTCAGCAAAAGGACAAAATTTAGGGAGGAACGTTTTCTCAAATTCAAAAATTCAAATTTTTATTGAGCATCCTTATTCTCAGTATAGTACTATAATGATTGCGATCAGTGTTGGGTAGTAACTTGTTACAAGTAACTTTTTACAAGTAACTAAGTTACAGAAAAGTTACGTTATTTGTAACTTTTAGGGTAACTTCATTACTATTTTAAAAATTAACTTGTAACGTAACTTAGTTACCATTTTTGCACTAACTTGGAACTTTAATTTTAGTTACTTTGAAGTTAATTTGCATTTTTTGTATAACTCCTATTAAAAGATGTTTATGGATCAGTCGTGGATAGAAAATTAATCTCTTTTGGTTGAGGATTCAACTCTTTTGATAAATATTCCTCTTTTTTGGTTAAATTCAACTGTGATTGATTCCAAATCAAAAACTTTTTGGGTTAAAATAATATCAATTATTATATATACCGTTGAGAATTCATCTATTTTGGTTAAAAATGTAACGACTTGTTTGAAAATTCATGTATTTTGGTAAAAAGTTCAACTATTTGGTGGAAAAGTCGTATTGTCGGTTTGAAAATGAACATATTTTGTAGAAAATTCGTATTTTTGGTTCGAAGCCTTTACAATTTAAAGGAAAATTTTTTTCTTTCTCGATTCAAAATTCGGCTTTTTCTTTTCAAAATTTATCTCTTTTGGTAAAAGAATCCCAATTCTGGTTCTTTGAAAATTCAACTATTATGATTTTAAATTTTTAAAATGATTTTTATTTTTTTTTAATAGATTTTTATAATTTCCAAAGGAAAGTTTTTACAGGATTTTAAGGTATTCCAAAGAATTTCTAAAAACATAAAAATTTTCAAGCGATATCAAAAATTTTTGTAGAATTTCCAAATATTTAAAGGGATTTCTGGAGAACTTTCGAAAATAAATAAAATGAAATGAACTTTGAAGGAATTCCTAGTGATCCACAAATAAAATACTTCAAAGATTTCAAAGTATTTCAAAGAATTTTGTAGTGCTTCCAAAGATTTTAAGGGATTTCGAAAGAATTTTGGAAGATGAATGCAATAAAATTTCAAGGAATTCTTGGCAATTTAAAATATTTTCAGGGATTATAATGTATTTCAAGGAATTTTACAAGATTTAAAGAATTTTTTGGAATCTCAAAAGATTTGGAGAGGTTTAAAAGATTTCTAGGGATTTAAACATTTCTCTTAGAGAAGTTAATGAATAAAATTAAATGTTTAAGGGATTTTAAAGGATTTCTACATTTTTAAGTGGATTTCTATAATTTTTGAACGACAGTTTTCAAAAGACTTTAAAGGGTTCCAAAGCATTCCTAGAGACATAAAAAACGTCAAGGAATTAATCTTTTTTAGTTGAAAAATTATGTATTTTGTTGAAAATTTTTCTTTTTTGGTCAAAAATTTATTTTCTTTGTTGAAAATTTATTCCTTTTGATTAAAAATTCAACTGTTTTGGTCTGAATTAATCTGGTGTAGTTCAGGATTGAATAATTTAGCAGAAAATTAAACTAATCTGTAAAAAATGAACTTTTTTTTTATAAATAGAACTATTTTTACGGATAGAAATTTAACTTTTCAGTATAAAATAAACTTTTTCGTTAAAAAATCATATTTTCGAGTGGAAAATTCAAACTTTTTGTAGGAAACTCATGTATTTTGGTAAAAAATTAACATTCTTGCTGGAAAATTAATCGTTTTGATTTAAAATTTAACTATTAGGTTGAAAATTCATCTTTTTTAGTTGAGAATTCAATCACTCGTTTGAAACTTGAACTAATTTGTTAAACATTTATATTTTTTCAGTATTCATCTCTTTGGATCAAAATTCAACTATTTTGTTAAAAATTCTTTTTTTTTGGTTGAGAATTAATTTTTTTAAATTGGCAATGTAACTTTTCCATTTTTCATCCTTTTCATCCTTTTATATTAAAATTAAAGTCTAAATTACGCTGGTTAGGTTGAACATTCAAACAATTTGCAGAAAATTAAACTAATCTGTTGAAAATTAACTTTTATGCTAAAAATTAAACTATTTTGATGAAACTTCAACTTTTCAGTGAAAAAGTAATTTTTTGGGTGAAAAATTCAACGTTTCTTCTTAGATAATTCGTCCTTTTGGCTTAAATATTTAACAACTTTGTTGAAAATTTATGTTTTTTTTAAGTGATGTATTTTATTGAAAATTCTTGTTTTTGATAAAATATTAATCTTTTTTCTGGAAATTTCATCTTTTTGGTTAAAACTTTCACTATTAAATTGATAGAAAATTAATCTTTGGAGTTCAAAAATTCGTTTCTTTAGGTAAGAATTACTTTTTTTTAACTAACGATGTAACTAATTCATCTTTCGTGGAAAAATGATATTTTTATTGAAAATTTATCTATTCTAGTTAGAATTATTGTATTTTGTTAAAAACTCGTCTTTTTTATCTAAAATTAATAATTTTGGTTGAAAATTCATTTTTTCGAATTCAACAATTTGGTATAAATTTAAACAGTTTGGTTAAAAATTAATTTTTTTGTTTAAAATTTCACCTATTTTTATGGAAATTCAAGTTTTAGGTAGAAAATTTAACTTTTTTAGTTGAAAATTCAACTACTTGGTAAAAAATTGAACTAGTTTCATTAAAATTAATATTATCCAAGATTCACCTGTTTAGTTTAAAATTGTACTTTTTTGTTGAAAATTCGTTTTTCTTTTTGGATAATTTTTTTTTTCAATCTGAATATTTCACATTTCCGTTTTTGGTTAGAAATTTATCCTTTATAAGTTGAAAATTCATGTATTTTGTTCAAAATTCATCTTTATGGTTAGAAAATAATTCTTGTTTCTTGAAATTTCAATATACTGTTGTCCTCTAAATATCATGTTTAATTTCTTAAATGCATTTATTTTTTTGTGGATTCGAACAAATTTCGGAGCAAATGCATTAAAATTTAAATACAATTTTCAACGCATGTTTGGACCGCCCTAGTGTTATACACGTACGCACAGGCGGTGATTGAACAATTTAATTAATTTTATGGAAAATGTTTGGAGATTGAACAATTTAATCAATTTTATGGAAAATGTTTAGAAACAGGATTCAATATGGGAAAATGTTTAATAATAAATGAGAGCTAACACAGATGTAGAGACAAATCACCAAATGCGGTCAATGTTTACTGGTCTAACAGGCTTTTCGGCTCGAAATGGCTCCGGCAGTTGGTATAGTAATGCGGCGTCCCATTGGCTAGTGGTGAGGAAGTACTCGACGGGCCAATCAAATTTGTGGTTTTACACGGTGAATAAATGGCCCTGTCTGTTATTTGGATGGAATCTCGTAATGCCACCTACCGAATACGGAAAATTCGAATTCTTCGTCCTTGTGTGTAAATCTGATCAATGAATCTGTTTATTCACTCGAAATACCACAGCACATGATCAATATAATTTCGACGCCTCCATTCCATACCGCTCCACATCATGGTTAGGCGGTTTACCGCTACACGTCACGTTTTGAGCTGTTTACCGCTTCACGTCGCGTTTAGGCGATGTACTGATCCACGTCTCGGTTAGGCGTTGTACTGCTCCACGTCTCGTTTAGGTGGTGTACTGATCCACGTCTCGTTTAGGTGGTGTACTGCTCCACGCCTCGTTTAGGCAATGTACTGCTCCACGTCTCGTTTAGGTGGTGTACTGATCCACGTCTCGTTCAGGTGGTGTACTGATCCATGTCTCGTTCAGGTGGTGTACCGCTCCACGTCTCGTTTAGGCGGTGTACACCACCTAAATGCAACGTGGAGCAGTATGGAATGGAGGCGTCGATTTCACACTCGACATGAAGCATTCTTGTCCTGTGAGCTGCTTCTACAAAAGAAGATGTCCCGATTTTTAGTTTGGATACTCCTCTTGTGCAGCTTTTTCACTTTCCTCTTTGCCGTTATTCTCGATCTGAAAAAGGGTTCCATTTCAATTCTGTTCAAAAGGATGACCGGATAAAACAGCTTTCACTGAGGAACAATATAAGATATTTGTAAAAACGTTGGCGAATTCAAAAAGCTTTTTGTTTGTTCTCCCAGTTAATCTCAAAGTGGAATAGAAACACTGCAGACAGTTGAAAGCTGTATTAAAAAGTCCACATTCGGATAAAAATAGTAGAAAAAAAATTGTTAGCCATTGTTTAACAAAATAAAAACATCGATAAAATTAATAAAAATAATTGACAAGTATTCGCTGCATGAAGTTGGTTTGTAGAGATGCTTTTGTTTAGTATTCCTGTTTTTTAAGAAGTTGATAATATATGAAATTCTTTCGGAATAATTTTGAATCTTCGAAATTGTACAACAAAATGAAATTAATAATTGGAAACTAATATTTTTGTAAAAAAGAAGAAGTCTTTAACCTTTCGGACTTCTGATGTCAGTTTCAGTGGTTACGGTAAAAATAATGAAATTGATAAAGCTATTAAAATAATAATTTTTTAATTTCAAGCATTAGTGGAGTCCCTAACCTTTTTAATTTATCATGCAAAAAGTTAGAATTATATCAAATATTATAAAAGTTATATGACTTTTCCATTTTTAAATATGTAAAAACTGTAAATTGTATAATTTTATATGTTACTTAATCAGCTTTTATTTAAACTTTCAAGATTCAATTATTTCAAATGAAATCGTTCAAAATCAAACAACTTTGAAAAGAAAACATTTCAAACAGAATAATTTCGTATCAACAAATTAAAAATGGTTTGTTTTCGTTTTTAAATCTTTTAAAACTGTTTCGTTTGAATACAATTGTATTTTATAGTCGAAAAAATCATTCAAACTAATGCTTGGTTAAATAATTAATATTGACCTGTATGTTAATTTTTTTAATAAAAAATTGACAACAAAAACGCAAACATTTTCAGATTTAGAGCGTTTAAATTAGAAAAATGTTAAATTTGAATTGCTGAAAATTGGTACAATGTAAATTTATAGTCTCTGAAATTTAAAATTCAAATATTTCAAAATGTAAGAATTGAAAATTGACAATGTTTGAAAAAGTATTATTAAATTAATATTTTCAATGCCACTTTATAAATTTGCAAGGCCCTTTCTACTACTTGGTTGAAAGTTGAATTACACTGTTGAAAATTAATTTTTTTGGTTAAATATTCATAATTTAGTTATAATTTTAGTAATAATAATAATCTTCAAATCCAATAATTCATTTTGTCCACATTGAAGCTCATATGTTTCTACTCACTTTTGAGTTTCAAAATTATCTAAATTTCAGAATTTTTATTTATTTATATCTTTCAAATTGAAGAAATTTCGGTTATAAATATTAAAAAATGAAGAATTTTCCATTTCAAATCGTTGAAATGGCAGAATTGTTAATTCTAAATCTTAAAAATGGTATAACTTTAAATTGTTAATATTTAAATTCAAGAGTTCTCAATTTTGAAAATTTAATATTGAAAATTATGCAAGTCTTGAGTTTTCAAGCACAAATTCTGTAATTTTGATAATTTACAATAATAAGTTAATCGGGAATTTTTATAATTGGAAACTTGACTTTTGATTTCCAAAATCATAAAAAATTAAGAATTTTTATTTATAGATCTCTGAAATTCAATGTTTATCAATTGCAACTCTATAAAATTATAGATCATTAAATTGAAAATTGCAGAGTTCTCAATTTTGACAATTCACAATTAAAAATGATGAAAATTGCATGTTTTGTCATTCAAAATTCTGTAATTTTGATGCTTCACCTTCGAAATTTCTTCAAATCGAAAGATTTAGAATTGAACACTTAACTTTTGAGTTTCAAAATCATGCAATTTGAAAAATTTTTATTTGCAATTCTTTAAAATAAAATAAAATTTAATTGTAAATGTTGAAAATTGAGGAATTTTGAATTGTAAATCGTTAAAATTAAAAGATTATTAATTGTAAATCTTAAAAATCAAACTAACTGAAAAAAATTTCTAATTTACAAATCTTCAAAATAAAAATACTAAAAATTATGATAATAATTTAAATAATTTGAAATTCTATATTTTCTAAATTCCAGAATTTTCAACTGTAACTCTACAAAAATTGCAGATCTTTGAATTATAAATCTATCAAAATTCAAGATTTTGTAATATCCAAAATTTACAATAAAAAATTCTGTACTTATGATAACTTACATTTCAAATTTCGTCAATGTAGGAGGTTTATCAAAAATTTAATTTTCGATGCTCAGAATCATTCAAATTGGAAAAAAAATTATATATCAATAAAAATAAAGGGTTTTCAATAGTAACTTTCCAAAATTGTAGAAATTAGAATTATAAACATTTCGAATTAAAGAGTTTTTATTTTTGAAAATTTGTATGCGATTAAAAATGATGCAAGTTTTAAGTTTGGCAATTCAAAAAGCTCTAATATTGATGGCTTATGTTTGAATTTTCTGCAATTTGTAACAGTTAGAATTGAAAACTTAACATTTGATCTTCAAATCCATAAAAATTGAAGAATATTTAAAAAAATTTTTTTGAAATTGAAATCTTGAAAACTGAATAATTGCAATTATATATTTTTAAAATTCAAGAATTATCAATTATACTCTTCAAAATTATAGAATTTTGAATTATAATTCTTTAAACTTGAAGAGTATTTAATTTTGAAAATTTACAATTAAAAATTATGTAAGTTTTAAGCTTTACAATTAAAAATTCTGGAATTTTTTTAATTCAAATTTTAATTTTCATCAATTTGGAATGACAATTCTTGACTCTTGATCTTCAAAATCATCACAATTTCAGAATTTTAAACTACAAATCGTTAAAATTGAAGAATTCTCAAATGTGAATCTTCGAAATTAAACTATTAAACAAAAAACGTTCCAAATTACAAACCCTTAAAATAAAAATCTTGAGAATCTAATAATTTGCAATTTTACGTATTCAAAATTCAAGAATTTTAAACTTTAACTCTTCAAAATTGCAGATCTTTGAATTGAATTTCTTCAATTTGAAAGATTTAAAATTGAAAACTTGTCTCCTGATTTTCAAAATCATACAAATTAAAGAAATTTTATTTATACCTCTTCAAAATTGAAGAGTTTTCAGTTGCAATTCTTCAAAATTTTAAAAGTTTAAATGGCAAATTTTTAAAATTAATAAGTTTTTATAGTTTTGAAAACATACTATTAAAAATATGAGAGTTTTAAGTTTTACAATTAAAATTGTTGTAATTTTGATAATTTACGTTTGAAATTTCTCTAATTCAGAATATTTAGAACTGAAAACTTGACATTTGATCTTCACAATTATAAGAATTATGCAAGGTTAGGAA
Organism: Andricus grossulariae; assembly: GCA_011634705.1. Classification (NCBI taxonomy): domain Eukaryota; kingdom Metazoa; phylum Arthropoda; class Insecta; order Hymenoptera; family Cynipidae; genus Andricus; species Andricus grossulariae. The sequence goes on along the minus strand of JAABKJ010007545.1, from coordinate 75,710,965 downwards.
ATTTGATTTATAAATATTTAAAATTGGATTATTTTTAATTGTAACTCTTCAAAGTTGCAGGAAATTAAATTGTGGATCTTTGAAGTTAAAGGGTTTTTAATTTGGAAAATTTACAATTAAAAATTACTCAAGTTTTCTGGTTTACAATTTAAAAAAATTCTGTAACTCTTCAAAACTGTACTATTTAAAAAAACATTAAAAATGACATCATTTTAAATTATACAAATTAAAAATTGAAGGATCTTCAATTGCAAATGTTCAAGATAGACCTGTTTAAAAAAAGTGTACAAAATTTTATTATTTTAAACTATAAACATTCAAAACCAAACAAGTTTGCAAATTTTCAACCTAAAGATCTTTCTAATGGATCATAGTCGAGAGTTAAATACATCAGTAAGTCTCAGAATTCTAAAATGTCTTTATTATTCGTAATTAATTAAATTTGAACTTACCAGAAAGAAATCCAAACAACCAGATTCTCGCAAATCTTGCAAGATACCCACGAATATCTTAGTCATTTCATCACCTCCTACTTCATAATGAAATTTATACTTTTCTTCTCCTGTCAAATTCATTAGAGTTTCCACACTGGGCATCTCAACATCAAATATTCGTGACATAAAAAAAGCATTACACGCAAAACTACACAGGGCAGTAGCTTTATATTCTTCTAAGAATTTTGTCTTTGAAAACCTTTCCAAATCTGACACATCAGCCTCTTCCAAACAATCCAGTAAAGATTTATGATAAGCATCTAAAATAAAATTTAGTTTCGACGTTCTGACTTCTCTCGTGCAGTTAAGAATCAAAAATTTGGAAATGTCTGTGCCCGGAGAATTGTACTCGATCGTACCAAAATCAATTAATTTCGCCTTCATCTGGTCGTCTATTTTCCGGAAGAATATATTGTTCCGCACAAAATCTCCGTGGCACAGAACTGTTAAAGGTTCCTCAGGTTTCTTTGAATTTTTAACAATTTTGTCAAAAGCATTGGTCAAAATAGGTTCTATTTTGTCACAGAATTCTTTATCATAATTCTCCCTTCGTAAATACTTTACTATTCTGGCTCCTATGGCATTCGCCCCAATTAGGATATGAGAATCCTTTGATGGTAATATGCGGCTGTTGAGTTTATTAATTTCATCAATAAAATCAAAAAATTCTTTTGGTTGCTTATCTTTCAATATGTAACTCTTGGCATGAAATCTGGCGATTTCTTCTACAGCTGCTAAGACAAATTCCATCTTGAGATTAACCTTTTTGGAACAAATTTGATAGCCATCTTTAGTCAAATTTTCCAGTATGATTAAGGAATCGTATGGTGCCTTTTCCAGTGTGTAGAAGCATCGTGGATAATCCGAACTATTTTGTGCGAATTTTTTGTAGAAAAGAATTTCCTTACTAAAAGGCACTTCAACCTTTAACAACTCATTTACTGTCTTCAGGCCCGTTGGCTGCTTTACAACAAGGCTGTACTCAGAGTTGAACTCCCTCTTCTCATTTTCAGCAAACTTTAGGTCGAGGAAGAAAACTCGAGACAAAAAAAAGGAGTCTTGTGGTGTGGAAACTTTGTAGCTCACAGAAGAGTCGGTTCTTTTTAAACAAGTCTTCAGCTTTGGGATCAACTCGTCTTCCAACCAAGCTTTTGTATTTTCGTTTGAAGCACCCATTTTTATCCTTGTGCTCTTCGAGAGATCACTTTCCTCAACTGAATTTGACATCCAACTGAGAGATTATCAGGAATATGCGCCTCTCGAGTGCAGTAATGATTATCATGGGCTTGCTGAGGTCAATTGCCTCTGATACTCCATTGAAGGCCGGGATGCAAGAACCGGTCGAGCGCTCGAGAACGTGAAAAAGTATTGTCCAAGCGCCTTGTGATATCGAATTTTGAAATTTTTTATAAATTAAGATTGAAAGGAAATCCATTTTATAGTAAACAAAAAACCAACCTCTCACTTTTTCCTTTCTCCGTCCTTTTTATACTACGCTGGGACTGACATGTTCCGAAGTCATTTAAACCCCCTCATCAGGGATTACTTATAGGGAATAACTAAAGGTATGAAAAACCAATAAAACCTGTAAAGAAAATATTTAAATAAATGTTAATACAATATTTGAATAAGTTTAATGTCATCAATTATATTTATTGAGAAATTGATTGCTTTATAAAGAAAAAATCTTTCTGTTATCTAGTCAAAGAAAATTACTTTAACCAGTTAATAACTCTATCCCATACTTTGTTATATCTTGAGAAATCCCTTTTTAAATTGATAGCCTTGTTACCTTCTCTCTTCATCAATAACATCTCCATGAATTTTCTTTTTTTCTGATTTTTTTTCATTATAAAGAATTTTAATATCATTCGAATTGAAGTCATGACCATTTGTAATGTTATGCTTAGAAAGGACTGATTGATATCTGGGACTTCTGTGAAAATTATTTTCATGTTCATTTTCCCTAAGTACACTTTTTGTCTGTCCTATAAAAACTGCATTGCATTCTTTACAATCAACTTTGTAAATTACACATTTTTTGTCTAGCGTTTCATATCTATCTTTAACCAATTTGACAATCATATTACTTTTAAAACGAACTGTATAAATAGTATGTTGATATATATATAATAGTATGTTAAACAACACGTTTGTGTGAAAATTCAAACACTTTTGTGTATGAAATGTCAATCAAATTTGTTTGAAATTTCATACATTTTCATACTAAATCTCACTAACTTATTTGTAAATTCAAACACTTTTGTGTATGTAATTTCAAACAAATTAGTTTGAAATTTCATACAATTTTATAATCAATCTCACTAACTTATTTGTAAATTCAAACACTTTTGTGTATGAAATTTCAAACACATTTGTTTGAAATGTATTGCATTTTTATATTAAATATGACTGATTTATATGAAAATTCAAACACTTTTGTGAATGAATTTTCAAACACATTTATTTGAAATTCTATAAATGTTTGTATTAAATTCTAGGAATTTATTTGAATAAATAAAATGAGTAAAATTTTATTGGAAATTATATAATATGGATGTGTATTATACATAAATATGTCATAGTATATATCGGAAATTGGTCCAAAAAATTTGATACATAAATTAGAACGATGACAGCGATACCAACGATTAAACATTTTTGCAAATGCATATGTATTTTTTATATCAATATTTAAATTAATGTAATCGTAGATTCAATACGTTAAATCCTTTAATCAATTAAAACCTAAATCATTGCAATATAATCACTTAATCCTAGGTTACGCATCTGTTTAAAGACTTCTCAGCATAGTTTGCCGTTGAAACATCTTAAGTATTAATTTATTAATTAGTTAATTTTAACTGCTGCCGGTTTTGATTGAAGTTTCCTATGTAAAATGCTTGTAGAAAATCACTTTTTTCAGTTTTTGAAATAATTTTTTAGGTTTTGAAAAAATGTGACTGCAAAGTACAGAGGCTTGTAGAGAATTATCCAGCGAAGAATTTCATGTATCGGACATATGGGTTTTGACACCCCGAACACACCCCTACGAGTCCCTGAAAACTACCCTTAAAACCACAAATATGAATTCCTCGTAAAAACGATCCTTGGGGACTGTATTCTCATCTTTCTTTATCTAAAATTACTTATATTGGTATATTGGAATATTTCTTAACATTGCCTAATTGATTTTCAATTATTTACACAAATGGAATTTGTTAAAAAAATTTTTTCGAAAATTTGTTTTTTCCTAAAAATTATTACTTTTGGTCTCGTGGAATATTCATTAGGAATAATTTATTATTTTTCAATTATTTAAACAAATGGAATTTGTTCAAATAATGTTCTTTTTAAATTTTTTATCGAAGTTTATTAGTATTTCTTCAGTGGAATGTTTATCAACATTTGTGAACTAATTTGCAAAGTTTCAAACAAATTCAGATTTCAAACAAATGTGTTTAATACATTTTTGTTAAACATTTGTTTTTTAAGAAATAAGGATTTTTTCTCTAAAAATTCGTCGAACTGGCAGTTTATTATCTTTAATAACATAAATTTATTAAAAAATATTCACCAATTCTATAAATAATAAATAACGATAATAAACTACCAGTTCAACAAATTTTTGGAAAAAAGAAATTTGAAAAACAAATTATTAACACAAATTCCAATTGTTTAAATAATTGGAAATTAATAAATTATGGTCAATAAATATTCCACTAGACTAATAGTAATAATTTTTAGGAAAAAACGAAGTTTCGAAAAGAAGTTATTTAAAAAATCCTATTTGTTTAAATATTTGAAAATCAATAAATTATTGTCAATAAATATTCCAGTAGACCAATGGTAATAATTTTCAGGAAAAAACGGAAAAATTCAATTGAAATCTTTCTGGGTTGATAATTCAACTATTTAAAAAAAAATCACCTGTTTTTGTAGAAATTACATGTTTTTGGATGAGAATTCAACTTTTTGGTTGAACTGGGCTTAAAGGTTTGACCATTTTGTTCATAAATAATTTTTTTGTCCAAGATTCATAATTTTAGTTAAAAAATTCATTTTTTTGGTTGACATTTTTTTTCTTTTTGAAAAATCGTTTTTTTCTTTTGGTTGAAAAATAATTTTTGTACCTGATAATTCAACTATCCCAGTTGAATAGTTCTTCATCGGGAGAAATTAATTTTTTGGTGAAAAATTCAACTTTGATTTAAAAGTTACCTATTTTATTGCATTTTTTGTTTTATATCAACTTAACATTTTAATCTGTGAATGTAATTTTCCATTTTTAGTTGAAAATTTACCTTTTTTAGTTGAAAATTCGCTTTTTCTTAGTAGAAAACTCTGTGTTTAAAATTTCTTCTTTTTAGTTGCAAATTCACCTGTTAAATTAAAAGTTTATATTTTTGGGTTGAAAATTCAAATGTTTTACAGAAAAATTATCTTTTGACTTGAAAGTATAATGAAAATTGATCTTTGGTTAAAAAATCAACTTTTGTTAAAAATTTGTTTACTTTGGTTGAAATATCAACTATTACATTATTCGTTGAGAATTCATCTTTGATTGAAAATTTAACTACTTTATTTCAAATTATTATAATTTTTTTGGAAATATTAACTTAAATTAACTCAAATTAACTTAAAGTAACCTAAGTAACTTCAATATTAATATTAATAGCTTTGTTGAAAATTAAATTTAAAATTTTTAGTTGAAAATTCAACTGTCTTCTAAAAATTTTTTGTTGAAAATTTAACTACATTATTTTTAATTTTTTTTAAATAATAAATATTACATTTTTCGCTGTGGAGTCATCTTTTTGTTGAAAATTAAACTTTTTGAGTTGAAAACTCAACTTTCTTCTCAAATTTTTTTATTTTCAATTTCAACTTTTTGGTTAAAAATGCAACTGGTTTTTGTTGAAGTCTAATCTGTTTTGTTTTCAACTACATTGTTAAAAATTTAATTATTTCATTGAAAAAGCAACTCTTCTGTTAAAAATTAGTATTTTCAAAATAAAAATTTATATTTCACGGTAGAAAAATAACCTTTTTGGTTGAAATAAATCAATAAATTTTAAATTCTTAAATCTGAAATTTTATAGTTTCATTCTGTTTATTTGAATTTATTTAAGACAGTCTTAACCAGTCAAAACTAGTTTCCATAAATACGCCCATTGACTTCGCGTTTTAACTAGTTAAAACTAGTTTCTATTAAATTCCCTTATTAACATAAGATATAAAATATGATATCGTTTAGAATTTTAAAAACTAAATCACGACCCAGAAATTTTCAATTCAGAAACTAGAATAAAAAATCGAGGAGCAACAATTGTAAACACATTTATTTTCATCATTTTTATGACTTTGTGTTTCATTCAAAACAATTCTCGTTTCCTTCAAATGAAAACTAATTAAGGTCAATCAAAACTGAATACTAAAGTTAAAAGTTCAACAATATTTCTTTATTATTCAGTAAGCAACTATTTCTATCCATCAATTAAATTTAATAAATAAAGATAAAAAGTTCTTAAATTTGAAATCGCCACTACGCTGGATCCTAAAAAAGAATAATTTTGAAGGGCTCAAAAAAATCTTTGAATGAATTTCTTATTTGCAGTTTTCAAATTTTCTTGAATTTCCTTTTTTTTTTAACATTTTTTGAGGTCAAATAAGACTTGCCAATTTTTTAAAGATTCAAATCAATTATTTTCTAAAAATGTCCGGGTCTTGACGATGAGCCGAAAAAATTCTCCTATTTACACAGTTAAGATATTTTTGGTTCGAAATCGGGGGTGAATTAAATGGAAATTATTTTTTGTAAAATGAATTATTAAAACCTGTAAAAAATCGGGAAGACTTATTTGATCTCCAAGAATGTAAAAAAAATCCGGAAAATCGACTTTTTGGTTCTGAGGCTGATTTCTTCGTTCCACGATACATATGCTACTTTTCGCGTTGTGACAATTTCGAATTCCAAATTTTTTTTTTTCTACTGACCCTGATAGACAAGACCTTTTTTATTGAGGAGTAAATTTCTATTTTATTTATTGCATAGGACAAGCGGAGAAGCGTTATGAAGATTATTTGGCCTAGATTGAAGATATATTAGAATTTTTTTATTGACCCAAATTAATTTCCTCTTGAAGGAATGGATACTGACTTGAAAGGCGAATTCATTAGTATGAAGAAAGCACTAAAATAATTTTTTTCCGGTTGCGCTTTTATTTTTATTTCTAAATTCTTCATCTAAAAAATTCGATTTTATTTCACAGGGGTAGAATATATATATATATATTTAAACAATTATTTTATTGGAAGAAAATAGTTTAAAAATAAAATCTTTCGACAAATCAATCTACAGGTCACAATTTAAAAATCATTTTTCAACTTGCAAAAAGTAAATCTAGAATCTACCAAAATGAATGCGTACACACTAAAAAAATACCTTCTTAAATATATATGTTCTTTTATGGAACATAAATATACAAATTTTATAAACAAATATTCTGAGTGTGAAAAATAATTATCAAGGCATCTCATACGGAAAAAAGTCTTTTTTACCTGAAATTACTGCAATACGTTATAAAAATTTTTGCCTTGTACTCAAAAATCCGATAAATTAACAATTTATATTGTTATAAATTAACTATAATATTTCGCACAGAAAAAATAATAATATTTGTCACTGTTTAAAACAAATTGCAGTTTATATTATCTGTTTATAATAATATAAATTATTAATTTATGGATTTCTCACAACTTGGTGAAATTTACATAACGTATTGCTTACAAATACCTTTTTTCATTTTTATTTTTTTCCAGCTGGAAAAGGAGCTATTTCGCTATTTTGAATAAAAAAGATAAATTCTGAAATAAATATAATAGTTACTATTTCAGTCCAAAAAGATTTTTATTTAAAATCAAAAACAGTCGAAATCATCTAAAAAATACCCATTTTCAATCAGCTGTATTTTTATCCAAAAAGATTAAATATTTTCCAAAAGAGGAGGATTTTCCACGAAACAGATTAATTTTTGGGACCTAAAATATAAATTTCCAAAACAAGTTAGTTTTTAAACAAATATATGAATTTTCTACCAAGAAGATTAATTTTATACCAAAATAGACGAATTTTCCACTAAATTATGAATCTTCAACCAAAAAAAATTGATATGTTGTTTAATAAGTTGATATTTTTATACAAAAACATTTTAATTTTAAATACAAAAAAGTCGAATCTATGCAAGGAACAACGAATTTTCAATAAAACGGTTGAATCTTTTTAAAAAATGAATCTTCAACCGAAAGTGTAATAATTTATATTAAATTTCAAACGAATCAGTCGCCATTTTAATCAAGAAATCTAAATTTTACCAAAAAAGATGAATTTTTAAATCAAAAAGACGAATTTCCAAAAATTTTTTGAATTTTTAACCAAAAAAATATTTTCAGTTTAGAAAGAAAAAACTTTTAATTTACTTCTCAAGATTCTTTGTTTATTTGCTTAAGGGTTACATAAATTTAATTTTCTCAGGTTTCTCGAGGAAATTCGAAAATTTTTTTGAAGATTTCTGGTCTTTTCCAAAAAGTATCTAGAAAATTTCTAAGAATTTTGTTATTTTACAGAATTTCACAAAAATTTTAGAAAAAAATTTGAGTGACATAAAAGATATTTAAATCTTTTAGACGTTTATAATCTTTTCAAAATTCAAAAAATTCCTAAATATCTTTTGAACTGACTCTAATTATTCCTAAAATTTTTTTTAAATCTTCCCGATTAGTTTTTGACAATTTTTGAAATATTTGTAATGTTTTATAATCTTTCTGAATGTTCTATAATAATAATTTTTCAAGGAATGAATTTCTTTAAATATTCTCAGGAATCTTAAGAAATTTTATTTTTATTATCTTGACACCTTTCAAAATCTTAAAAGAACTTCAACATTTTATTTCGAAATCTTCAAAAATCTAAATTTTGTTTTTCATTTTTTCAAATTGTTTATTATTTTAGAGACTTTTTAGAAACTTTTAAATGTCTGTTCAAATAATTCAAATTTTCCTCATGATTTCAAAAAAATTCTGCAAAGATAAAAAAAATTGCTTTCAAATCATTCAGATTCTTTTTGGATAATTTTGTAAATTTGTTGAAATATGCCGAGAAATTTTGAGAAGAACTCTTCATTCTTCTGAAATGAAAGCTCTGAAAATTCTTTTCAAAACTTTTAAATTATTAGTTCGAAATGTTCAAAAATTTACATTTTGTTCGAAATAAAATTATTTCTGTATCCTTTCAAAACTTCTAAATATGCTTTAAACGTATACGAATTCTTTCTAAAATTGTTTACTCCTGAAAAATTGAAAATTTTTGCTTTGAAATTATCTACATTCTTTTTCAAAATTTTCGGAAATTATTTGAAATCAAATTAATTTTTCCACAAAATACTTCATATACCTTCAAAATATTTTTAAGAGATTAAAAATGTTGTCTAAAAATTGACGAATTTTCAACGAGTAAAGATTTTTCAGTCATGAAAAAAAAATGTATCTGAATTAATTCATTACCTTCAAGCCAAAAGACAAATTTTTTGTAGAAAAATTGAATTTTCAACTAGAAAATATAAATTTTCAGCAAAAAAAATCAATTTTCAACCAAAAAGCATGAATTTTTATACAAATTGTTGAATTTGCAACTAAACAGCTGCATTTTTAGTCAGAAAAAATGCAATTTTCACTAAAACAGATGAATTTTTTAATTAAAAAGAGAAAAATTTTCAAAAAATATTTCAATTTTTGTCCACAAAATAATTTAGTTAATTTTTTGACACCAAAATATGAATTTCAAACAAAAAGTACACTTTCTACAAAAATAGTTAAATTTTCAACCCAAAAAGACGAATTTTCAACAACACAGTTTAATTTTTAACCAGAAAAGATGACTTTAAGCAAATTTCATTTTCATTCATAAAAGATTTTAGTTAATTTTTCAAGACCAAAATATGAATTTCAAACAAAAAATCAAGTTTCTACGAAAATAGTTGAATTTTTAACGCAAAAAGACGAATTTTTAACAGAACAGTTGAATTTTCAACCAAAGAGGATGACTTTTTAACAAAATTGTTGAATTTTCAACTAAACAGTTGCATTTTTCCAAGAAAGATGCAACTTTACCAAAATAGATGAATTTTTTAATTAAAAGGGCGAATAACAAAAAATAGTTGAATTTTCATTCAAAAAAAGATTCCAGTTGACTTTTCAACACCAAAATATGAATTTTAAACAGAAAGTAAATTTTTCACGAAAATAGTTGAATTTTCAACCTAAAAAGAAGAATTTTCAACAAAACAGTTCAATTTTCACAAAAAAGGATGAATTTAACAAAATTGTTGCACTTTCTACAAAATCTTTGAATTTTTATCCAAAAAAGATTTCAGTTAACTTTTCAAAAACAAAATATGAATTTTAAACAAAAAGTACATTTTTCACGAAATAGTTGAATTTTTAGCCAAAAATGATTTCAGTTAACTTTTCAACGCCAAAATATGAATTTTGAACAAAAAGTAAATATTCTACGAAAATAGTTGAATTTTCAAACAAAAAGAATGACTTTTCAACAAAATTGTTGAATTTTCAACTAAACAGTTGCATTTTTTCAAGAAAGATGCAGTTGTACCAAAATAGGTGAATTTTTAAATTAAAAATACAAATTAAAAAAAAAGATTTGAATTTTCATTCAAAAAAGATTTCAGTTGACTTTTCTACACCAAAATATGAATTTTAAACAAAAAGTAAATTTTGCAGGAAATAGTTAAATTTTTAGTCAAAAAAGATGCAATTTTTACTATAATAGATGAATTTTTAAATTAAAAAGACAAGTTTTCAAAAAATATTTGAATTTTTATCCAAAAAAGATTTCAGTTAACTTTTCAACGCCAAAATGTGAATTTTAAACCAAAAAGTAAATTTTCTACGAAAATAGTTGAATTTTCAACCTAAAAAGAAGAATTTTCAACAAAACAGTTCAATTTTCAAGAAAAGAAGGATGACTTCAACCGAATTGTTAAATTGTTAACCAAATGGTTGCATTTTTATCCAAAAAAGATGCCATTTTTAGTAAAATATATGAATTTTCACTCAAATAGATGAATTTTTACTAAAATAGATGCATTTTTAAATTAAAAAGACAAATTTTCAAAAAATAGTTAAATTTTTATCCAAAAAAGATTTCAGTTAACTTTTCGACACCACAATATGAATTTTAAACAAAAAGTAAATTTTCTAGGAAAATAGTTGAAATTTCAACCCAAAAAGACGAATTTCAAATAAAACAATTTAATTTTCAACCAGAAAGGAAGACTTTAACAAAATTGTTGCACTTTCAACCAAATCGTTGAATTTTTGTCCAAAAAAGATTTCAGTTAACTTTGTAACACCAAAATATAATTTTTAAACAAAAAGTACATTTTCTACGAAAATAGTTCAAATATCAACTCAAAAAGATAATGTTCAGGAGGAATCAACTAAAAAAAAATATATATATAAATAGAAGGCAAATAATTCACTAACAAGATTATTATATAAGGGTTACCGCAAAACATTTAAAAAATTTCCTAATTGTTCCCTGACCAATTTTTCATTTTCCCTGACCATTAATATTCAAATATGTACCAGAATCTTAAACTTTCAACATTTTTAACCTAAAATCTTTCATAAACGGAATGAAACAATTTTAAATTAAAATTAAAAAATTTCAAATTTATTCTTCTTGATAGATATTTGTTTGTTAAATCCCTGATTTTTCCCTGACTAATAAAATTTCCTTACATTAAAAAAAATTGTTTTTGTCTTGGTTCGTTTTTCACATCAGGTTTCTTTGGCGGGTAAAGTTAAATTCATATTAAATTTCTGTTTAAAAACTGTGAGTTATTTGTTTAATCTGAGAATTTCCAAAAATTACCTACAAGAATCAACAAATCGTAACAGAATACACTCTAGGTCCCATAGAAGCCGGTCTCGCCTCGGAGGGGCCGCAGTGCGCGAGTTTTCTCTGTGCAACTAATCATGCATTCAACAACAATGTGTGCAAAATTTTCGAGAATATCATTCCACAAATTTTATTGGATAGGATATGAATCCTGCATCTTTTTGAACGGTTCTTAAATGTTCCTAATCCCAAATAGCGAATAAAAGATGCCCAATGCCCATTGAGGGGCACAATTTATATCCATTCATACGAACAATTACTTTGACCAAATCCAAAGACATTCTCTCCTTTCATTCCGGATTTCTTTAGAAAAATGGATAAATAATGACAAACTACATCAAGTTAAAATGTGTGTTCCCTTTTTCGAGGGAATGCCCATAAATCGAGGAAGCGTGCGCGGAATATAAGTACATACTATAAAAGCAAGCACTTCTTCTTATCATGTGTCATTGCCATGCAAATAAACCCACCACCCGCGACGTCCCAAGCCTCGTTCCGACTCGCATTTCCATACATCGCGCGCGAGACGCCCCTTAGATATATTGTCCGTGGATATCTCGTCGATCCTCGGTGTCTGACTGATTCGTATACAGTGGAGGAATCGTTCTTGGGTGCATGGTGCATGTTACGCTCGGTGTACAGACAGTACTTTTGCCGAAAATTTGAGAACCACCTTGAAAGCGTTAAAGTTACGGCGACGAAGAAGAGAAGGGTTACTTCTCTTTTTCGGATTATTTAGTGGTCATTCCGACGCCCACTAGTCACCTAAGACTGAAAAGAAGAGAAAACAAGTAGGACCTTTTGGTTGCAGCCACCGATCACGCTCGTGTGTTATTGTCCGCGTGCGGTAAAGCTGGAAGCACACACTTTTGCGCAGCGCATAATGCGTGACGCAGGTCTGTTTCATAATCGAAGGCAGACGAATTTATCTCACATAAAATCAGTTACTTTTAGAAATATTATAATAATTTACAACCAAAAATACAGTTTTAACAATTCTCACGTCAACACTTTACAGTTTGAGGTTACAAAACGCTGGTCGACGCAAAAGTGTGTGCTTCCCGCTTGAGTCCAACACATAATATTTGTGCTCGCTAAATTTGAAAATTTGTATATCAGTAGAGTACTTAGTTACGCTCGTGCAGACAGTACTTTTGCCGATAATTTGAGAACCACCTTGAAAGGGTTAAAGTTACGGCGACGAAAAAGAGAAGGGTTACTTCTCTTTTTCGGATTATTTAGTGGCCATTCCAACGGCCACTAGTCACCTAAGACTGAGAGGAAAAGAAAAAAAGTAGGACCTCTTGGATGCAGCCACCGCTCGCGCTCGTGTATTATTGTCCGCGCGCGGTAAGTCCCACCCATCATAATATTTGTGCTCACGTCAGCGACTTGAATTATGTTGTAACGAAAAGAATGACTTGCAGTTTCAAAACCGCACTGGTCCATGATGAATTTTAACAAATTATCGTTCAATCATAATTTATTTATTATTTATTATTATTATTGCTTATTATTTATTTATTTATTCATCATAATTTATTTTTAATTTAATAAGTAAAATGAAAGTGATTTTCATTTGAAATCTACTAATCGCTGTAGCTAGAATAGTCACTGATAATTATTAAAAATATACTAATTCAATAACTAATACGTATCCGAAATTGTGAGGCCAACTAATTGGGTAAAAATTAAGTTTTTGTTGCGGAAATCTTATTTTGGTAGAAAATTCTTCTTCTCGTTTGAAAATTCATCTTTTTGGTTGGCAATTCATCTATTTTGTTAAAACTCTTTTTTTTTTGGTTTGAAACTTTTCTTTTTTTTTCAACTGAAAATTAAACTATTCCATTTTTGGCTAAAAATGTATCTTTTTTAGTTTCAAATTCAACTATTGTGGTGAAACTTCATGTACTTCGCTGAAAATTCGTCCTTTGTTGTAGAATTTTTTTTTCTTGTTAAAAATTGCTTGAGAATTTACCGATTTTGTAGAAAAAACTTTTTCTTTTTCTTTTTTTTTACTGAATATTTAATTATTCCATTTTTTGTATTAATTTTTTCAATTGAAAATTAAACTATTTTATTGAAATTCCTTCTTTTTTCTTCAAAATAATTTTTTTTACTGAAAATTAAGCAATTCCATTTTTAGTCGAAAATTTATCTTTTTTAATTTAAATTTCTATATTATATTTTCATATATGAACTTTTTCAAGTTCCTTAACTTTTGAACTAAAATAAAATTTTGTTTCTAAATTCAATTTTCTGGTTGAAAAATTGTCTTCTTTCGTTAAAAATTGAACTATTTCGTTTAAAGTTGATGTATTTTGTTGAAAAATTCACTTTTTTTTAGTAGAAAATGAATCGTTTTGTTTGAAAATTATTCTTCTCGTTTAAAAATTCATGTTTTTGGTGGAAAATTCACTTTGTTTTTGTTTAAAATTCATCTATTTTGTTGAAACTCTTTTTTTTTTGTTCAAAATTTTGTCTTTTTTTTGAAAATAAAAATATTCTATTTTTGGATGAAAATTTATCCTTTATAGTTGAAAAATTAAATATTTGGGTGAAACTTCATGTATTTCGTTGAAAATTCGTCCTCTTTTGTAGAATATATTTTTTTCTTGATAAAAATTGCTTGAGAATTTACCGATTTCGTTGAAAACTCTATTTTTTTAAATTAATTTTTTTTAATGGACATTTAATTATTCCATTTTTTTATTAATTTTTTTTAGTTGAAAATTCATTTCTTTCGTTATAAATTTAACTATTTTATTGAAACTCCTTTTTTTGGTTCAAAATTATTTTTTTCACTGACAATTAAACTATTCCATTTTTAGTTAAAAATGTATCTTTTTTAATTTAAATTTCTATATTATATTTTCAAAATATGAACTTTTTCAAGTTCATTACCTTTTAAATTAAAATAAAATGTTGTTTCTAAATTCAACATTATAATTGAAAATTTGTCTTTTTAAGTTGAAAATTCAACTGTTTCGTTGAAAATGTATGTATTTTGTTGAAAAATTGGCTCTTTTTGGTAGAAAATGAATCTTTTTGTTTAAAAATTAATCATCTTGTTTGAAAATTAAATTCTTTGGCTAAAAATTCCGGTTAAATATTCATCATTTTAGTTGAAAACTTATATATTTCGTTGAAAAATTCACTTTTTTTGGTAGAAAATTATTTTTTTTGTTTAAAAATTATTCTTCTGGTTTGAAAATTAATCTTTTCGATTCAAAATTCATCTATTTCAGTTAAAAATTCAAGTATTTCTGTTAAAGATTTATAATTTTAGTTGAAAATTCGACTTTTTGGTTCAAAGTGAACATCTTTTTGGTTTAAAATTCATCTATTCCAGTTGAAGATTGATTATTTTAGTTGAAATTTCGTTGTTTTGAAAACTAATTTATTCAACCGAAAATTTAATTATTACATTTTTGGTTGAAAAAAGATATTTTTTTTAGTTGAAAATTCTACTTTTTGGTTGAAAGTGAAACTCTTTCGTTAAAAATAAATCTTTTCGATTCAAAATTCATCTATTCCAGTTGAAGATTCATTATTTTAGTTGACATTTTTTTGTTGTGGAAAATTAATTTTTTTAACCAAAAATATTATTATTATATTATAATTATTACATCAATTATTACGTTTTCAGTTGAAAATTGATATTTTTTTAGTTGAAAATTCAACTTTTTCTTTAAAAATTAACTTATTTTGTTTGAAAATCGTCTTTCTTGATAGACAATTAATCTTTTTGGTTGAAAATTCAACTATTTGGTTAAAAATTCTGATTATTATATATGGAATTCAATTTTATATCTAATTATTTTTGCAATTATTTTTGAAAACGCAATATTTTTACTTGAAAAGTTAGGAATTCGAACCATTTTTAATTGAATTCAATGATACCCATATCAATTTTACCTGAATATGCACTAAATATGAAGTGCAAGAAGATCAAATAAAAATTTGTTTGAATTATTATTCAAATTCATGAGTTTTAGAAACAAACTCAAAAAATGATTAACGATTTTTTAATTATTATTCAATTATTTAATTAATCAATTGTGAACTTATTCAGGAATATCTTGTAATCTAATTTGTCAAAGCTTTATAAATTAAACATATCATTCGAATCCCTAGACAATAAAAAAAAACATTATTTATAATAAACTTGCGAAACTATATGCATATTCGGAATCTATTGTTTAAAAAAATGTGTGTGGTAGTGGGGCCATATGGCAGAAGTGGGGATATCTCGTAGTAAGACAGCGCTGAGATAGAGACAGAGAGAGGGACAGACATGCAGAGAGAGAGAGAGAGAGAGAGAGAGAGCAGTGGTTGCTTAGTATGGCAGTAGTGGGGATGAAAAAAAAATTTCATTGAATTTGAGTAGACACCCTCTATAGTCTAATGAGTTTAATAAAAAATTTGATTCGATTCAAAAAAGAAAGTTACAGCTGGAAGAGTGCTTCGAATTTCGTGCCTCAAGTAAGTTCCTTTAGTTAGTAATGCACACCGCAATCGATTTATTGCTTCGATCCACCATTCCTCTTTTCGGTTTCATGGGGAGCTTGGAAAGTTGAAAATATTTTACTTTCACTTATTAGGATTTATTATAAATTGCTTTCTTTATTATTAATTATTATTAAACTTAATTCGCATCATTTGTCAATCTCACTTTATTAAATTTATGCAATATTGGGAGTTAGATACGAGACTTTAATCGATTTTATAGCCAATCAGCAATATTTTTTCCTTTAAGCAATATTTCTCTCTAGGGATTTACGCAGTATTCTTTATGTTCATTGAAGCTGAATTTGCATTCAGGCTTTCATCCAAGTTTCACTACATATCACATTTTACGATGTCCTTAACATTCCTTATGAATATGTATAAGATCATGAGGAAGACATCCTCCGGATACCTTATGCATACTTACACAATTTTATCCAAAAATTTAATAATCTTAATCCTGAAGGACCGTGCATAAATTACGCAAAGATTTTTTTTCTGAAATCTGTAAGTTTCTACTCCCCGCCCCCCCCCCTGCCGCCTCTATCTAATATAATTATTGCCGGTAAATCTTTTTTCGTGAATTCATTTAGGGGTCATCCAAAAATAACCTAAGACGATTTTGAGGGGTGGGTGGTTTGGTAAATTATTACTGTTTCTCATGAATTAACAAAATAGTTCAACTTGAACTTAAGTGATTAAATAATTTAATGTTAATTGCTTTCTGTCTACTGGTCTAAAATCAATTTTTTTTTATATTGATTTTTATTTCTAAATTAAAATAAAAACGCTTTCGAACTCCGCTGGGATCCGAACCCAGGTCTTGCAGATTGCCGGTCTGATGCTCTTATCCACTAAGCTACGGAGAGGCGAGTTCAATTTTTTGAAAATTCTAACTTAAGTAGTTCAATTTTCAACCAAAAAAGATGAATCCTGAACCAAAAAAAAAATTTTTCAATTAAACAGTTGCATTTTATACCAGAAAAGATTAAATTTCTACTTAAAGAGATGAAATTTTTAATGCAAAAGATGAATTTCCAACAAGATTTGAATTTTCTACCAAGAAATATTTTTCAGTCAATGAAAAAAATAAATTTCACAAAAAAAGTTGAATTGTCAAACCTAAAAAGACGAGCTTTCTATAAAACAGTTTAATTTTGAACCAACTAATTTTATTGTTAACTTTTTTTAATTTTCAAAATAATATATAAATTTCAAACGAAACATTCGAATCTTTTTACTGAAAAAGATTAATTATTACTCAAAAATGGAATCGTTCAATTTTCATTAAAAAAATTAAATTTCAGTGAAAAAAACTACTGTTCTACAATACTGTTGCATTTTTTACCAAACAGTTGAATTTTTAACCAAATAATTAAATTTTAATTAAAAGAAATAATTTTTAACTGAAAAAACGAATTAGGTAGAAACTTTAACTGTTTTTTTTAGGAAAATGGTATTTTTTGTTAAAAATCCGAAAATTTGGTACATAATTAACTGTTTTGAATAAAACTGTTTTTTGGTTGATTTTTTAAAATGGAAAATTAATTATTCCCTTTAAAAAAAAAAAACAAAAAACGAGTTTTCAACAAACTAATTCAATTTTCAATGAAACAGTTGTATTTTTAACAACAACAAAAATAATTTGTGTACCAAAAAATGACAAATTTTGAACAATATACATGAATTTTCAACAAAATAGTTAAATTTTTAACAAAAGAAATTAATTTTTAACTAAAATGATAAATATTTATCTAAAAAAGATGAATTTTTAGCGAAAAGTGGAATCGTTCAATTTTATAATAAAAATAATTTATTTTCAATAAAAAAAAATACTTTTCTACAAAACAGCGCAATTTTCTACCAAAAAGTCAAATTTTTAACCAAACAGTTAAATTTACAGTTGAGGCAATTAATTTGTAACAACAACAAAAAAACAGATTTACAACAAACTGGTTCAATTTTCAGCTAAAGAGATTAATTTTCAACTAAAATTATTAATCTTCAAGAATAAATTTTTTTTTTAAAAAGGTCGAAATGAACTTCTGTCTTAAAAATTCATTTTTTTGATATAAGATTGATAATTTGAGTTGAAAATTAATCTCTTCATTTGAAAATCAAACTGATTTTTGTTGAATATTTTGTTATTTTTTTCTTAAAAATTAATTTACTTAACTGAAAATGTAACTATTTGGTTAAAAATTCAAAATTTTTGTGAAGAAAAAAAAAATTTGGCTTATAGATTCAAGAGTTTGGTCAAAAATGCAACTGTTTTGTCAAAAATGTTTTCTTTTTGAAAATTATTGTTTTGAAATAAAAATTTACCTACTTAATTTAAAAAAAAAATGAACAAACTTGTACAATTTTCGCCCAAAGAAATTAATTTTCAACTAAAATTATGAATTTTGAACGAAAAAAATTATTTTGTATGAAAGTAGTTATACTTTTAAATAAGGAGTTAAATTTTAAATCTAAAAAGATAAATTAAACAAATGTAATAGCTGATATTTCAGCAGAAAATATTTTAATTTTCAATTAAAAATTGTTTAAGCTAAGAGAATTAATTTTCTACCAAAAAGAGAGGAAATTAAAACAATATACATGAATTTTCAACCCAATAGTTTAATTTTCAACTAAAAAAGATAAATTTTTGCGACCAAAATTAGAATATTTGAAATTTCAATTGAAAAAATTAATTTTCAACCAAAAAAAACAACCAATTTTCAAGAAAATAGTTAGATATTTTACGAAACAAATTAATTTATAGCTAAAATAATCAATCTTCAACTAAAAAAAATTAATTTTCAAGAAAGTAGTTTAACTTTCAACCAAATTGATGAATTTTCGAGCCAAAAACACGAATTTTCTACAAAGCATTTGATATTTCAAGAAAAAAGTTAATTTTCAACTAAAACATATTAATTTTTAATTAATTCAACATTTGACTTTTTAACCAAAAAATATTAAATTTCTACAAAAAGCGGTGAATTTTCAAACCAAAAAGAAAAAAAATTTGAATCAAATTGTTGAATTAAAAATAGAAATTTTCAACAAAAAATAGTTGAATTTTCAAAAACAAGGATGCCTTTCATCAAAATTGTTAAATTTCGAACCAAATAAATAAATTTTAAACCGAATAACAAATTTTTCAATCAAAAAGTATGAATTCCTAATCAGAAATTTATTAATAGACTTTTCAACCGAAAAAATGAAATTTTAATATAAAATACTTGTATTTTCTTTTCGGGTTCTATTTATTTATCTATTAATATAAATTTTGGTAATTCATGAACTAAAAAAAATAATTTAAATAAACTTTGAAGTAAATTTTTGTTAGTAAACTGGAATTTCGGCTTAGAAAATAAAGTTAATTTTCCATTGCATACTTTTTTCAATTTCGGACTACAAACAGCTGCTTACAATAAAATCTGTTCAACTATCAAATTTTTAAAAATTTAAAAATTTGAGAAATAATTTTTTTTAATCTCTAGTGATTAGCAGATTTAAAAATATATCACTGAGAAACATCCCATAGAAGAAAAACTTAATATAACTTATTAGCATTTTTCTTAAATCAATATAATATTTATTCATAATTTTTAAATTTTATTTAAATATTGCAGTTAAAAGCATCGAAAAATCGTTTAATTATTTCTCCCCTCCCCCCCAATACTTGAAATATTTTATCTAATTTATGCACGGTTCATAAATTAATTTTTAAAAATATTTTTTATTGAAATGTTTAGTATTCTTAAAGAGTTGAATATTTAAATTTGGAGAAAGGAATGAGGTTAGGAGTTAAATTTTTTTTTTTTAAGTGGACCTTTTTCTCGAGTCTTTTGTTCTTTTCACTCAATGAAAGGCATCTTTCACTAAGATCTGTGTCTGCTACCCCTTGAGATTGTCGAGTGGGAGTTAATAGTATTTATGTGATACTGAAGTCGATAAGAACAGCAGCCAATTAAACTAGAAACCAACTTTCAAAAGAATTTTTTTGTCTCCTGAACGGCACTTTCCGGAAAAGAAATAGAAAAAAAATGGAAAAAAAGGGAAAGAAATAAAAAAAATTACTCTTTAAAAAAAATGGCAGGAATAGAAAATTATTTAATTATAACTAATTACAGGGCTCGCACTCGAAAAAAAATCCACTAATACCACTATTTTCTCGTCATTGTACGCCAGTGCCAATATTTCTTTATTTTTCCTTGAAAAATATTTTCCTACTTTTTCATTAACAGGCTACAATAAATAATGCGTTTATGTAGACAAAAGTACCAGAAAAGTCCTACCCAATTTTTGTTTGAGCAGGACTTTTAGACGAAAAAGTTTCATTTTTTTCGAAATTTTGTACTATTTTCTTCAAAAAACTCATATTTTGAGATTTTTTGGTACTGTAGTTATATTTCAGCAGTAATTTTTTGGAATAAAAGTGCCATCAGCACTTGTATAAATTTCGAAATAAATGGAATTTTTCTAGTACTTGTGTGTCAAAAATTATTTAGGGCTTGCAAAATTTTTTTAAAAATAAGTGGGACTTTTCCAGTACATTTATTCTGATAAAAATTTGCAAAAATTTCGAAAAAAATAAAATGGAACTGTTCTAACACTTTTGAGCCTATCTGAACTTTCAAAATTAAAAAAAATGGATACTCAAGTTCTGCTTTATCTTATATCCAGCGGGACTTTATCCGGGATCCCAAAAAAACTTTTTTTTTCAAATTCTTAAAAATAAATTCAACAAAAATTTGTACTTGAAAAAAGCGGATTTAAAAAAAAATTAATAAACGTTTTTTGTATAAATTATTTTAATTTCCATTTTCACGAATTTTTTTGTTCACATTCAGAATTTGACAGAGTCCAGGGGAAAAAGAATATAATTTTCTTAATAGGTCACCGATATTTTAAATAACTTTATCTTTAAAATGAACCACAGAAAAATGAAAACTGTCAATTATTTCGGAAATTATTAATAATTTAAAATAATTTAAGGTAATTATAATAATGTAAGAACCCTCAAATTAATTTCATTTTTAACAAGAGTTTTTCCAGTTTTCGAAAAAATTTCTTTCAAAATTGTAACATTTTAAATTATGACACTTATTGGTTGAACATTTGAAAGTCGAAAACATTCAATTTCGGTTTGTAAAAAATAAATAAATTCAAAGGTATTTCAATCGTACTATTTCGTATAATTTCGAAATTAAAGTTCAAGATTGAAAAAGCTTAAAATTAAACTAATGAAAAAAGTTTTTGTATTGAACAATATTTAAATGCGAATGGCTTAAAAAATAAACAATGCTGAATAAACTCATATATTTTTTATTAATAACAGAATTTTCCAATTCCAATCCTTTCTGTTTTGAAAGTAGTTATAAAATTAGAAATTCTTCCCAATTAATAAGACTTCAAATAGAAAAGATTCGAGTTTGTAAAAGAATGAAATTGATATTAAACAAAAGAGAAAATGGAAATTATTCAACTTTTCAATAAATTAAATTTACATAGAAAAAACCTAGAATTTGAAAAGTATTACAAATTTAATTTTGTCCATTAAAAAACAAAAAAG